>CALNXK010000023.1:437500-472500 GCA_942486035.1 Porites lobata | reverse complement strand
ACCGGTTGATCAAATATTCAAGCTCAATAAACGCGGCCTTTTCAAGAACGTTATTGATGGAAGAGCACCGGAATACTTAATTACAATCTTGGACTCACTTCGGTTTGAACACCGAAGTATTCTGCCAGAACAAAAACATTATATGGCTTGCCGAAACCCAGAACAGACGCAAAGAGGAGAACATTCTTTTATTCCACTATTAAAGAACTAAATCCTCCAACTAAGAACCAACCACCTCCTTTAGCTTAATGAAGACAACACTGACTAAAAACGCCGCCTCAAACTATAAGGTGAACAATTTTAAAGTTAAAAAGTTTTTCTGATTTTTAAAACATCCGTGCTTTTTTTTGAAATATCGTTGTAGATTGGATTCTCTTTTTTACCAATGTATTCACTTCCGTTTTTAACATCTCTCAATTTTTTAATCTGTAGAATTTTTAAGAACCTTTTATTATAATCACTATTTGTAAATAGGCTTTTTATCATGATTGTTGTAATTTTATAATTATCAATTTTGTTTTTAGAGGGCCATTAGGGAGGGAGAATACTACAATTTTTATGATCTTTTATTATAATTGCTATTTGTAAAATAGGCTTTTTATCGTGATTGTTGTAAATTATTATTATCAATTTTGTTTTCAGAAGGCCATAAGGGAGAATACTTTTCATAGTAATTGGTGTGACCCTCTTAAAATAAATAAATGTTTTTTTTTTCTTTTATGACAAAAGATGAAGCTCATTCAAGCAGCGCGTCGGAGGGTGGGATCACAAACAAGGCCTACCTGCCGCACCAAGGAGAAAAGAAAGAAGAAAATGAGGAAGGAAACGGCAAAGGCCAGGAAGGTTAGCAGAAGACATTTTTCAATCACTTATCTCATAGATAGCTATAGATAGAGATTCGATACATATCAGGTTAGCATTTGACACCGAGGATATCCTTCGTATTGAGTTCAAACTAATGGATATTTATGCTCAGTTTAGCCCAGTAAACGTAGTATATCAAAAATGAGAGACAGTGTTTCATCAAACGTTCTTTTAAAAACTTACAAATAATTCATGTCATACAAACGAAATGAGTGTTTTGTAAATTAAATGAAAAGCTCCTCTTGTTTGCATCCTTAATTCTTCTTCGTGTTTTATACACCAAACACTATGAGGAAGTGAGTTTTTTTAAAAGCGGAGCCTCCATTACTATAGAAATCGGAAACCCATCGTCAGCGTACACCTGACCTTCCGCCACCCGTCCGCCCCTACATACTGGCAGTGAGGGACTAGGTAGACACGAAATCCTCCCCTCCTCCCCTGGAGAGTTTTTTGTCCCCGCGTATTTCAAAACGCTTTTGAAATGATTGACTTTACTTTTCAACGCATAGACCAAATCCGTACTAGCTCAGACCATGACACAGACAAACTACTGATCACCAAAGAAGCATACTGAAGCGCGCATTATTTTCTCTTACGCCGTTTGGATATTTTTATCCTTAAAGACTAGTTATTATTGTAATGCGCTTTTGATTATTTATATAGAAACGGCGCACTATAAATAATAAATGTTGTTGTTGTCGTAGTTGCATATTAAATCCTGAACTTAGCTAAGTTGAGCAGTAACCTCGTCCCCAGCGGCTTCCCAATTCCGCCACAGCCGTGTTGGAAAATAAGAAAACACTGGGGACGAGGTTGGTTGAGCACATGTTCAGTCATATCACTTGCACCGGATCACCTTGGAGTCACGTGACCTAATTTGCATACTGAATGTTTTTTGATATCAAATCAGGGCCCCTGGGCTCTGATCAAATCGATTACAATTTTCTCTAGTTATACAACTGATTCGTCCGCAATTGTATGATGCCTGCTCTTTCTAGAGATAATTTAAGATAGATGCAAATAAATACTAATAATAATAAACAAAGGCTGCCACGAAGTTTCTGGGTGTAATTTTTACTTGAGCATATATTATCGATGGGAAAATTCTGCAAAGGTTTACCACTAATAGTATTGTTTTTCTTTTCAGGCACTGGTTTAGCGTTTTCTGGGGGTGGCATTAGGTCAGCGGCTGTTTGCTCCGGAGTCCTCCGCGAACTGCTGGGGAGTGGAGTTGAAGTGGATTATTTGAGTTGCGTATCAGGGGGTGGTTACACAGGCACAGCTTACCTGGACTGGAAATATCACGAAGAGAGGAAGGCAAGAAGTAGGAAGAGTGATTGGTACAACAAGTTCTTTGGGAACATGACACAAAGATCAGGCTACATTTGTGATTGGACTAAGTGGTGGAAAGGGATCTTAGACACTATTGTCTTGATCGGTCTGTTAACTCTAGTACTCGTGGTCCAGCCAGTGGTCAAATGGGGCGCTTATGCGTGTCCAGTAGCATTTATTATTGATTTCTTGTTTGGAAAATTTATGCGAAGATCAGCTGACTGCGATGTTGCTTTAGAAAGGCAAAAAGAAATGAATGAATCTTCAGTGCCAAACATTGATTTCATTAACCTTTGTCTGAGCGGAAATCACAATTTTGATATCACTTTGACGTTTGTTATTCTGGTCTTTCTTTTTCTTGCCTCTTATACCATCCCAAAGTGTACAGAAGTGAATCGATTTTGGAGAGCCTTCTTTCTGCTGTGTGAATACCTTTCTGGTGGGCTGTTGATGTTCACTTTTATTCCGTTCGCAGTGTACGACTTTGTAGCGAATCTTCCTTGGTGGACGCAGCTTTTTGTTGGAATCATTGTGATGATTGTATGGGTTGCAATTCCGGTGCTGCGTCGCAAGACATCCTACTTCCTGATAATCTACACCTATTCGTACGTCGTATATTGGAAAGTGTTTAAAATTCCTGTTGTCTATATTAATTACGAAGATGATCTTTTTCATTGGTTATTATGCGCTTCTGGATTGGTCTTGCTGATTTCCCCTTTCACGACAGCTTTACAAGAAAGGCTGGTGCATGTCTACAACAGGTAAAATTAGAAAAACTGTTTGTACTACTAGAGGAAATTCTTTTGACAATTTTTCTTTGGATTTGTACAGTTGGTGACGTTCGAAGTAAAAAACCAGAGAAAAACGACCTTTAGTATATATTTATCCCTTTCAGATCCTTCGATTTGCAGAAATGTATTTAAATAAATAAATATACTGAAATAATGGTTTAGTAAGAGGACAATCGCTCCAAACGGTGAATTTATACAGTATCTAATACTTGAAAATCTAAAAATACTAAGTAAATTAAAATCATTGTTACAACCTGCAGGGGACAGGTAAAGTTAACAAAATTCTGTTATTGTCCCGCATTTATATCCAAAGGTTGTTGTAATGGTTTTGAGTATACGTAATAAATAATCATGTGACAATAACTGGGCCCTGGTCGGGGTAGCCTCCCGCGCAGGTGTTCTTAGGGGAGCTCGTATTTCGTCCCTCCCGTAGGAGGCAATGGTCGGGAGAGCTGGATATGATTTACAAAGGAAGACCGGCCAGAAATTCATAAACTGGCTTACTACATCATTTCGCCTGGTTTGGAGGCACTGGAAAAAAAGTAACAGCAAGAACACCTAAATAAGAAAGATCAGGATGCAACATTCTGAGCCTGACCCGCTTTTGAATTTTCTCGATCATGTCGAGAAGGTAACCGTATCCTAGCAGAACAAGAGTACTTGAGGATCGAGCGAATAACAGTAAATACAGTCGAACCTCTCCATAAAGGCCACCTTGGGGACAGAGGAAAGTGGCCATTGTGGAGAGGTGGCCGATATGGGGAGGTAGGGGTGTAATATCAACAAATTTTTTAGGGGAGTACAACATGTTTATTGTGGTATATTCGTGCTTACTGTATCCCATAATGATAATTTCATCATATATAAAACGTACAGAGAGATGAAATACAAAAAATTCTTGAACAAAGTTTTCATCAGAATCAAATGGTTAACAAGACAAAGTGAGCAAAGTTCTCAACATTCTCTGTAAGTATCGTAGACAATTTATGAGTACTGCAGCAGTGTATGTATGGAACCCAATCAAAATACGAATGCCACGATTAGTCATCAACGAGCCATACGAATCAAATTTAATGACTATTCTTGACTTTTTCATCTGTCGCTGAAAACACTGTCCGTTGTCGAGAGGATAATTTGGCAGTTGGGGACACGCTGTAGTGGCCGTTGCCGTTGTAGAGAGGTTTAAACGAGAGTAAATGTATGGACTGTCCGCCGAGACAAAAAAGAGTGGCCGTTGTGGAGAGGTAGCCTTTACTACTGTGGAGGTTGGACTGTATTAAGATGGGGATCAAAACATAGGAAGAGACACCAGAAATTCGCAAAACACTTGGGAGCTTTCTTACACATCAAGTCTATACGTTAAAAAGTCGAGCAGCGAGCTAACTAAAGTGTACTTTACCTTTGCAGGTGGAGGTTACAGAAAGCGTTTTACCACGAGAAAAGTACTGGACGATGTGGATGTTCAGGTATTGGGCTACGGCACATTTGTCCTCTATGGTTATGCTGCTGCTCATGCGGTTCGCAGAACGCGAGTAGTGATACCGAGGTTAGACCACTCACGTTAGCAGATCTGAAAGACATGAAACCCCAATACTTATCCAACATAGTGGTGAACCGATGGAAGAAAAGTGAGGGGGACAGACTAAATTATGCGCTTTTGACAATGTCACCCACTGGTATCGAACGTTTTGACCAGCACGGAGAAAACCAGTTCGAAGGCAAATTGGAACCTGGAGATATCATGTTATCAGATGCAATGGCGACATCTGCAGCAGCTCTTTCCAATCACATGGGAAAATATGAAGGTTCTATCGAAGGACTGAAACGCCTTCACACAATTCTTGGACTCGAAATGGGAGCTACTGTGACAGGTGACACAAAATACGCAAAACAAGGTTGGAAGGTAGTCATGGATTTTTTATCAATTTATCATATTGTGTATTTTTCTCCTACATGTAATTATTATAACAACTGTTTTATTATTATTATTATTATTATTATTATTATTATTATTACATTACAAATGCGTTGTGAATTAACATTTTCAAACTACTGTGTTCTCCCGGTCGAAGTATTTATCTGATCTCTGTTTTGTCCATAAGAGTAAAGATGCAAAGCCTACAACTTGCACCAGGGTTTTACAGTAAATTTGTGAAAACAGGTGATTCGTTACCTCGGCTTTTATCTTGCAATTACCTTTTAACAAGAAAACCACTTCTCGAGCGTTGGCCTGGGTTTTAATTCATCTGTTCGTAATATTCTTGAAGATCTGGCACCACAATCCTTTCTGTTATTATTGCGATCACCGCTTTCATTATCACAATTATTTTGAATAATATTAGTAGTCTATGTTATCATGACTTTTAATCCAAACTTGTCGTTGTTATGAAGTCTTGATCTTTTATTTTCACAAAGTATCATCACATCATCATCATCATCATCATCATCATCGTCATCATCCTCCTCATCATCATAGCCTACGTCACAGGCCCTTGGAAGAAATGGGTGCAAGAAAGAACGGGGCGCGCGAGGGAGACATGCGAGGGGACAGGGAGCGCCTGCCTGAGAGGTCCATGAAAATCGTTTCCCGCCCCCAGTCCAATTATCCAGTAGCCGCTGCATGATCTGTCAAAAATTTCAACAGAAAACGATCCGGATCGACCTCGCACAAACAAAGAGTGTCAAAGCGCGTTGCATTTTATATCCTCAGTCTAAATATCTGTTATAAAGATCAGCTACGTTACGTGATTATAAAGCGGTGGAGCAATGACAAACACACAGCATTAAATCGTTTATAAAACCAAAGGCACGATAAATACGAAAAAACATAGTCAAAACTGGATATATTTAAAGAACGCGTGCTGTTTATAATAAAAAGCAAAGTGTCAGCCGATTTTTGAGCAGACATGTCTTACTAAACGGACCTAAAGTTCAGGACTCAAACTGTACTGAGACGTTTTTATAAGCTATAGTAACTAGATATTAGCATCAGTCGTCGCATTCGAGCGAATAATATATAACGAAAGGTTTTTTGAAATTCATGCCCCTCAGCGGAAAGTGGTTCATTTCATCAATCCTGTCCAGGTCCTGATGGTATCCGTTCCATCGAAAATGCAAGCCGCCAAGTTCTTTTTGAACAAAGAATATTTCCGCTGATCTTCATTTCAACAATTCGACAAATCCTTTGTCTTAACCGCTTCTGCTAATGCGTATCTGATGTCAAGTCGTTCCTTTGTGAATATCGTTTAAACACTCCAACTTTTTTTGAGATTACGGCCACATATTCCCATTGCATTAGAGACCTCCAGGATCTAATCTTCGATTATATCATTTAGTGGTGTAATAAGACCTTCACTGCTTTGTATTGTACTGCGTGTTTACAAGCGATCTCGTCTTTTCTTTGATTGACAGTTTTCTCGCTTAACGCGAACACTTATCCCGTCGGGAGCCTCTTAACCAACAGTAATTTTCCGGACTCTCAGAAAGCTAGTAAAAACGATTTTCATGGGCCTCTCGGGCAGGCGCTCCCTCTCTCCTCGTGTGTCTCCCTCGCGCGCCCAGTTCTTTCTGGCGCCCTTCACTTCCACGCTTCTGATACACAAGCTATCGTCATCACAGCTATCATCCTCATCATCGTCTTAATCACTAATCTATTGATTTTTTTTCTTTTCTTTCTTTTTGGTTTTAACTCAACAGATACTGGCGTGTCTTTTACATGTTATTCGTGGAGCTCCCTTAATTATCCCAACAGTGTTTCAATTGATTATGCCTTCAAACATCGAGCTAGTCATTATCATTTCAATGGGAGCCTTCGTATTATTGCACGTCTTTCTAGCCTTCATCGCAGGCATTGACACAGGAGCAGAGGAACCAAAATGGTTGGAGAAAATTGCCAGGTGAGAGTTTGTTTGGTTTATGGTTCACGACAATAAGTAGTTATAGCTATCAATTGCAACATACGCTTATAGCTGTCGCATTTGCCCGCTGGAATTTTTCATTATTTTTAAGCCTAAAAACAATTAAAAAAAATTCCAGCAAAAAATGCGACAGCTATACGTGTATGTTGCAAATGAATCCGCCCGACGACTAGTTCAAGACGGAATGAGCACGGGATTCACAAACACGCTCACGGCTCATGGATTCTCTGTTCTGTATCACGCGTTCGCTCGTCCGTAGGTAGTAAGTGGTAGTTCAACAATAGTTTTTTCAGTAGCGTTCTCAGTGCAGTCTAGAGCCCGTTGAAGTGGAATCCTGTTGAACGGTGATCTCACATCAAAAGACACTAGTTTGTGGTCGTCAGGTATCTGTACCATGTTGTCTTCGTTGCGCCAATAAAGTTCTCAGTAGACTGCAGTTTATGTCTAGGTTCGTCAGTCAAAGGTTTCAATACGTTAGTTACGTATTTAGACAGTTGGTAAGTCCAGATCGGGGACCCACAGAAAGAAACTATGGGCTGCATAGGTATGTATGTATGTTCTGTGAGTCCCCGAATCAATTAAATGCATCGAGGTAGTCGTGATAGAAAATTTGGTTTGATCTGTGCATAGAAGGATGCCTAGGAAGCAAAAACCTGCAAGTTATGAAATTCCGACCGAAATGAAGACTGTTGAAAATTGAATCTAACATCTGCTAGTTGGTCATTTTAAATTATTGTTTTTTTCCTCAAATTAGTCACTAAAAAGCCTAGATAACATTTCAGTGATAAAAAAATTGATGAAGTAATCTTAAATTAAGTGTAGTACACAAATTCAACAATTTAAAATAGAAATAAAACCATTTTTGTAGAAAAATGCAAATTTTCAAAAACATGGTTGGCAAAACTAGGTTGCCATGGTAGCGTCAATGTTGACGTGCACGTCACAGCGACTTAAAAATGTTCCCAGATAAAATTTAGGAAAATTCGCTTCAGTTTGGCAGTCAGGGCTTGAACGGTTTTGAGGTTATTCAACTTTTTAGTAAGGGGGGGGGGGTCAAAAGCCCCCCGGTCTGAATGGGGTTAATTAGGCCCCCAAAAAGGATTCTTGCAAGTCATGCATACCTGAAATCTAAGACAGCATGTGGGAAGAACGAGCGAAATAATCAAATATCTAGCGTATATAACTTTTCGTTTTTTGAAGTGGAGAGAAGAAGCAACAAAAGGGTAATTCTGTTCATTTGCAGGTGGTTCATTGTGCACAATTCTTTCGTCTACAATGTGAGATTATTATTCTCCAAGGACAACATTGGGCCAACGCCACCAGCAGTGTTGCTACTCAGCGACGGTGGTCATTACCAAAATCTCGCCATTTTGCCACTGTTACAGAGGAAACTGAAAAGGATAGTTGTTGTCGACGGAGGATATAAAGACGAAGAGGAAGCATATGGAGAAGATATTCTGGATGCACTGATGCTCGCTCGTGCTGAGCTGAACTGCTCCTTTTATGGTAAAGACGGTAAAGATGTCATTACAGACTTGATGCAGATGTTTGTTAGGCCAGAACGGGAAGGAAAACCGCGTTATTACAAGTATGCAACTCCTGCCTTTTTTGTACTTTATGATCCATAAAATGATCGTCTTTCTGCCTTTAAGAATATTTGTTCACAACCGATTTCAAGGGGAGAGTATAGGTTGGGGATAAGGAGGAGGGGCGATTCATTTGTGTTCACTTGGACAGTACCTTTTGTTATGAATCTCTTTAACATTTTTCTCTCTACACGGGTTTATAAGAAGTTCTAGGTCTCGAAAATGATACTGTCGAAACGTACTTGCCACGTCATGATAGACAGCGATTATAAGTTTAAGAGTAAAGGTGATCTGAAACTGTCACTCGTACTGAATCTCCCACGTGACAGTCAAACGACGCCATCACAGACCGGGACCGCACCAAACCTCGAAAGCGGCAGCATGTGCAATGACAGTTTGGTTAATTTACAATGACTTGGTTGGTGCTCTTGGTTGGTGCTAATTCTCCCTTTACAAAACATGACCAGTAAACATACCAATCAAATTATGAACACGTTGACACAAAATGTCAAATCACGCGTCACAATATTATTTATGACGTCGTTGATATTTGCATTTTTTATAGGGAAAGTTTTCGAAAGATCTTGGAAAGGAGAAGATATTCTTCCATTACTCAAATACTTGCTAAGATATGAAATGTTGAATTTGGAAAAAAATTGGGCACCGTTTGTGTTATAGGTCTAAGGTTAAGTCTTTTATAAACTCAATATAAGTAGCACAGTAACTATCTCAATTATCGGAAACTAAAACAAAAAAATCAAACCGTAAATTCCCTCCAATGCCAAGACCTCAGAGACGCCTCAGAGATGCCAAGAAGAAGTTTTTGAGCCACGAAACGAAAATCGTATGATGGTATAGCCTGAGTATCAGGCGTTTCTGGGAGAAAAGAGGAAAGATGGAAGGCCTGATACTCAGGCTAATGATGGTACTTCTTTCCGTAACTACCGAGTTTTCAGAGTTTAACTAGCTCCGCTGGTAAAGATCGTTTAGCAAAACGCATTCTTAGCAATTAAATTTTTCATTAAACGCGTTCCCCTGGAGTCATGCCATGAGACTTTATAAATTGACATGAAACGTAAAGTAGCATTTGGCGAGTCGTTTTTAGAAGAAAAGTATGGTTTTAGCGTTTTACTCCCCTTTTGAAAGCTCTTTCATATCACATAACTTTGTGCTGTTTTGGTGACATTATTAGTCGTAATGTCATACTCGACATCTTACGTGAATAATTTGGTAGAAAATCGTACACTCATCTTTGGCAAGTTTGGTAAATAGAATGAAAAGTAATGTGAATAGAGAGGAGAAGTCGTTACGTCACGTTGCCTTGGTAGCAAATTTTTTGGATGACAACAAACCGAAAATTCACCAAAAAGAGAATCTGCACCGCTTCAAACTTCATCGATCTTATTTCCGAAACGACCGTATCTAAGTTTAGAAAAAGGAAAACGAAAATTTTTGAGTTGGTTCACCGACTCCATGAAGCGGGCGCTTGAAATTAGAAAGTTTCATGTCGCAGTCGTGCAACCACGGCAAAGAAATGAACAAAATAGCATGATGCACGTGCAAATTTGTTTTTTGTCAATAAAAACCTTTTACTTTTTTGCCTCTCTCCTTCCGTCGCCCTTGTCGTTGGTTTTGTTGTCATCCAAAAATGGTGCTACCATGGTGATGTGACGTCACACTTCTCCTCTCTATAAAATGTAAAATTAGCCTCACGGATGCCTTTGAGAGGTGGTTTGTCCCACCGTGTAACATTCATTTTAGAAACCTATCAGAGTCCAGTAACATTCTGCAAATGTTTCTTTTATAATTAAACAGATTTAAAGTCCACTACGATAACGATAATGACAATGATCCGGAACGCACTGGAGAAATCATTCTTCTCGTACCAAGGAAACAAGAAAAAAACAAGGATTTAACTGGCTGCTGCTGTGAGTGTTGTCATCACAAATCATGTTTATGTGCTTGTTTGTCCAGCAACGATCAGTTCCCACAACACCACACGGGCAACCAGTTCTTCACACCCCGGATGTTCTCTGCTTATCACGAAGAAGGACGCCTGGCCTGCAAAGAGGCTAAAGCTGATGAGTTTTTGAAAGCTGTTTGCTCTGTAGTTGATGTGAGAGACAGTTCGGAAGAACCAAATAGACCTGCCTTTCAGCCTCCGCGTGGCGCAGGCAGGTCTAAGTATAACGAAATTCCATTACACGAGAGATCACGACAGAAGTAAAGTTAAAAAAGTCCTAGCACTTGAGACTTTATAACTCCTAGACATATACAAAGACTAAAGTCACTCGCCGAGCAAAGACTCAGGGCGCATAATCAAACTTCTTTTAGACAACATTAAACCAATAGAAGCTTTTAGGTAGATTTTTAGAGATCATTGCACTTTACGATGAATAGAAGACTCATCTGCCAGCTGATCTGCTATACTGTAGAAAAACTGGGCATAATCCCTAGAATTGCAGTGATGTAGAATAATACCAGCAGACTTAAGAATAAGTTCCAGAGATTGGACTTTATGCGCTTGCACTAGTATTGTACCCGAGCTGTTTGAATAATATTAGCTTATCGTCGAAAAAAAAACATGTAAACTGTTTTTGGCAGACTCTTTCTGTTTGGACCAAATCAAACAGGATTCGCAAAACTCCAAGACCATTTTCTTGGAGGTGTTAGTGCAGGGAGTTCAATAGGTTATTTTTTTGCAGTAAGAGTTAAGGTTAGATATCTTACAGTCTAGGGAAGGCATCAAAGTTTTCTATCTCATTTATCCTTTATTATACACAAAATGCTGCAAAACTTGACCCCTCTTACCTTTCTCACTGGGGCTATTTGACATCAATTTTTTAAACTCACCTTTTATGTAGGCTGGCTTTTCAGCCGGTTGAGGGGTCTGGTTTCAATTCTTGTCCAAAGAAGTAACGAAGGAGGACAAAGGGCTTGTTATCTAGCCTATACCATTCATGATGACTCTTAAATTTAACCGCCCGTGTTGTTATTTTTGCTAGCCTAATTACACAGACAATATCATTTAGTTGTTTTGCCCTCGCCTCAGAGAGCATTTATGCATGTTACCTTTTTAGCTCATGTATTACCAACACTGATATTATATTGATTAAATAAACTGGTCTTGTTTTTGTTAGCAAAACCTTATCTTTTTTTTAATTTTATTTTACAACTTAAGCATCGAATGCAATAGTTGAAAGCTAATAATATCGCAACTTAGTTATCTTGTCCTGACGAAACCTTCCTGCGGTTCTAGTTCCGTTGGCCTCGGTACTTATTGGCCGGAGCTGGTTTAAGGTCTTAAGATAATAGCGACCGCTTTTTTGCCGAGAACAAAAATCAACCCTTTACCACCCCATTTCCGTTATGTGCCCTGGCCTGACGTGTACCACCGCATGCAGTTCATGCAGTTATGCCTTCCACTCCCGTTATTGTGGACGCCCTCAGGACCGCGTCTCTTACCCTTTAAGCCCCAACTGAAGATCCACATACAAGTTCTCCAGACTGATCTCCATACATTGTCTTAAGGACTTAGTTGAGAGAAGTTGATAAAAGATCAAAGTAGTTTTCCTTTGGTGATCATTTTGTCAATTCTCATAACTATGTACTGATGATGTTTGGAGAAAATTAATTAAATGTAGGTTTTCCTTGGGATTTAGGAGTTTTAAAATCCCTGTTTGATGACACTCCCTTAAAATCGTAATCACATCTAGCAGCCTGCTCGGTTCTCCCTCTTTACTGTAAGGAGGATGCGCTCAAGTAAACTAAACTTCAAAATCCTCGTTCACGACCTTCATGCTTCTTCTTTGTTTGTATGCCCTCTTCCCTTATCTGCATGTTAACCCGGTCCACTGGTAAAGAGGTCGAATGACCGGCAGTTAGTCTGCTACAGTGGATGGTTTTACAGGCAGGTCCAATATGTGTTGGTTTTCTAAAAATGTTGATCACAGATTTGCCATTTCTCAGTGAGTCTCTCCTTCTCTTTGCCATATTTTCGTAGTCGAAAATGAGTCGTAAACCCCGTTTTAAGAAGCCTTGAAAAATCTGTCTAAGGGGACAATTGCAAAGCGCGCCGAATTGAAAGAATTCGTATTAATAAGCGACAACACTTAGAGGAGTTTCTTCGGACTCACCTATCTTTATGAAAACTGAAAAAAAGATTCCGTAACGAAATATCTGGGTCGTCACAGGCACAGTGGAGAGATCTTGAATGAGCTGAGCCTGTTGAATGAGCTGTAGTACGTGCAAACTAAAAGGTAGATCACTTACATACCACTGAAAGAGTGAAAGGTAGACAACACGGAAAATTTTGAAAGGGGTTGTTTTCTATTAAAGCGCTTAGTTCCTGAGTTGTGGAAAAATTGAGTGAATTTCTGGATCTGCAGCCTTAATCTCGTACCCACATCTCTTGTGACAAGAGATCTGGGTAGGAGATTACTGGAGCCTATATATTTATTTTTACAGATTGCACAGTAATAAAACCCGATACCGACTACTAAAAACAGGTCATTGTAGTTATAATGACTAATGTTATGTGACAAGTATGTGATTTTCACCTAAAATAATACAACATATAATCAACCCATTTATATCAAAAAGACGTGATTCACCCATACATCCTAAAATATGTAAATATTTAAAAAATTCACGCTAAACACAGGCGTTAGCTTATTTACATCAATACAAATCATTCAATTCACAATCTAGGGCAAACTACCGCTCGTTTCAAATACTGAATTCAATTTTGGAAATGACACCAATGATATCTCCGTGTGTTCATAGCTGCAGTTACTGTCACGTGTTTGATTATTACGAAACATGCGCGCGCAGGCTATGATGAGGTGAGATTAGCAATTGCAGTTGTCACGTTGCGACACACAAGCGTGACATTGGAGCTGGTACCAGAGCCTCCTCCAGCTTTCGCAGCATTTCCAGCCCAGTCTGGAAAAGTTTTTAAGTCGAACATAGGGACCCCATAGGTATTGACACAAATTATCAGCACTGTCACCGCTAGGACATTCATTACGATACCAGCTTTTGCCTGACGAAAGAAAAGAGTCGTATTTGAATCGTTTCTCAGTTGACTTAATTTTTGCGACTGGGCCAGTTTTCATTAGAGTGTATTTTAATTTTACCTTTGCTTTAGTGGGATTTTTTATTAACCTGGCCAATAACAGCAAGCACAGACAATTCATACGCAATGAACCAATCAGATGGCTAGGTGGCGCTAAGGGTACTAGGAAAACGCCACGCGTATACAAGTTATGATTTGCTTTGGCTGGATTTCTGATTGGTTAACACAATGGTGTGATTCTTTTAGCAGCCAGTCACAAAACATTCCAATGCAAAAGCAAAGGAGCCAATATAGTAACTAGGAATTCAATAAACTAATGACAAAGACAGTGAAGCAAACACCATCATAAAGTTCCAAAGAATGGGACCTTTATGAAAGACCATTCCAAGAACCATTGGCTTTATTTTGGTGGGCGCTGTAATGGATTAAGACAACACCAAATCAATTATTTTAATGAGTAGTCAATAGAAAACCTCTTTGATTACAATCTATACATACCATGTCCTTGACTTTGAGGCGTCCACCGGCAAATATAATTGCATTTGGTGGAGTAGCGACGGGTAACATGAAGGCGAATGAACAAGAGATAGCAGCAGGAAGCATGAGGTACCAAGGATGGACATTTATTTCCTCTCCCTGAATAAAAGATATATAAAAAAATCAGTGTTTCTTATGGGTATTACATACAAAATCACAATGGTCCCAGCGATATACAACAGCTGCATTTTCAAGAGAAACCTTAAATCAAGTGACACTCTGGCACCAAAACACGGAGCCTACTGACTTAGTGGTTAGTAGCTTTTGCGCATATTCATAACACCCGGGCAGTTTCAGCCCACCCTCTGCTCATTTGAGCTCTTAAGAATGGCATAGCCGTCAGATCCAAAGGCCGTTCTCAGGTGACCTTAACTGCCGAGGTGAGTTAAAAGCACCCCTTTAGACGCAGGCTCCACATAACATTTCTTATGCGTACGGCTCTTCTTAGTGGACACTTCTTATAGTCGCACAGAGGCCCGCTTTGGGGAGGTTCTAGCTCGGCATTGAGTACACATCTAGACCCCCCTCTATAAAAAATCCCTGCATCGGTTCCTGTAAAAGTCTCCTAATAAAGCATCCACTTAATTTATCAGTACAAACAGATTAGAAATCATACTTGCAAAGAGCGTGAAAAGTGTAAAAATCTCAACCCTTCATCAGTTTGTTGAACAGCAAAAAATACCCTTGATATTAATAACATTTCATTTCTTCAGTAAAACAGTTTGTCTCCTTTTCGCTAATTCATTTCCATTTAACTAACATTTTTGTCGAGTTCAGAGTAAGCAGAAGTCACAAATAAGCTAAAAGACAAACTCACAAGTGATGCCAGTATTGGAAGAAAGATGGTGGCTGTTGCTGTGTTGGAGGTGACCTCAGTGAATGTAGTAATCATTACACAGACGATAATGACGATTGCATAGCTTGGTATGGCATCAAGATAGGCTAATTGGGTTCCAACCCACTTGGATAAGCCAGACACCTGTCAGATAATTAAATATCGAGGTAAAACTTCAAACAATTAAGACACAGCGACAGCAAAATTTTTTCTTTTCAGTTGCAAGCCTGCATTGAGACGTTCGAAAGGAACTGGGGAAAGAGGCAAAACAGGACGCACGGGAACCTAGTTGCTAGTTCTTAGTATCCGTACGGCTTTATGTCCTCTCCTCCCCACCAAGGATTCACGGAAAATTTCACAGGAAATCACTAGGTAAAACTACAAGTAATTGAGAAACAGCGACAACAAAAATTTTTCTAGTTTTCAGTCGCAGGCCTGCATTGCAGGCGTTCGAAAGAAACTGAGGAAAGGGGCAACACAGGACGCACAGGAACCTAGTTCCTAGTTCCTAGTACCGGTACGGCTTTATGCCTTCCCCCCCCCCCCCACCCAGGATTCACAAGAAAATTTAGAATAGACATTATTAACGATACCCGCAATCTTTGCACGCACGTAAGGAAAACTGCCAACAAAATCCCCCATTAAATCAGCACCACTATTTCTTACCTTACACGCTTCCGCTAAAGCAAATCCACTTCCAAGTAGCACAATAATATTCCATGGAAGCTTTTTCTGCATCGACCTGAACTCCAGAAGGCCAGGTGGTGGTTTGTTCGCTATAAAGTGGTAAAAGTAAGTTAAGCAAGGGTTTTGTATGGCCATTCTCTGCATAACTTTGTACCAATTGATATTGAGCAACTAATGTATTGTTAATATTGTACAACTATTGTATTATTGTACAACTAATGTATTATAGGATGGAGTAAAAAATAAAAATACAAAATACAAAATATAGCGAAATAAGAAGATCAAGAAAATAAAGACCACGCAAGATATGTGTCCAACAACTAAGGCATCTGTCTTCAAACCAAATAGTTTTCTTTTACTATGATGTGGAAATACGAGTGCGCATGAAAAAAATAGTGTGTAACGTACATAGTAATTTACACACACAGGTAATTTGCTTGGGTTTTGTAAATTTCTTACTTGAACTTTAACATTTATCAAGCTCTGACGATAGTACCCTAAGGTGCGCACTTTTTTTGTGTGTCTGTATGATTGTGTTCAATTTCTCTTCGCGAGGTTCCGCGATTCACGTATTTTTAGTTAATTGTTATTTACTAGGGGTACCTTCCGGCAAGTGCCAACGAGGCGAATTCGTTTATCTTTTGTGGAATGTGCCAATTCAGATCTTCGCGATATTTCTTTTTAATAATTTTAAAGGTTTACAATGGATTCCGCTATAGAAAAAGATGGCACCCAACTTCAAAACAACAACTTTGGCACACTCTAGGCTTTCACTTTTATTAAACAATAACAACATAGCTTGAAGCTTTGTTGGTAAATATGAGCAAGTTGGCACTTGTATTTCATGGAAAATTCCATTGTATCAAAACTATAAACGTTAGAAAGAAAAATATAGTTCAAATGAGGCCTTTGACTGCTGAAATTATAAATAATAATTAAATTCCGAGCAACAGCTTTACTAGGATAAGAAAAATATATCGCGTGGTAATATACATAAGGAGGAGTTGGTGTGAAGTAAAATATGTGAGAAGCGCAAGAATGGGGCGGAATGTATCAGAGGTATAAAAATATAAACTTAAATAAAATACAAAGATCTAATGAGCGAGTTTCACAGGACAAAGATTCTCTTGAAAGGCATAATGATAGTCTTCAAAACAAAAGGTCCGCAAATTCGTTGCATTCCTCATGGGGGTTTTGGGCTGTCTCAATTAACTATGTGTAAACCAAAAAAACATGCTGGTTGACAAAATCTAAAGACATGAATAAATTCCAAAAAAAGGTCCGCAAATACGTTGAGGACTGGCTCAATGTAAATCGATCTGCGAAGAACACGCTGGTTCCGATATAAGTTTTGAGAATATAACCCTATGCCTTGATCAACTACCGCTAAAAATTCAATTCACAAAGCAAAAGAGAATACGAAAAACCCTGGTTCTGAGTTGAGAAGCGAACACGCTACCCCATTTTAAATCGAGCTGCAAAGAATAAGCTGGTTCTGACAAAAATTTGAGCATAAAACCCTAATTTATAAAGCAAACCAGAGCACTAATTGCCCTTTCAAACTAGAAATCGTATTAGACCTTGCTCACCTGTTAGGTCCTCTTGAACAGACAATGAACAGCTGTACACTGAATCACCCAATTTCGGACCACGAGTTTTAAATACAAGACCATGACGTCACTATGCAAATATGGGGTCTTACTTACACCCAAATATGGTCAAAAATGCAAATTTTAGAGGGTTACGCAGAATTTGAGAGTTTTTGCCTACATCGTGCGGCCGCCGAGGCAACCTCGCTTCTTAGCTCGGTTGCCTCGTTGGCAATTAGTTATATCGTTACCACCCTCATTATAGCCTACGAAAACAGCCGTCAGTTTCTCCTCGCTCTTCGCCCCTGGGGACGTTTCGCGAGGAGAAACCAACTGTTTTCGCAGGTTACCCTCGGCTTATTAATTTATTAGAAAAATTGTACGTCTACTTTTACTTCTTTGATAGATCGGTTTGGAAAACAGCTTTTTAAATTTGTTAAGAATTTAAACAAATTTTCTTATTAATATTTCAAAACTTCACTTGTCCTTGAGGCATGTTAAAAAAAGAATTCATTAGCCTGATCACAAAATCCATAAACACCGGGCTATCGCCGGACGCGACTTTCTTTGGAGGCTGGAAAGGGATATCCTAACGACGCCTTGTTTGTGCGCACCTGCCTCAAAAGCAGGATTGAAGTCTGGATTGGATCGGTTCGAATGTTCCGTCGCCACAGTGTATTGTAAATCAACCTACAATTTGACTAGCACTACAATTAATCATAGGAACACTAACTAGCTAGAGATTCCATATTTCTTTTCCGCTCTCACCTGAACCATCGGGAGCAAAGATCCTTGGTCGCTCGGAGGGGAACACAAATAGTGAAAACGAAATTATCATAGCCACCGTAGCGTCACGAACGTAACTGGATAGAAAAAAAAGAGAAAACCGAATTAATGGCAATGGCATTTTCCAGGCGTTTACGATCTAAACGCCTCGAACAGTCTAGAATAACAAGAGTCTTTGCTGCATATGCGCTTAAGTGTGATTTTCCTTGGTTTAAGACAAGATCAAACGTCAGCGTGGGATGAGGTCACATTCTCGTGAAGACTTCGGTTAGCCATTTATTTTTTCCGCAGAGATAGAAGAACGAGTTAAGCGCACGAAAGGGCGAAAGTTTGCCTCGTGAGGAGACGCAATCTACTACTGAAAGTCAAATTTTCCTCTCCTTTTGCGTCGTGTCTCCTTGCGTAACTTTACTTTCCGCGCGCAAATTAAATTGTTTTGTTTGTTCTCCAACTTGTGAGGAAACGCTGCGCTGGTATCACAGGGATCGTTTGCTAACTAGCTGTGCAACCTGTTCTATCACTAATAAAACTTTTCTTCTGGGGTAACGTAGTTTCCATTTGTTTCTAAGGGCTGGGATTTGTCCCTGGGTTTACCTAACTTACCCCTTCTTAAACTTATCATCGACAAGCATTGCATTCTTGAAAAAAAAATGAATCTAAGGTTCTTTAAACAAGAGAAAACGTCCACGAGTGAGAGAAACCAAGTGAACGGCGAAGCAGACCACACCCTTTCCTTTTCATTAAATCTAATCCACATGTGATCCGCATAAATGACACACGTTCCCCCGTGAACTGAGGAAAAAATATCGACTGCTCGTCAAGCGCTCTATAAATGGCTTCATAAGATGTGTTACATTCCAAGCCAAACTAACCAAAGATAATCTTACTCTTTTTCGAATATTATGGACCATCCCTTAATGAATTTGGGATCACGAAACAGCCACAGTAACGCCAGCATGATAAAATGTCCAAGAACGGCTTTCTCAGCAAACCTGTGAAAGCAAAATATCATGCTAAGTTCTATACTTTTCAGTCTTTAAAGTTACTCTGTGGTTAGCAGAAAATGAACCTACCCCTTGAGGTATATTGTGGTAGCTCTGCTTTAGCTCAGTCAGGTTATCTAGCATGTTTACTACAAGTTCCTTCTGAAGAAATTCTTTTATCAGCAGCTATTAGTAATATTAAAGCGCGCTTGAATTCCTCTTTCTTTCCCTCCTGCTGTTTTTATGAAAACTCAACACTAATGTTGGAAAGGAGGACAAGTAATGGCTAAAACCTCATGGCACTTTCTTTTGCCAGTCGCCCTATCACTTGACACCGAGCATACTGTATATTTTCAATGGTTTAACAACACTCGATGTAAATGTAATTGAAACTTCATTCAAACACAGGTTAACGGACAGCCCTCTCAGTTTCCGTATTAACGGGGTTCGACTGTACTCTAAAATGCTTACGACATGGGTCCAAGTGATCTGTACTGTTCCTGCAAAACCATTTTGATCGCCTGCGCCGAATGGTCCTTCTTCTTTGACCTCGACAAGCAGAAACAACGGCAACATCTGCGGAAACTGTAACACAAGGACCATCAACTCAATTAAGTGAAATTACCTATAACGAAAAAATCATCCCCGAACAACTTAATAAATACTTTCACTCCTCAGTGATCAAGACAATAAAAAATCATGAAAAATTACGCTTCTCTTTTTCTTTAAATCCCGTAAAATGAGTAGTGTAACCCTTTTTGCCACAAAAATGAACAATATCAATTTTCGCCTCAACATATTCGTATATCATCAAGGAAGAAAAGGTTAGGAGAATTCAGTTAATAAAATGACCAGCAAAGGGAAGATACTTTGATTTTTCGAAAATTATCTCGACTATCTTTCAGGGAAATGCGTGGAAATCAACCTGGACAATTTGTATGTGGATATTGGGGCTTAAAGGATAACAAGGCGGCAAATATTAATCTATCTCGTCCCCGTCCCTCAAAGTTGTTAAGCGGCGCGCGTTGTGTCTTAGGTAAAATGCATTGCACCGGTCCTCCCTAAGATACTTTGCACATAATAGCACCTAGCATAAAGAACAATTCAAGAGCACTAGCCTAAAAAAAACAGCCGACATTATTTGGCGACGCCACCTTTGGTTTCTCCATGTAATGACCTCTAAGGAAAGAGCGCAGAAATTCTATACTGATGACGCGTCACTACCCAGACCTGGGTAGTGCTTCTGATTGGATGAAGCGAATTTTCAACCAATCATATGCACTATCCAGACAAAGGTAGTAAAGCGTCATCAGCATGGCCGGAATTTCTACGACCGTTTCTCATGCCTGGTTCATACGCCGTACTTTTCATGTGCCGAACCTAATTAGTCTCGCTTGCGTAGGCAGCGAGACTCATAATCTTTAAGCCGTTTTTCTTCGTATTTATGACACGAAAGGGGAGTCATGGTGCCAGGCGTTCTTAGCGGAGATCGTGGAAATTAGGAATAAGCTAAGAATCGTTGCGTGACCGAAGCCACGCATGTTTTGCGAGGAAAGCTTAGGAAAGATTAAATTCAGAGCTTTTCCGAAACGTGTCGCTCCACGAATTCTATCGCTTGAAAGCGTTGATTACTTTGGAACAAGTGAACACTACTGAGTGGTCGAAAAAAAAAACAATAGTGAGAAGAAGAATCTTAATTAGCAAAGCTGCGTTGGTCGGGTGTTGTAAACTTTCATTGTATGCAAATGGCTCTTGTTATGAGCATGCGGTTTATTTTCGGCGATGATTGAAATGACTTGCCATGTAAATCACTCTTTTGATCTCTGGCAATGATGTAATTTCTCTGGACTTATTCACGCGTATAGCCTACGACCGCACACTATTTCCGGTCGTGGCTAACACGCCTACTAAATCAATATCCTGCAGAATACTCGACTTCGATAAAGTAGGAAGTAAAAAACCATTAGCGAGTAAATCCTGTTTCGTGTAGAATTAATCGCCTCCTGATTTGTCGCCCTAATCTCCAAGCAAGCGAAACTGAAAGCCGCTGTAAGAGCGTTCTTGTTTAATAAGTTCGACTTTGTAGCGACACTGGCGCGACATCTGATTCAGACAGCGTACCGTGTGTCGAGCTTAAGTTAAGACTCTGTCGAACTTTACGCTGTTGCCTCACCAAACTAAAACTACCGTACCAAATTGACACCGCTCTCTTGCCGTACTTAATTCATCAGTTAGATTCGGCAATGAGTGGAGCGGCGTCTACACTGTGCCTCATACGTCATAACGCGGGGAAACCCGAGTGGTGGCGTCGCGAAATGTCATCTGTTTTCTCAGGTTACTATTACATTGTGTTGTATTATACCACCCACCAAGTGACATAATTTACAAGGCTGGATGCGCGTTTTAGTCTTTGTGAGATCAGCTGCACAGCCTTAGCAACCTTAACGATTTGCAATGAAATTCATATAAGGAGGTAATGTAGCGCATACTTAATTTTGAGGAACAACAGCTGAAGCCAGACCCATGCAACAAACAAGAGGATCACCATCTGAGGAAACGCGTAACCAAACCAAGCAGCGAAGCCAAAGCCGGGACTATCTGGGTAGATACTGAAAAAAAAACATAATGATTTATTTTGTCATGTCCAGTCTTTTATATCTTAATCGAAGAGATTTGATGAAAATACCTAAATATATCTATGTTTTGTTTTGCTGCCGCTTTGGACCAAAACTATTAATTGCAATTTTTTTATTCGACGTGAGCCCTCCTAATGAGTTTTTGTTACTCTTGGGGCAAACTTCGCCAGTAAAATATTATAATAATGAAAAAATAAAACATAAGGCATACTTCCTCACCAGTGGAAAGGTAAGTAGTATAACCTTTCCGCCACATAAAGATCTATATCTTCACAAATTAGCGTTTATCTTTGATCCATGAGAAACACGAAATTGCTCCAGTACTCATTCCAAATAAAATCGGACAAAAAGATTTGTAGAGCTTTTCTCCTTTGAATCACTTCATTCTCTCACTACCCTTACTCCTTCAGAAGAAGGCTAGAGATTTATGCGCTGTTTTGCAAATGACTATATCAAAGACCACATTGTTGGTTTGCTGGGAGCGCTTTTTTGTTGAAGATTGCTTCTAGCGGAGTATACCGCAAAACCAAGGACAATCAATAACCCTGGCAAAATACAAAAAAACACATCTAGACAATAGAGCCAATAACTGGCGTTAGTCGATATAAAGGGAGGCTTTCGATACATTGCTTATAAGCTGAAACTCGAAATATTCTAGTCAGTCACAATTACCATAGGCACGTGCTAAGCTAACATCAAGAGAGAATGATCTATTCTCTCTTGCTAAAACCGAAAAAAAAAAAAAATTAATTAACTTCTCAAACTCCACGCTCTAGCTGACTGAAAGTTATAACAAACAATGGAAAGACTTGCCTAGTAACCTGTCCACTAAACACTAGATTTGGGGCAGTTCCCGTCAGGGTGGCTGTACCGCCGATATTAGCAGCGTACGCGATAGACAGCATCATTCCTTTACACATTTTGTTGTAATACTGTGTCTCGGCACTCTGTAAGAAAAAGCAGCCAAGATAAAAATAAATATTTAAGTTACTACCTATTCATCTTTTAACAGAATGACCAGAATTATTTCACAAAATGGGGGACATGCACAGTATTGAAATTTAATTTCCAGAGTCACACGACTTCTATACCTCAGCCAAAGGAGGTAATGCAGACTAAACAATAAAAGTTAGCTGAAAACGTGCACAGTCATCAAACCTTAACAGAAAAGAACACTTCTCACCTCTACCTCTTCTTCATCTCGCATTAAATTTACGGAAGACATTCTGAAAATTATCGGTAAATTAAGTAAATATGTTGTTCATATTGTTTTACCTTATTGTACCGTTTTGTACTGAAATGATTACTGGCATCGGTTAGTCCTTCAACAATTCACTTCAGATCCTCAGCTCTTATGCGAAGTTGAATATTTTCGTAGAAACTGCGCGGTACAAATTTCTATTAATAGTTACATATAATTTGCAGTCTCACCCCAAAAAGGTTCCCGGGCAAATTCAGATCCCCCTTTCATAAAGGAAGAGCGATTTTTAACTGAGCTTAATGACGGGGGAAGATGAGTGAAATTAAAAAAGTGTCTCAGCTATTTAGTCTGAGGTTGTAGAAGCAGCCTACGTTTGAAAAAAAATAATTGATACAATTTAACTACATTTTTAGCTTCTCATATGCCGAACCTAATGCATAAATTACTACTTTCTATTTACTTACGACTATTTTCACATACTATTGAACATCGTGAAAATGAATTGAGTCCGACTAATAAGCTCGACGTCTGAATCAACCGAACAACATTGTTTGAACAAACGTAAAGGTTATGAGACAAAACGAAAAATTGGTAAAAATTATCTTGACTGTTTATCGGGTGTTGACAATGAGCATGATGATCTTATAGGGCTTTTTTAACAGCTGGACCTATTAAACTTTACCGTTCATCCTTTTTGTAACGCAGTCCAGCTTCAGTGTTACCATTGGCTTCACCCTCGGCTTCGTGGATTTCAGGTTCCTGGACTGTTACTGTCTTCGTTTCTTCTTTTTCCTGTTCTTCGTTTAAATCTCCAAGCTGATAACTCCCATTATGAGGGACGACTTCGTCAAGCTGGAGTATGATAAGATGAGAAGAAAAGCAAGACGAATGTTATTCATCATTGTTCATAGCGTCGATTTACTTGTCCCAGTTGAAGTCGCAAAGCATGACTCACTTTCCTTATCAGTTACAAGTTTACCTTCCTATGCTAGCCCTCTTCCCCGGAGTACTTGGAAAATAAAATAAATATAAATGGAAGAGAAAAGCCCTTGGGACGGGATTGAAAAATCGGCGAGCGAGGCGAGTCGGGCGAGGAGCTGGGGAGGCGGGAGGAGGGCGGAGCCTGGAGACATGAAGTACCTTCCTGGGCCAGGAGCCCCTTGCCTGGGTAAATTTTCCAGCTGGGCATTTCTTGTTTCCTTTGAGGGGGCGGTTTATTGGCCCTACAACCTAAAGGCTTTAAGAATTACACACGTTAACGTTTCTTGCCATACTTCATCTGCTTTGCTGTCTTCGTCATCGTTTTTCTCCAAGCGATTTTTGATGCTTTCGTTTTTAATTTCAGATAACACTGCTTCAACAATTGGCACCATCATGGCAGTAGTAGCGGTGTTGCTTATCCACATGGAAAGAAATGCTGTGGTCAGCATGAAGCCAAGCATCAAGCTACAAAGAACGATGGATCAATCGAATCAGTTAAACCTGTATTTACTGGTTACCCTATATCGAACAGTGGCGGTCATCATTTCCTGCCCTCCATCAATTGCCTCCGAAATCCAAGAAATTTTCGCCTGTGGAATCCAGAAACTGGGAAAATTTGCTTGTGGAATCCGGAATCCTGGGCTTTGGAATCCGGAATACAGCTCAAGGAATCCAGAATCCCGCTAACGATTGAAATCCAGAATCCAAGTTCCACTGACAAAAACTGGAATCCAGTTCCTGGAATCAGGAATCCACCGTGTGGAATCCAGAATCCAAGACTGTCTAGGATTCGCTTACATGGGGCGAGGACACCAAGTTACTGTTTCAAACGTTACCCTGAGGTAAATTTCACTTGGGTGATCTATGACGCTATCTTACCCTCTGTGAAACGGTCACAATGTTACCGGGTAAATACCCCACCGTTTCTCAAGTTAAGAGATATAAGTAGCTGTGCTTAGGATGGTGGGAAGAGTGAAAAAAGCCTTCTCTCCTTCACCCTTCTCATAATTTTCCAGGCACTTTCGATTTGCGCCCGTCTCCTCCAAGTACGTTTAAAACTTACTTAATTTTTTTATTTAGTGAGAAAACGGGTGAGAATGCAGCGAGCAATTTTTAAGATGTATTCATTTTCCTCAAAAAGAATTTGACAACTGACGCCGACAAGTCCTCAGTTTCCGTTTAAAACACTTAGAGCTTGAAAGTAAGGCTGCAAAAAAATTACTAAATGAACAGTATAGCCTAGGGCAGATAGACTCCATGGGTTGTCAATGCTAGAGACTGTTAGTACGCAACTAGTAGTTCTTCATACATCTCACTAGTCATATCAGAGAAAGAGTGTCCCCATGGCCCCAACAGGGTTCTTCAATCCCTAATTCCGACCCAAAATTTCGTGCAATCCCGTAATCCAGAGGGTCATTTTAGGCAATCTTGCCCGATTTTGCTTTTAAAACCCGAGTCGAAGAACCTATTAGGGACTCTCGAGAAAGTGCTGTGAACAAGGCCTACGGTTTTTCCTCCTTATCCGAGAACAATAGAACATCTAACTATTTGTAGATGTAAAACAGAGGCAACACTGAGTTGTGATGAGTCTGGCCGGGAATCGATCCCAGGCTTGGTGCTGCAAAGCCTAGAGCCCAACCTACTGAGCTCACCAGTCGGCGGTTACCAAGCCGCCTAACATGCGAACAGGCTCCCCTGAAAACATGGTGTGAAGAGCAGTTCACACTTTTTCCCCTCTTCCCTTCTTTTCTTGCGCTTTCGTGGCTGTCTTTCAACCTGTTCCCCATTAGAGAGTAAATGCTGACTTGTTTGTTTAATATTAAAGTTCCGTTATTGGATGTCCTTCAACCCTTCACCCCCCTACAAACACAGACGCTACCCTCTTCCATTTAGATCCTCACCTTCGAGGCTGAGCTCCAACCATCAACAGAACTCGAAGAGCAATTCGTTTATGTAAATTCCAATGCTCCACGGCAACCGCAACAATTAAGCCTCCCAAGAAGAGTACGTTTGTGTCCTTGAAGTAAGGAGTAGAGACTTGTTTGGATCCAAGGACACCAAATAAGGGAAACAGAACCAGAGGAAGGAGAGCAGTGACAGCCAGCTCCACAACCTCGGTCACCCAGTACACCGCCATGATGAGTATACAGTATGCACATCGTGCTTCCTGGTAAAATGAATACGAGACAATGGTTAAGCTTGAGTAGAAATAGCAAAGTCTTTCTACGCGCTAAGAGCCTTTGAGTATTTGACACCAAGAACAATAATTTACCAAAACTTTTCGAGGAATCACGTCTCACTAAGTCAGGAAAAACAGCACATCCACTTGCGCGACACAATAAAACGTTTTACAGTCAATGGAGCAAGTAAGCGAGCGATCCACCTAACCCATGTTTCTCTCAACTGCAAAACCCCATTCATTGCGCATGTACTGCAATTTACGGCTCTGGGTAGAGCCCTCAGTAAAATATAGAAGATTTAACTACACGATGCTTCACTCTGTTTTTGTGTGAAAAAAAAATTCTCTAACACTTCGCAAAATTTTTCTGGAAACAACAAATTACCATGTCTACCATTGGAATTTGGGTGATACGAACATACAATATAAATAAAAGACAAATAACATTTGACAATAAACATTACCATGTCCTCCGGTCTAACTTAAGATAATTTAAATATCTCTTCATTGTTTGAAGAGTTCATACAGACAATAGATGACATTGTTAACACCGTAAAGTGCTCAAAGCCGATAACTTCTCAATTCATATTTAAATTGGTTAAGTTATTGACGAGGACAATGCAAGTAGGGATTAACTTTCTGTTTACCGTGGCTAAAGTTGTAAATAAAGCAGTCATCTTAATGGTCCAAAATACATTATATCTCTTTGAACTTTGTTCCGTCTCGATTGCCAATAAATTCTTTTCACATTAACTGTCTTTAATGTTATTCAATTTTTAAACATGAGCGCACATTGTAATACTACCAAGGCTATCTAATTAATGAAAACAGATTCTGAGTTAAAGTACTAGTGATTACTTGAAGAATGTATTAATATATGCTAGGCCACCATTATGAGGTACAGTTACTGGCTTACTTGCACGATACAACATTTTGAAATCATTCCGCACAAACTTCGTGGTCTCTATTTATCCCTTGGGTAGTTTAATTACAATTAGTTAATTAGCCACTAGGCAAATGTTTTAGTTCAACCCATGGCAAATACAATATTCAATGCATGTGCTTAACTTCAACTGAACATACTTCTTCCACTTATGTCTGTCAAGGCAGGCTCTCAATGCCGGCTGTAGGCCGATGTGACGGTTCGAGCTGAAATGCATGATGTTCTTATTTTAAATTAGCTTGACATTCACGCCCTTAAGTAAACCAGTGCAGTAAAGGGGATGGATAGAACCCCAAAGTGTAACCATATTTGACTGATTTGGTAGCACTTACTACTGATGGCGGTGACCGCTTTTGTTGTTTTGTATTGGCAAACTGAATTTTTACAATTTTGGAGAAGATTAGTGTAACAAACTGACAATCTCACCGATCCAGGAACTGCAATGGGCAGCGGTGCCAACAGAAGCGGCGTCAAAAGAAGAATGAGATATTTGCGCCATCTCAGAAGGGTCTTCGCAACGGAGGTATTTTCGTTTTTGGAATTTGTGCTCATACAAGACGGCGATCCGTGGTCTTTGTTCTCCTGCGTTTCGTTACCTCTTTCTCCAAAGGTTGGAGAAGAATCCTGGCAGGCCTTGTTTGTCTCTCCGATTTCCATTCCTTTCCTCTTTTGTTCGAGTGAAAAGTAAAGCTGAAACTTACCGACTAAACGAGTTCTAGTGCAAACCGAAAACTGGCCAGAAACAGCCAATCACAGTGGCTTCCAAAATTACTCTTCACAAATCACACACCGAGAAAAGCAGGTTGGTATACAATCAGAGTTAAATAAAGACGGCCAGTTGAGCTTGTCTCAATATTTTGTTCTCATGTTCCAATGCAAATCGCTAACTTTGAACTTTATGTTGTCAACATCAAATACGCAAAATAATACAAATACGCAAAGCTCCCTAAGGTAGGTACCGCAGTTAATTAAAAATACCACCCGCAGAAAAAAACAATCGTTTGACAAACAAGTTGACAAATCAAAGTGTCAGAACGAGATTGAAACGTACTCGTAGAACAACAAATTAAAATGTACAAGTTAAGTGATATTGAGGCTATAACCTGAGTGGAGAGCGATTTGAAAGTCACGTTTTGTCTGCCATCTTTTTGTTGTGTGCGCCGTTGCGGAAAACTAAGACCTGGAAAACTCATGGTCCAAAGAACCTAAAAACTCAGACCCCGCTGTCGTCTCGAAAACTCGGACCCTCCGTTGCCTCGAAAACTCGATCCTCACCTAATTGTTTTCCTTAAATCGATGCCTTCAAATATGGAAACGATATTGCGACGATCGCTTTGCTTTGGAGATACCTCATGCAGTCTTGAGAGAGAGGAACCACAGATGTCTGGCAACTGTACTTTAAAGCGGAACTTCTAAGAACTGTTCTGCACCAAAGCATAAGTTAAGAATGGAGTTGCACGACGACGAAGCGTACTTTAAAGTCAGTAGAACTCCCAACAGAAAAGAATAAGAAATCTCTGCATAATAACACTGACAGGTTCTGAAATACCACACACTGTATTACGTTTGAGTGCTGCACTTGTAATAACTACCTGTGCTTGTTACAATTATTGCCCTTGAATATTGCTCCAGTGCAAAGCGTTCGTCACAACATCGCATCGCGATATGTGCTCACATTGATTTAAGGCCAACGCTTTTTATGTGGGCGCTGAGTTTTCGAGGCGACGGCCGGTCAGAGATATGGAAGCGTCTGTAATCTGTGTTTTCGAGGCCTAAGTTGTCGTCTTTCCCGTCAAACTCTCGCGTTCTTATTTTAAAGGAGTGCTGTTAGGATCTATCGAGTCACTATTTTGCAAAGTAGAAGCTGTCGTAAAAATGATCATAATAATAGTGATAATAATAATAATAATAATAATAATAATAATAATAATAATAATAATAATAATAATAATAATAATAAACTAAAACAGGGAATTAAAAGCGACACTGAGACTCTCCTCTGAAAAGGCCCATTTGCGTCACTAGGAGTCTGGGGGAACACGTCAACCGCGGTCAACAGCGGTTTTATTTAGTTGTATTTCCTTCACCATTGCGTCGAAACATTGGCAAGGGTGTATAACAAAAATAGTTAATTTGGCTATCTTTGCATTTCCTCCCAGCCCGCACCCCCCGCATCCCCCAAAAAAAAAAAAAATTGTATGGGTAGTGTACAAAGCATCCAAGCAAACATTTGACAAACAACTGGAATAGCTGCTCAACCACGTTAAACGCTGTTACTTCAACTTTGGTCTCTCTCAAAGGGTTACTTCAAAACGCCAAGAGATTTCCATTTCCATTTACTTTTCCTTTCATCTGTTTGGTTTTTTTTTTCTTTTTCTCTTTAGAGTGCCTTAGGATTCAACCTTACGATTCAACCGGAAGCCGATAAATATAAGGTCCAAGAAATGGATCGTAGTAAGTGCGCAATCGGGAGAGTTAAATTTAACACAACATTTGCTTTCACCTAGGCCAAACCGCTCATAAACGGCTCTTCCACTCACACCAGGTTGGAGCACTTTTCCCCCTCCTTTCTATCAACCGTACGTGTCATGTTTGTAGAGGAAAACCCCTTGAATTTACCCAGCATCGAAACCCCGACAACAGCCTCCCTCGCAGACTTCGTCATGCGTTCCATCCCCTCGAAGGATTGCGATTGGGGAGGACTGCGTGACGAGGCAAAAGAACGTCTGCATGGAAGGCTACACCTGGGCTACACTCAGACTCAGTTTAGGCTATACGTTCACACGAATCCGGCTATTTTTGAAATCGCATACTCTTTTTTACTCGGTCATCCAAGCCGCATTGCTTTGAAACAGCTCTTCAGAGCAGTTTCAGGCCCCGTCGACAAAAATCGATCTGCAAGATATATGCGGTTTCAAAAATGGTTTTAAAAAATGGTAGTCAGTAGGTGCTCGATCGCGACGATCTTTAATAGGAGAGAATCAGTCTAGCTAAATAGACTAAGGTTGCCAATGAAAACAAACGTACAATTAACAAGGAAAGAAAACACACACACACACACAAAGGAATTCGTGACGCCGTTCTAGAAAATGTTTGACTGGCCAGTTTCTATAATATAACCCAAATCACATGTTGTACAAAAACTCTGTTGACTCTGTTGACTTTATGCAAAACTGTCAAAGAAAATGGTTAAATGTTTTTAAAGTAAATTTTAATTTTACATTAAAGATCTGAAAAGGGCGAATTCACTGATTAAACTGAAAATGAAAATAAATTAATGAATAAATAAATTATCAACCAGATTTGAAAGCCAGCCATATTGAACAGTATGCATAGCTTATCAAACGCCGCACAATAAAAAAGTGTTTTTCACATTTTCTCCTCAAAAGTCGGGGGTTGTTGATTGACATTTGCGCTCAAAGGAGACTGATTTAGACGGGCTGATACTGTTATTTAAAAATATATGCAAATTTATAATAGTGGCAGTAGGTGTTTTTAAAATACACATTTGATATTATTATAAAAAGACACCGAAGTCGAGGCTCGAAAGAGCTAAATAAGTTGGATTAATCTACGATATCTTCTTGACCTTTACACTAGAATCCGATAACTAACTGGTACATACCGTCCCCGGTATTGCAATGGGTACAGGCATCAAGATAATCGGTGTTAAAACCAATATTAGATACTTCCTCCATGTTAATAGTCGCCTGCAAAGCGAAATATTCGTTGCTTGATTTGGTTCACTCGGAGATGTCGTAGGAGAGGCCATTGAATCGGACTGTTGGAGTTTGTCTGCCTCATGCTCGCGCTCCAGGTTACTGTAACCTCTTAACCGCACTCCTTCGTTCATCTTGCGCTGCGAAAGATCGAATTTAGAGAACAAAACCAATTCACGGCATTTTGATGTTTTACAGAGTGGTGTTTACTAGCTGGTCATCTATATTTATAAGGCTTCAATCTTGACATAACTATTTAATTATTCTAATTAGGTCTTTGTTAGAACATTTACCTGTACCGTCCTTCTTCAAGCAGTCGATCAACTCAAAGCATGACAATAGAATGCACCAACGGAGGCACTGGCAAAAGAGCTGGAAATGATAATAATAATTTGAAAATAGGTAGGCTGATTTGCATACGATGCTGTCACGCTTGAGATCACCAGTTTTGCGCGTGTCAGGCCTTCCTTAGGGGCTAGGGGAGAGGAGATTTTACTCGAAAGAGGAAATGAGGGGTTAAGGATGGGAAGATTCGCCTTCTCCCCTTTTCGCTTCTCTCTTTCCCCGTTTCGCCAGAAACGCCTGAAACTCAGTAGCCTCCCACGCAAGTGTTTTTAGGGGAGCTCGTTTTTCATCCCTTCCCACATGGGGAGGGATGAAAAACGAGCTACTCAGAGGCTGCTAGTTCTTGTCACAGACTTTGCTCTCCACTCTCCGGTGGGGGGAGGGGGCAACCCTCTAAATTCCTATACGGGAAGGCTCCACCCGAAAAGGGTAACCTATTCAAGATTGTGTATTCAATTGAAATTTTTCGAATAGACGCACCTTATGTTCATAGCATTTAATTTATTCTAAACGCTATGAAGATGACCAGAAGTAGGCTAGTCAGTGAGAGGTACTATTTTCGGTATCAATTGTCGCTTCCTCCCAGGCTCTCCTCGCACTTGCGGCGCACCCGATTCTCTTTTTTTCCATTCCTACCAAAATCGAGCCAAAAGAAGAAACAGACAACAGAGAATGAAATTAAGCTTCAATTCTGAAACATGTGGTCGACCATAGGCGAGGGGGGAAATTAGAAGGAAGGCGCTATATAAAAAGATTTGCAGTACGGGCACACGAGCCGGTGCAAGCTAATCAACTTAAGAATGAGTCTAGGCACAAACTAAAGAGTCTTGTGGCTGTGATAGAGACTTTTCAGGATAGTTTTCTGTAGATGCTTCTGGGCGGCAAGGCAAGCAGGATCGATGAACAAAACACACAAACACACAAACACACAAACCTCAAATTTTGCATAATTTTATCTAACCAACTTTTATTATCCTTGTTTTTTTAAGTCTGTGTGATCGACTAAATTAAGAGAATTAGCAGCTGTTGAGTTTTCAGTCAACAACAACAGTATTAATAGGATCTAATAGTAGCTGATTTATAAAGCTGCAGAAATTGCGAACAACCCATGATGCTTGGCTTGAGGACATTGGCGGCCAACACTTTACAAATGCTCTTTTACTTACTTGAAAAGTATGGATTCGAAAAAGACTTTTTATTATTCAAAAATGTTACTTGAATTTTACAGACTTAAATTCTTTTTCATTACGTGTTGATGTTAAGTTGCTGAATTTAATAACTCTTCTGTCTGTTGCACGATTCGACATACAGTTAGACTATGAGCAGTCCCCCATTTTTCCTCAGGGTTAGTAGAGCGAGCGAAACGAGAGCGCGCGTGAAAATCACCCCACACCTAACATACAGTGTATATCATTATGATAATGAGTGAAATTAAGTACTATCGAGTAAGTAGCCTCATTATTGAGAACTGGAAGTAAAACTCATTTCTTATATTTATCACTACTTCTCAGACTATACGGCTATTATTATAATTGTTATTACTATTAATATTTTTGTCGCTTCAAAAAGATCAATACCTGACCATTGAGAACATTTAGAGTAGTGCTGTCTCTTTATCGGTTGTTTTAAAATTAGTTGTTAATTACCTTAAGTCTATATATATATATATACATACATTTTTTTTCAGAGAACTCATCAGCCGAAAGACGGCCGCATTTGAAATGCCAACCCTTCCCTCGCAGACAAGTGTAGAAAGCTGTCATTGTTTTCAAACATTGGAACCGCCAGAAAGTCATTTTAAAGTTATTTTGGGCAATTGTTTATAACTTACTGGAGTGATTTGTACTTTAAAATACATAGCAGTTCTAATTTCCTCATCTATGTTCGTCTCTTACTGGACGATATTGCTTTCACTAAGTGAAAATAAATAACAAACGTAATGAAGAGTGAAAAAAACCATATCAATTTTAGGAAATTGTAGATTGATTGTTTTTTCGATAAAAGCACACCGTGACGGAAAGTAATTTTTTTTTCCTTAGCTTTAAATCAACATCACGTGAAGGTGAACGAGGTGTTCTGATTCTCCACACCGTCAAGAACTTTTTTTAAGGTAAATGTAACCAGATTTCTGTTCATTTTAGTTTGACACTATTGTCGACTTATATCTCGACAATCTCTTATCTCTTGAATATAGCAAAGGCAGACTTTCGCCGTTGAGGTATAATTTTCACGCTGGTTATTTGCACATTTTAGTGTAACAAAGAAAAATCATAGTCTAATATCTCGAATTTTCGTGGTTCTGCTGGCACTTTTTTTCCTTTGGTGAATTTTCTTAGTTCTTCTATATTCTTGGGTGGCACTCTTTTGTGCTCTAAACGAAACTCTCTCCCTCAACCGACGCCCATGGTTTTTCCTTGAAAAAGATTAATATATCAAAGCTAACCTTATATAGCCAAAACAATGTATGTGAAAAATCAAAGTTCATTGATTATTTGTTGATCGAGGGACAAAGTGCAAAGGTTTCTCAACAGCTTCGAGACCCTAAAATATGAATAGCTGTTATAATTTACAATACGAACCTAATCTTTAGTCCATTTAGTTCACTCATTCACGTGAGCTTGCACGTGCTATCCTCGCGTCTTGCATGATGAAAATCTATATTTGAGGAAGTCACTTTTCCGTTGCCTTGGGGCAGAGTGGAATGAAGCACGTATGCAAAAAAAAAAAAAAAAAAAAAGAAAAAAAGGTTTTGCAGTGATTTAAACTTGACTTTAAACCTTCCAACCTTAGAATACTATTGATCAAAAAATAGTGAAAACAATGAAAATAATGAAAACAATCGCTAGAGAAAAGACGTCCTGATTTCTAAGAAGATTCTCCTAGTTAGTACGACATTTTCCATATTAACAACAGTATTGAGAATGGTTATGTTGAACTTTGGATTAAATTACAAAAAAAGGTTCCTGTTTTGAGAGAATTTCGTTAATTTAAAACGCCAACATTGGTGTCGCCAAGAGAAATAAAAGCATAAAGTAAAAATGTTCTTCTCTACCAGGCAAACATTCTACGACTGAGGAACCTAAATGCATTTCTCTGCACGCGTTCATTTAAGAAGCTGAAATTTTGTTCTGCATCAAAGAAGGGGAATAATTTCTTTCGCAAATTCTGTAGAACATGCTTTAGCAATGACCGTCAGTGCTTTTCAGATGTAGCCTGGGATCAGGCTCCGCATTGTGGGAAAAAGGAGAAAAAATCGAGATCAGGCGAAAAAAAAAGTTGGCGAGCGAAGCGAGCCGAGAGGTATTCTTGGGAGGAGAAAGGGTGGTGTCGTCCTTTACCCCTCCCCAGGATACCGCTGGGTTCGCTTCGCTTGCCGAAATTTTTTCCTATTTGACCACGTTTTTTGCCTTTTTCCCCCACTGCGGAGCGTGGTCCCAGGCTATTCAGATGGTTCAAGTTGTAATCACAAGAAACAGTTCGTGGACAGTTGAACTGTTAATTGAGTAAGATACTTCCTAGACATGATGCGTTTGATCAAAATGTATGAAAGATAAAAAGAATTGTAAAACACTGAAAAAGAAATTCAAAGATAACACAAACTAAAAAGGTTTCCTTTGAATGATCATCAGTACACCAGCGATTTGATTCGGTTGGTATACCGACTCAAAAAGTTTAAAGTTCAGTGCATGTCTCCTGTTCATTTTATATCTCAGTTATGAACGTTTGGAATGGATATAGTAGAAGTTTACAAGAATTATCAAACGCTAAATTTTGAGCTTTACTGAAAAAGAACTATAGACAGTCATATGAAAGGTGAAAGATTAGGAAAACAGGTGTTTTTCTCATTTGTAAGGAAAATGGTCTCGTGCAGCACCACGTGATCTACCAGGAAGACGTATGAAAAAAAAAACCTTTGAGGACGATTAAGTATTTTGGTATTCCATCTTTTGAATCGTTTTCATCCTCTGTCAAAGTTATCTTTGCCATTACGGAACGTTTCTTCGTAGGTCGA
>CALNXK010000023.1:395000-432500 GCA_942486035.1 Porites lobata | reverse complement strand
AGTGATTTCATTTTCCTGCAATACATAGCTTTTTCTTGACTGGATAACGAGTTAAATAGCGGCAGCGGCGAGATTTGGTAATTTTTGGCGGGCTTTGGACACGTTTTGGCGGGATGACGATTTCGCTATTCGACCGAATCCATTTGATCGCTTGGTCTTTGTGTTTTCTGCCTTTACTATGACATCTTTAGGAATTTAGGCCGAGTTACTACTAACAATAGTATTTCCGCAGACCCGTCATTAAATAACGGAAATTTTTTTTATGTAGCCCGTTTGCACACGCTTTACAGATCATGCATAATAGTCACCAAACAAATGCAGTCGGATTAGAAGATCTAACGTTTTCTACATCAAAATGCCTACCACACTGCCGATGAATATTACCACTTATACGTTTATCGTAATATAGTTAGGCTCAGAAACATTTTCAAGGCATAGGAAGACCGTCCTTTTCTCCTAATGTCATCTAAATTTACCCAGAATGCAATGTTGACTTTTTTTCGATCAGAGTTCAAACCATAATGTCACACTTCTTCCACATAAAGAAGAAGTCAATTATTATTTCCATTTTTTTGGTTAAATTTTTAACTATAGTTCGTTGAATGTACAAGATTCCATCAGAGAGAGGCCATAAAAGTACAAGCACTTTACGCACCAGCGCGTGCGTGAAGCGATTCACTGTGAAACTGCAGTTTAGCAAGTTCAGGCCAAAAAATATGGTTGAATCTGCACACACAAAGCCTCGGAGATCAATGATTGCAATTTGCTTTGGCATCTTCCTTTCCTTTACGATGAGTAGTATGCTGAGCTGAGAACGCAAATCTCAGGCATATGTTAAACTGTAATCTCTTCTCTAATTACCTTAATCTTGTTAAAAAATGTAACGCTTTATCGAATAACTGACCACTGATGGTTGGATCAAACGGTGAAGAAACTAATTGCTTTTCGCAGTAGGAGGTTTATTGCTTGTCACTCAAAACCTAGCGTCCTTAACAACGCCGGCGTCATGTGGTTTGCAAAAGAAAGTCGTATGCAGGTCCTCATGGAGTCATCTTTTCATTATATGTTTTTTATCGATCATTAAAGTAACGATCGTTTTTTTCCTACTTTTTAGCATTCTCTTGCACATGTAATGGGTGTAACTTGCACAACAACTTATACAATGTTCTTTGCTTTGAAGAAACTGTTTACTCCATAAGGCGAACATCAATCGACTGGTTTCAGCAGCAATTTTCAACGCAACTCAACTCGAACTACGCTATGAACATTTCAGAGGATATAAAAGGCCAAACGTCTAGTAACTTTGGAACTTCATTCAATCTCTCTAGTCCTTCATTTGATTGGCAGGAAGCAGACTTCATCGCTTACGCCACAATCATGATTATGATCCTCACGCTTGGCTGCCTTGGTAACCTGTTGATAATAATTGTCCTTTGTAAACCTTCGAATCTGAGGGAGACCCTGACACCTCTCATGTTAAACCTCGCAGTGGGCGATCTATTCGTCACCGTGTTTGGATATCCGACCCTGATGGGCGACATCTTAACAGGTGGGGACATTCAAGCGGGTACAGGCCGGTGCAACTGGTATGGATTTGTGAATGGTGCCGTAGGGATAGCGTCTATTGTCACTTTCACTGAAATGAGCCTGGTCTTAAGTTACAGTATGCACCAAATGAATCCGAGATTTAAACTCTCCCGGAAGACCATCTTCCGTCTTATTGGAGCTTCTTGGCTTTATGGCGTGGGATCGATGTCGCCTCCCCTGTTTGGCTGGAACCGTTTTGTGCCAGGTGCTTCTAAGATAAGCTGCGCCCCTGATTGGACCGATGTTACTCCAGCTGGCATGGCATACAGTATATTTCTTATAACTGCTGGATTTGTCTTGCCTATCTTAGCTATTTCCGTTTCTTGCTTTAAGATTTTTAGGTAAGTAAAGTTTTGTAGTTTTGTATTCTCCTTTAAAAGCTTTACCTAGGGGATTATTGCTACCTAAAAGCGATAAACATCAGTAATTTTTCTGTCATTGGCTAAGTGAAACATAAATTTCAACCGCAATTTAAGAAGAGGACGCTTTGAGGGCTTTCACAGAGCGAATATGGATTTTCACAGTCAAAGCCCAGCTTGCACATTTCGACCTCGGCTGATAAAGCAAAATTTATTGCCTTGCCATTCACGTTCGTAAGGGAACTTAAACTTTGGTCATTTCACTTAGTCGTAGTTGCGCAGGAGGTTACAAAGAAGTTGACAGAAAATCGTGATGCTCGTGCAAAGTTTTTGGTTTGCTTATTAATCCTGTTGACGTTCTCGTTGCCTTCGCCGTCGTGGCTTTGTAAGGTCCTATAATGTTCGTAGACCGTATTGCCTCTTGTCGGACGGGTGTGGCTAGAGGTGGCTTTTTTTACCGCCTCTCCTGGTTAAATGTTCCTCAATATTAGCTAAAAGTCAAATTTTTCTCTTACTATCTCTTTGTACCATACCACTCCTGATCATAAGAGAGATAAACTAAACTCAAGATCTAGATCCACTTCGTTTTCTTGTTTTGTTTTCTAACCAGGCTTCTTCGACAAGACATCGTTAAGGATAATGACCGTATCAAACTGAGGCGAAGACGATGGCAATTGAACCTTTTGCGTCTGACGGCAACAGCATTAGCTGCCTTCATACTCAGCTGGTCGCCATATTGTTTTGTCAGTGTAATCAGCATTTTTAGAGGGAACAATCTTCTTTCTCCTGGAGAAGCAGAAATCCCTGCACTGATGGCCAAAGCATCAGTCATTTATAACCCCTTTGTGTACACTGTCTTGAATAAACGTTTTCGAATGACGCTATCGCGTTTATGTTGTAAAAAGGTCAAATTCTTCAGCAAATATAATAGGTCAAGTTATAGACCAGAGGTTGTTTTCAGTTCACGCCACCCTGGTCGGCCTAGTTTAACGAAGTTTGCATCTACATTTACATTGACCAGCCGATAAAGTCAAACATTTTGCAAAGGAACGTTGAAACAGCTGAATAATGGAAGTTTCGATCTTGCTACTTAACTTATCAAGAAGCAGTGTATGTTATAAACCCGCCACTATGATGGGTCCTCTTCATAATCGGTAAACCAGAAAGAGAGATTTCCCCTAGCTGGTCTTTTCCGATGAAACTATTTGCCCTTGAGTCTTAAGATGTCCCAAGACTAGCATGAATTTACATGTGAATGATTATTCATATTATACAGAGATATCACCGTTACGTTAAAGCAATGGTGGTGGAACCAAGGCTCCCATCCTAAAGTAATTGCTGTTAAAAAGTGAATCAGACAGAAAATAAATAACAAATTGTCCTAGGCAACTATAAAATTTCGTGTTCCTTTAATGACGTCTTCTATTTTTCATTTCAGGGCTGGGTGTCAGACGAAATCACTCATACATTATAATTAATGGTTATTTTGCTCATCCCCAGGCTAGACTCGGCACATCTGAAACCAAAATACCAGCAGCCCTTAGGGTGGACTTTCACTGTTACTTAATTTTAACTTGCGTACGCAGGTAAATTTTACGCGCCTAAATATAACAGAGGCAAAGCAAAAGTTGAACTTCTCTAAACTTTTGCGTTTACGTGCAACCTTTCATACATTATTGCTCCTTGGTTTTCGTAGATAAATTTTACTATACGCCCGTACGAATGTAAAAATTATGCGACAATGGAAATTCACCCTAAGGATAAGCGCAAGTTCCCGAAGATTTTAATTGCTGTTACCCTAATAGGCCAATTGCATGATGAGGTCAGTTTGCTATTACCACAGAATCCTCTTATGCACACGAGAGGTTTTGTTTTTACCTCACTGGGCACAAGAAATTAAAACCTAGTCTTCCGCGGAAACGTTCTTAACGTCTTCCTGGAAGACTAAGGCAGAGCAGCCTCTGTTCGCGGGGCTGTTGTTTTTATTAGAAAGTTTTGTATAATGTCCTGTCGAGTGTATCATTTGTGATTATCTGATATCAGTTATTTTCAATATTCTTTTCACCTTCACGGATAATAAGTTACTGTTTTTAAAAGTTTAAGTCGTAAATATGCGCATTTGTCTGTTCAATTGAAAACGCGTTATATAAACCTTATATTTATAAGCTAAAAAATTAATGTGATTATAATAGCATAATATTCAGCCTGCGATGACAGCGTCACTCTCATAGCGAGGGACGTTTGTGCGCCTGCGGGCACTATCGGATTTCGGCAGCACATTATCCTTTAAATGCCGTCCTCGTGAAGTTATTCGGTAAAAGTTTGAACAATACTGAGTTGATATGAGTTTAAAATAAATTAGTCACTTTTACTTTTTTATATCTTTTTCTGACCTCTCTTGAAAGTGGAAGGATTACCAAGCATAGCTTGCTGGGGCGGATCTAGGGGGAGGGTGCAGGGGGTGCGCACCCCTGCTGGGATGACCTGCGGTTTTCTAATACAACTGGTATTCTGCAACAAAAAAACTGTGTGGTTTATTGGTGTTGAAGTAGAGCAAGAGACGAGTGCACCCCCTCCTAAAAAAAATCCTGGATCCGCCCCCGGCTTGGAAACTAAGCTAACATATACCAGCGCTCAGTCTCCTCGAACTTTGTTTCGGGAGGATCGAAAACTGTTCTGAAATCCGGCGAAGCTAAATATGTAAAGAAATTCTTCCCTTTGTTCTTTTCTGGCTCAGGTAGTCTAACCTGTGAACACATTCGCCTCTTATCACTCTTCGTTGTTGGAAACTTTTCTCTCTCGAAAAGTCTGAACGTTGGAGAGCAATAAGAGGGGGCATCTTCCGTAGGCTACAGGCTCTCCCTCAACTAGTAGTACACTAAATCCCATGTAGTGCTAATATGAGAGCAGCTTGTATAACCTCTACCTCCCGCCATAAGCATCCAACACCCTAGGTTTTCATGAGTCTTTTGTGAACCTACTACACGAAATACCATTTTGGATTTGCTATCTGCAAAAATTAGAACCAGTCATATACACTGTTCGTAGCAGCGTCATTAATCATCTTTGTTTAACGAAACGTGCCGTCAAAAGCCACTCGTAGTCTGGCTTGGCAAGGCCCTCTGACTGATCACAACTCGATGAGACAACAATCTCGTGTTTTCCTTCAGTGTCTTAGTTTTAAAAGTGGGTCAAAATAATTATATCAGTTTTTTTTAAATGACTTGTCATTCGTCTGAAGCCTCTTGATGTATCGAGTCACTATATATTGATCCAATAAACAATTGAGAAGTTTTTCAGTTTGTCGCTGTATCAGTTGCTGTATCGTGTTTATTAGAGAGGAACTTAAATAGGTTTTTTGAAACGACTTAATTCTAAGTGTCTCTTGTTACTGTTGACTGAGGTATTGTGTTGTGGTGTGGGTATTGTTTAGTTCAAACTTGTGTTACAGAACGTTATTGAGTGATCGTATTATTGGCAACCTCAAGAAACTACCCGATTTTTCCATTTCACAGGTGGGTAAAATCTTGCTTCAAGTTGACTTGTTTACGAAGAGTGCCGAACATCTATGGGTTTACATGTAAAAAGAGGGTATGCAGCGTGTAAGATACGGGTTATAACTACATAGTATAGGCGCGCGGGGGAGGAGCGAGGGCTCATCTCCCGCACAGCGGTTGGTAATTGAGCCTAACTACAGAGACGAAATAAATAAACAAAAAAGGACCACCACGGGGAGGGGGGGAGGGTGGAAGGGCAATCTCACTGGGAAGCAGAACTGTCCTTTTTGTCAACGTGGTATTTTACTAATTTCTCTTGTTCTATTTAATGTTCCTGCTTCCTCATTTGTCGTTTATATGGCCTCTATAGAAGTTTTTTATTCTACCCTTGATTTTGTTGTCGTAATCAGTTTGGGAGGCCCACTGCGATGAGTGTTGTTCTTGTTTTGCACTAAATTTTCTTGTTATCAGCGGTGAGAGAGACCCACTATATACGCACCAGTGAATACGTTGACTTCATTCAGCGGTTTAAAAAAGATCGCCATGCGTCTTGAATGGAATCTCCTCGAACTTCCTTTGACCACTGCGACATTTCTGTTGATGTGTAACACAAAGTTCCGTCTCTCGCATGAAATAACTTTCCAAAAACTTGCACGAAAACTTCCATTCGTCACAATATAAACAATAGGGTTGTAAATCACTGAGGCCTTTGCCATAAGCGCTGGGATCTCTGCTTCGCCGTTGGTGAATACATGGCTACCTTTGAAGACGGCCACGATGCTGACCAAGCAATATGGCGCCCAGCTCAGCATGAAAACTGCGATGGCTATCACTGTCATGCGTACTAGCTTGGTCATGTAAAGTTTTTGGCGCACTTGGAAGTGGCGACATTCACCAATAAAAAGCTCTCGGTTACGAAGGAGCCTGAAAGTTAAGAATTGCTACATGTTACTACGTCTTAGATCCACTGATCGGCAGGGGTATTTTGCCGAAAGCCGCGAATGACTTTGAGTTCAGTGAAACTAGACTGCGTCGCAGACGTAATTTAACCCCGGTCAGTAACGTCTGAACAGGAGCGCTGAAATCCTCGTACCGGAAATGCATTTCGAATTTCCTTTCAACCTGATTGGCAAATCGACAATGGCTTTTGTAACAATCCAATCATGCCGCGTACTCAAATCCTGGTACTCATTTGGGGTTTATAACATGGATTATGGATTTCGGCGCTGTTTCGCAGACGGACTTAGCCAGAGTTTAGTTTCGTCTGTGGCGCAGGCTAAGTGAAACTGAATGAATCAGGTTCCATTTGGGGTCATTAAACTGAAAAGACAGACCTGAAACGTTCTTAATTCACTCAGTTTCTTAACCCTAAATAACTATAAGTCAGAGTCATTCGACCTTCTGCAAAATACCTCTGCCAGCTACTGATACTAATGTAATTGAAGGGGCAGTCTCAGGTTTGAACTGTGAATCGAACCGTCATAAGAGAGATGGTTTTTTGCATTGCAGAGGTTTCCGCAAAAGGACGATTGACCGTAATTTTATGCGTCTATGTCGAGTTCATAGGTTGAAACTATATTTCAAGCTACTTATACCTGTATATTTTGTAATAAGCCGAACACATAACCAACAGAGGCAGGAAAAACCCCAGTACCACCAGTATCAGACTGTACGACATCCCAGAAGCTGTTCTATCTGTCCAATCAGGGCCACAGCTTATCTGAGCCCCACCTGGTGCGAATCGGTTCCATCCGAAAAGAGGAGGAAGCATGGATACTATACCATAGATCCATGTACCAGCAATAAGGAATCCCAGTGTTCTCTTCGAGAATCGAAAGTTAGGATTGAGACGCTGCAAGCTGTAGTTGATAACGACACTCATTTCAGTCAGGGTCGCGATTCCCGAAATTCCTGTGGAAAAGAGATCACAGTTACAATGGGTTCAATTTGTAGGTGCAGGTTCGTATAAAAAGGGATGTTAAACTTTGTTCCCAGATTTCTCTCCTACACGTACCTAGGAGTCCCTGGGAGTCTACGTAAGTTGATTCTTAGTATAAGAATCGAATCAAAGGACCTTCGGTCGGACCCTCATTCCTGCAAATTTAACTCTCAGGACTACATGCACGCAGTTACGTGTAACTAAAACACGTTTGGAAAACCCTTAGATTCACAACAGTTTAACTACCTTCTGAATTTATTTCAACACAGTAAAATTAAATTGAAAAGAGTTTCAGTGATTTTTACCATAAATCTTTTAACATCCGGCAAATTCAAGTTGTTTTAAGAGGGTTTATCACGGGTCAGTGCAAAATACGATGAAAAATACGAATACCAGCTGGTTAGACAAAGTTTCACTAACATTCTTTCTGGTGGAGCAGTGATGGATGTCAAGTGTGAAGCTTCTCTATTAAACGCGCGTCGAAGCCAGCCATCTAACACTACTTTAAGGAGTTAGATTATAAGATGTGGCCTCATCTTGCTTGCCATCTCAGAAATGTAGGCCAATCTGAATCGTTTCTCTTGTACTTTGTTAACTAAATTGCATTTTGTTTTAATGAAGTAAGTCCCAAACTTACCGACTGTCCCGTTGACAAAAGCGCTCCATATACATGTAGCGTTCTCCTTTCTTATTTGACCCCCACTCAAGAGAAGGCTTATAATCACAGGATACCCAAGAATGATGATAATCAAGCTGCCAATGGAGAGGTTTAACATCAGTGGTGTCAGTGATTTACTGGCATGTTCGTGCCTCCGTAAGATGATCACTGTTAGGGCGTTACCAAGGAAACCAATGGAGAGAATGGCAATCATTATCACTGCGTATGCCAGGTGCCAAACATTGTCCCAGTTAAAGGTATATGTGCTCTGTGCCACGTCAGTTGAGGCTGACATGTTGCCTTTTCTTCACAGCTGTGGCGTTACGATGTTACCGTTAATTTGTAGCTCAGGAATCTGAGATCTGTGGTTGTTGTATTTAAAAGAGAGGAATGTTAGTGGCTGCAGTTGTTGGCGGCGAAAAGTGAGTGCCAAGTACTAACTGCGATCTTTACATCATTTGGATTATGCACATATTATTTCATTTAGAGCTGGAATTGATTGATTTGGTAACAGACAAAAACAACTTGCCTTAAAATCGCTAAAGACAGGAGATTCTGAAGAGCTTGTTCTACCAGTAATGCAAGTTGAAAAGATTACAGGAAAATATTATATGTACCATTTACACAAACATGAAAAAACTTTAAACATTAGTCATAAAAAAATTTCTCGTTTCTGATTGGACGAGGATGATGGTAACTGCTCCGGGTCTTGGGCTCCTGTAATTATTAATTAATTTTGGGGTTAAACCCCAGACTGTACTTTGTGATGGGGGCACAACGATTGTTATACCATATAAACTGCGTCATGGAAGTCCAAGTAACCCAGGGCAACCGATATTTTTTTAAGATTGATCTTCTGTGGTAAAGAAAACCCAAGGATAATAATCTAGTTTTTTTCCCCATTTGCTTTTTAATATTAACCAGTGACTACAGCATCGCTGAAAGTTTTTTTTTTTGGTGCAGATGGCCAGAATAGAAATAGATTGAGAACAAAACAGGCTTTTTAGTTCCATTCTTTAATAGCCGCGTTCTTTATCCTTTCCATCCATACACTTAGTTTAGTTGTCTTCTTTTTAGGAAAAAATATAATACTGTGCCGCAAGGTTTATATTTAGCTGCTTATCAATATTTATAGCAGAAAAAAGTACGCGCATTTTTATTATTAAAAGTTTCTTTTAAAAAAAATGAAAAAAAAAAGCAAAAAGTAAATAAAATGACATTGATAACCCGCACCACAAGAGGCGAAATTGTTTGACGCCTGTTACAGTAAGTAGATTTGTTACACTTGTAAACAAATTGCCATCTGCATCCCGTTCCTCCTTCTTAGACATGAATAGTGACTGCATAATCACGCCACTAAAGACCGACTGACACATTTCGTTTCTTAAGTGCTACTTTAAAATTTAATACCCCAACATTTTAGATGCCCATGATTCCAAAAAGGAAATTTATGCGCAAGGAAATAAAGGATACTTACACATTCAGATCATCCAATAGTAGACGTTTCTTTTTTTTCAAAAAAATCGAATTAAGTTTGATACCACATAGGAGATCTTTACTTATACAATTCAGTTGTTTTTCTTTATCATGAAAAAAGTTGTTTTTTTCGCTTTCCATTAATGCATGTTAAACAGCTGTTGATCCGTATCGACTTTAAATAAAAACATCAGTGATAAAAAATAAAACCAAAGGTTGAAAACAAGCGGAAATTTGTCATTTCAAAATAGAAAATTTACCGATTCTGAAAACATTTTGCGTGTCCTTATAGGAGTATTCTCTGCAAAAATGAATTCTAGAAAGGGTGAACTAGTTAGCAAGGCCATCATGTTTTCCAACTGTCAGTACCCTAGTAGATTAAGAATAGCCAAATTGATTTCACACCTATATATAAGTTTTGCTTCATAATTTGCAAATCTTATCGATTCGGCCTAGATCTACTTTTTTTTTTTTCAGTTCTTTGCCTAGTTGTCAGGTTGTTCATCAATTCAAATCAATTGTGTAATCAGTGGTTACATTGCTTTGGAAAACTCGCCACTTCATTTTCTGAAATGACCAGTGAGTGCAACTCTACCGAAAAAAGTCGTACGTTTAGCTGATTTTTGTTTTCATGTACATGATAAGACGACCTGTGATAACAAATAATCATTTCCTCATTTTTTCCCTGTCAACTTAAGCCTTCTCTACGCCATCTCGAAAGTTCCCTAGTCATGCCTTTTATCAGGCCACCAAAACATTTACAGAAACAGACACGTTATTCTTTAAAACAAAAGCATAGAGATCGATAGCATTTAACACCAGAGAACTACTTCGGGTGAAAACAATTTTCGGTAGGATAACTAGGTACAACCTGACTTATTGTGACGAAGCACTGGTGACGTAAATAGAAGTAGGCATGATACACGCATGATTTGGGGACAGAGTCCAAAATCTTATCGACTTTTAGACTTTTTTGAGAAATGAAAAATTCATTTAACCTCTTCCAGGCAAGTTAAAGTTGAGAAGTTAAAGCTGAAACTTAAACGCCATGAATTTTAACCTGTGTCATATGTTAACTACCCCACCAGGTAAGACAGCTGGGGAACATCAGTCAGTGTCACTGAGTTTGGATACAAGACTCGCCATTCTGCTCAAGAATATATTTACGTTTGTTTTCAAAATAGAATTCATAATATTTTGGGGCAACTTTTACGTTATTCCAATAAATTTTTTAAATATTATGTTTGGAAGGTTTTTCCTCAAATAAAAAAGTCAAATTGAAATGAATTGTGAAAAATAAGTTGAGTGCTCGTTTCAGACAAAGCAGTGGCACCAGCTTGGCGTTCAAATTTTCTTTCCTCTTTTCTTTCTTTCGCGTCTCTATGTCGTAATAATGGCTCTGAAATTTAGAATAGAATAGCCTTCTACAGTGCTTGCTCCTTTTTGCGAAATAACACTTCTCATAGTATATTTCTGTCTACGATAAAGAAGGGTGGCAAAAAATGATCATTTAAACTACTAAGCGAATTTAAAAATCTTCAAACCCTAAATTTTGTTACCTTCAGTTTCGTTCTCTAACACTCGGTCTTTGGAGGTGGTACACATGACACCTTCAGTTTAAGGGTGAGGTCAAACGTCTTCGGTTAAAGCACTTCAAGGCTCGATATAATTGATATCTTACTGAGATATTTTCCAACAGCGCCTCCCGCAGGTGACACTTGAAAATCAAGTCAGTACCATCCTCGCTTCCTTATCTTTGATCAAAACATGGATAGTACGTATGGTCGCCCTTAAATATACCTGACTGAATGTAATTATTTTACTGTTGTTTTCTTTATATGTACCCTTGATTGAAGGAGAAATTAAAAAAAATAAAAATATCAAAATATTTTCGTTTTGCCTTGTTCTGTTTTTGCCCAGAATTCCACTCGCACCTTCAATGCCCGTGCTTTTTCCCTCATAACCTTTATTTAATTAGGGTGTTATCAGTTAATATGTTGGTCGCTTACTGACACGGAATGATTTTTCTTTCTATTGTTTTTATCCTGGATCTTCTTTACTAAGGAATTACTTTGTATTTGGGCTTTTAATACCGCTCTCAGTCCTGCATGGACGTGGATACATAAGTGAAACAGCGCCACACGATTTCTCTAAATTTACTTCGATTTACTAATGCAGTTTAACAACTTGCAGCTGAGTCACGTAGAAATGAAAAGTATCTAGCTTTTGACATGAACGAAATTTACCTTGCTGAGTGTTTAAGTGGTTGTTTTGAAATTAAAAAAAGGAATCTAATATCGTGGTATCCTCTTCCAAAAAACGGCACGTGCCACGTGACTGCGTTACCACCGCCCATTGGTTAGTAAAACAACTATTTACATGTACCTCTAAAAATACACGTCTCGCACAACCTCTTCACGTGTTCTGCTAAAACGCAAATGGTTTGATAATCAAAATTGTTTGTTTTTCATTAGAAGCCTAAACACCGTTTATTTAGCCGAAGTCTAATTTATGCCGCGACTTAAGCTTAAGCAAAACCATGGGATCTCGTTCTAATCAGGCTGTTTCAAGACGATAAAAGCTTTTCTAGTCTAAACTATATACTGTTCATTATAAACGATGCCTGGTTAAAAGGGTTGGGAAAACTGAAAGTGACTGAAGGCGCAACTCGGAATTTTTTTCAACACTGGCCAACCTCCGTTGAAATAACCGGCCTAAATCTTTGAGTATTACTTAATATGTTTGCTATTATCATAGTTAGAACTACCCAGAAGTACATGTAAGGCCATTTTCCTTTGCAGTGTATGAAACAAAATGCAAGAATTCGCCCGCTATGTGCAGCATGGCGACAGGTTTCAGCAAAGGCTTTTTAAGTTTATGGCCTGGCTGGATTAAGTAAAAGATCTTCCCCAAATAATTCCTTACTGTGAGACAGCTGTTTGAGGTAATTTTTTCAAGTAAGTTTAATCCCAGGTAAACACTCAACCACAACCATGTTTTTAAGTTATCTTGGTACGTGGGTGGGAGTTTTCGGCACCAAACAGAGAGTGTGTAAATTCGGTGTTTCAGTCTTGTTGTTAAAAGAGGGTGGAGAATATCAGACGAGGGCTGCTTTAAGCCCTCAGTTTGGGTATGTTTCCTTTGAAATGTTAGATTAAAATGTTGGTATATAAGTCATAGGTGTAAGGTTATTTCATTTTGACCGCAGTTTCATTTTTAGTCTGGAATGCATGATTTTACTGAGTTAACCGGTGAAATAAGTACAGTGAAACTCTCCTTACGGCCACCTCGTTATTACGGCCACTTTGTTTTGGCCGTGTGGCAAAAACCGCCATACATTTTCTTGTAAAAAAAACCCTCGTTAATACGGCCAATTTTTTTCGGCACATTGGTGACCGTATTAACGAGGGTTCCACTGCAGTATTACACTCTAAATTCATTTAAAAGTTAAAATGTTCAAATGAGGCTTTACAGTGCTGTCCGTTTTAAAACATATAAAAATCCGAGCTTTCGCCGATCAACGGGATCGTCAGGGATGAGAAAATCCATGTTTTGCATGAAGCTATATAAATATACAAAATTGGTGTGAGGTAATCAAGTGGTAAAATGTGTAAAAGACCGAGTGTATATAGACAAAGAGTCTTAAAAATAGTGTCTAAAAAAGTCTCTGAAAAATAGACTCTAAACACAGGACCTAAAAACAGTAAAACAGAAGGTCTGCAAATTATCTACATTCCTCGCGGAATTTGAGGGTAGGCTTGTACTTTCTCATGTAGAGTGCCTCGTATAGGCGTAGATTTGCGGGGTCGTTTTCACCCATAATAATTTTGACTTCAATGCCGTTATAGTCATTGTTCTGACAGGAATAGATAGGTTTTTTCACAAAGGAGTTTACTTAAAAAGATTTGGCATTAAATGTTATGTATTGTTTCAAGGATTGAGTAAAATCACTGTAAACGTAACAGGCTCAAGAAGTCTAAGCTAGTCTAATAAGCGATTCGAATGCACTCTTACATCGAAGTCAGAATATTATACTGACTTATAACCGCTACTGGAGCCTTGCTAAGCCGTAATCTCTTCAAGTGCACAACTGAAATTGAATATCTTTGAATATCTATGGGGTGGTCAACTTACACTGATGATAAAACAATTTCTGTCTTTCACTCACCCACCTACACAACAATACAGTTCTGTTAGAAACTATCCCCTTTTGCCCCGAAATGGATATATTTGAAAAAATAAAAAACGATTAACAATAAACCCATTAAAAGAAAGGTGAGCTTTTTGATCACCATCTGTATCCAACTCTGGTCTGACTGAAAGGAATAAAAACCAATTGGATGCCTCCTGCCTTTTGGGGCATTTAATTCTGTATGTTTATGTCGTATTTGAATTAGTTGTTTCTAAGTATTTGAGTGGAGTGCCTGTAAACTAGCTGGATAAGCTAGCTAAGTGCACTTTCCACTATAAACAAGCCTTTAAACCTCAAATAGGCAATCAATATAAAAGTTTATAAAACTAGACAGGCCTGTGCCATTCTAGCCTCATTGATTTAAGCACAAAAGAAACAAAACTATCTCTCTTATCATCCTCCACAACAACTGGCTTAAGATTCCGTAAATTTCATAACCATTACTTGGGGGTCACTTCTTTTTTCATCAGGATACAACCTGCGGCGTGGTTCCATGGTAATTCATTATTCGCTACATGTAAGTTATGTGTCAGTAGTCCTCCTGATGTAGACGTCAGGTGGATGCTCTCGCATGTCTTTAGTCAGCGCCTTCAATAACGTCAGCCTCATCCTCAGGGTCTTCTCGTTTTTAAATAGGCTCCTACGATCCTGCGCCTGTGAGGCTAGAATCTGGGGTTCCTGTGGTTCATACTCATCCGCTGACCACGCCGTGCCCGCAGTCAGAAAAATAATGGCGGAGAAGGGCAGTTAGAGATGCTGTGTTAAATCAGCTCAGACTAAATATATTTGCCACCTGGCATGCATCTTAAAAAAAAGGAGAAGACCCACAAGCAAGCCATGGAACTTGATAAGAATGCTTTAGCATACTCTGCCACAACCTTGGCTGCCACGATGATGAATTCTATATTCAATTTCTACTACGTGAAGATTTTCCTGAATGTGTACAGGTAAAGGGACAATCGAGGTGATCCAAACGTGATAGAAATTCGATCCACGGCAAACCCAAGGGACAAGTTAGATAGAAGGAAACGGCAACTTTGCTCTATGGGACATTTATAAGAGATATTGCCTTCTGAGTGGTTGAGTGGGGGTGGGGGTGGCGGGGGGGTTGTGGAAAAGAAAAAAACAGGCTGTTTTTGAAGATAGTGGACAAAACACCGACCCCCAGTCCATGGACTACCCTAAAATGGACTATGCCACCGAAGTTTAAAGATTAGGGTTAGGAGACTGAATCAAGTCTCAGATCCATTTCCCCAGTTTGATGACCCTAAATGGAACCTGATTTAATCAGTTCCCTACTAACCCTAATCACTAAATTTCAGCAGCGTAGTCCATTTAAGGGTTGTCCATATGGGTAGTCCATGGACTGGGGGTCAGTGTTTTGTCCACCACCTTTGAAAATAGCCTGATCTTTTTTCTAAGGGGGTGACAATCAACTTATACCTAAATTATCTATAGGAGGGTGTGAGGTTCCAATTTGATGTGTATTTTTATTTTGGGCCTTTAGGATTTCAAACTATTGGTTTAACATCGCCCAAGTTGTGTTCCTTATTTGGAATGCCATCAATGACCCATTGTTTGGTTATTTCCAGGTATCGTGACAATATATTGGTATTTCTATAATTTCATTACATACTTTTACACACATGCAAAACTTGGATTGGATCACCTAATTAAAATTCTAAACAGTTTACTGGACAGTAATACCCATTTTGTACTCTCTATTTTGCAACTTGTTTACATGTTATGTAAACAAGTTGCTCCAGTCCAAGTCTTGTACTTGCCCTACTTTTTACCTTACCTTCATGTGGATCATGATTGAAGTATCCGCTTCATTAGGGTATATCACAGGGCTGCAAATAACAGTCGGACATTAGCTGACCAACATTTGCTAGTGTCTGACGAAATCCCCGTGTTCAGAAATTATGTCGGGAGACTTTTCTTATCGTTATTTATCTTATGGTTAGGAAGAATAAAAATATACCTTGAGTAAATCTTACTTTGTGTTAGGACGATCTCAAAGTCATGAAACAACATTGACTTGGGTAATGAAGTTTTCTTTACATTAGCGTAGTTATGTCCGGTATTTTACCCAATATAAAAGTTCAACCTTTTTTTTGGTGATGGTTATTTGCAGCCCTGTTATCATTGTTAGTGGTTCGTTATTCCAGATATTGTTGAAAGTCACAGTTACGTTGAAGCCATCTACATGCATGTGCTAACACAAACAGGCAATATTTTACGCAAATGTACCTGCAAGCCTCAAGGCTAAATGAGACGTACTGTCTGCTACTCAAAGTGTACAATTCTGAGTTGTAAATGTCTCTTATTCATGATCAGTTCTAGAGCAGATTACCTTTTCTGGGTACATGTATTTGCATTGGCAATAAATCATTGCAGCAGAGGAGCAAGGCTAATGTGGTTCACGTGCTTACTTTGAAACTGTTCATTACCTCCCAAGGACAGTTCCACCTGGATAGTTTTACGGAAAAGAAGGCTGGCAATATTTTATGGTGCTCCCTTATTTGCAATTAGGTCAGTAAATATTACTCAGAAATTATTTAAGTTTTCTTTCATTGTTCAGTTCCAGAAAATACTCAGCATTCTTCCCCCACAGAAGACCAGGGGAAGAATGTCTTAAAGCCTCAAAAATTTTAAACTCCTTTGTAAATTCCAATGAGTATTAAGCATTTCATTTAATTTTTTTGGTCTTGGAGACCCCTCTTCCCCAAGGAATTTCAAGTCCCTTCTATGGGTGAGTATAAAGATTTTCTGCAACTTCACATTTGCACAGGCCAGGGATTGGCGTCAGAGAACAATACCCTTCCATGGAGGGCATGGATCTTTTCTGTAATTGGCTATACATCTAATAAAAATAGTAGACCCAGATACATGTCTTATGTATGTTAAGTACAGTTATGACAGTGTGATGAATGTATGTCTGCAGCTGTGAATAACAATCAATCCATTACAGCATGGTCTTTCTGTCCCACTTGTCACTTGCGGGGAAGCAAGAGCAGAGTGGTGAGATCACTTGCCTCCCACCAGTATCTCCCAGGTTCAAATCCTGGCATGGATACCATATGTGGGTTGATTTGTTGTTGGTTCAGCTCTCCCATGTTCGGCGAGGTTTTCCCCTCTCTTTAAAAACCACCATTTCCGAATTCCAGTTCGACTCAGGAATTAGGTAGATGAAGAACCACTTGGTGGATGTGCTACCTTTAATTATTATTTATTTATCTATTTTATTTACTACTTGTCCAGTAATGCAATGTTAAGAATAGATACGAGTCTGCTGAAAGTTGGTAGATTTGAAACTAAAACTGTCTCATTTTCTTTCACTGATCACAGCTTTCTTTCTCCATGGTTTCCTTGGACATGGCTTGGCTTCACTGGTGATTGGGTGGTTGGTCTTCATCTTATGGTGTCCCTGTGTTTTTATGATGGACTCTTCACTTTTGGTATAAATATAATAAATGTAAATTCTATTTTAAGAGAATTATTATTGTCATGACCATTATATGTACTACAGTGTTAAGCATTTGTAGAGGAACATCTTAGAAAAAATATTGCTTTTTTATAGCAGACAATTACAAATAGGCCATTTCCGAGTTCCCCCGGGCCTCTGTATCAAAAGGAGGTTAAGTGCTCAGCCTTTGATATGGAAATGACTTTTCATTCTCGCGCAAATAAAACTCACTTTCACAAGGAAGGTCGTGCACTTGGCCTCGTTTCAAAAGTGGGGGTTTTTGGAACTTGGAAGTGGCCTATTGACATCAGAGGGCAACTCTACTTGTATGTGAAAATACACAAATCTTGATGAATCCTTTAATTCATCACAGACCCAGGGCAGGTGATGGGGATTTTTCCCAAAGACTTGCCTACTTTCACATGAAAAGAAGTTGATGTTTCTGGGAGAATACTTTGTCCCATGTTGACTACTCAGTGTTGCTGTATTTAAAGAAATTAAATACAATTTTGTGGAAGACTTGGAGTCCTCACACAACCTAATAAAATGTACTTTTTTTCATGTAGTACTACTTGCCCAGTGTGCTCTTTTTGCTGAGATTTCTACACATCAAGAAGAAAGACAGTCAACTCTCAAATATTCGTAAGAAAAAAAGAATATGAAATGAACTGTACTTTCTTTTGCTGAAATCTTATTTATGAAGTGTCTCTTGCATCAAAATTATTAATTACAAATAACAGTCACGGCTTATTTATTTAGCATTAAATTTGACTTGAATGAATAATAATTAATCATAATAATAACAATAACAACAACAACTGACTATGTTTGTTTTCAATGAGTAGATAAGTGATAATAAATATTGTGATTTCTTTTGCATGGAAAAATTCTTTTTGTTGTTTTAGCCTATTTTAGATCTTAAAAATGATAAGTAAAGTATGATTTTTTGCATTTTTTGAATTCAAATGGCAATTTTTATCTTTGGATAATTTCTCAATATTTCACTGAAATTTAAATATACACTTAAATAATTAATACAATTTATATAACCTTTTTTGTTTGTTTGTTTGTTTTTTTTCAGGCAAGTAGCCTCTATTATTGGCTCAACTGCTCTTTTCGTAAGCACAAGTGTGTATAAAGATGAGGTTTGTTTAATTTTGTCACTTTTTTCTTGGAAAGAATTGAATAATGTTATTATTACAAACTTCATAAATTAAGGATAAATATAAATGATAACAATAGTAGATTTAATTGACCCATTAAACTCTGTTTCATATTGATGTTAGCAGAGGACAGTAAATTAATAATTGTGCCAAACTTCAGTGCAAACCACTCTGAAGCCCTTCCCATAACTAAACAGGCCATGAGAGGGAAAAGGTGACCAGAGATTTGAGATGTTCTGTTTATAGATATTGTGATTATTTTTCTACCAAAGTAGCTATATGGGGCTCGTATTTCTGATACCCAGACAAAGTCTCTGGTCCCTGGCCCCATATGATAGCCTTTCAAAATAAAAGTACTGTTGTTTTATATCTTGATGATTTTTAAGTAATAGGTGTTAATTTGTCTTGTTGACAGCAGAGTAATTTCCATTCATTTCAAGCTGTCTGTGTCATAGTAGCACTCCTAAGTTGGTTATTGATGAGGTACACTGGTTTGAACGTACAAGTTGCAGTGGAAGCATGCACCTCTGGCAATACATCCGATCAAAGTAAATTTTGTGAAGTCTGTTATCTGTTTAAAGTTCTTTTTAACACTAATAGAGAAGTTCAATCTGTAACTGTGATGATCTTCACATTTAATTCACACCCTGCAGATCCAATTTTAAAAAATAACGAATTGTTTGTATATTGATTTCACAACTTCCAAGTAATAAATGTCTGGGGAAATGGAATATCCTGGTGTGTATGAAAATCATTTTTCTGGTGACATCACTTAAAATTCTAAGGAACTTGAGGATAATTATATTCAAGAATGTTAAATAGAACTATTATACACATTTTAGATTTAAATTTAATAATTAATATTGTTTTACTTAATTCTGTTTCAGATGGAAAGACATCAAAAGAATCAATACCTCTGATTACGCTTCTGAAGCAAATTCTAACCCAAAGAAGTTTTGGTACACATATTTATTAGTAATAATGATTTCACTTTGTTAGTGTTAAAATCACAATAAAACCTGTAAACCCATTTTAGTCCTTATAGTGGAGCTCACTTTGTGAATGTGAGTATTCCGGGCCTTTTGGCAAAGCTTGTATAAATAAATAAATATATTACATTATTCAATGTTAGAGCCAGTTGTGGTCACTATGAGGCAAATTCACCCAACAATGCCCAAAACTCCATTTAGGGTGATGACAATGTTATATAACCTAAAATATTGTTAAGATTTGTTGTTCTTGCTGTCGTTGAACATTAAATGCAAAGCAATAGTATGCTGTAGCTTTTGTTCCTGATGCTAGATAATAAGTTAACTTACAATGTGGGATGTCTAAGGCATGTATGTGCTGAAGTGAAATCTTGAGATACAGTAGTGTTAACGTTCCAAAATGATGCTGCCCCCTCTACTTTTGATCCCCTCCTCTCTGCTTTTTTTAACATTTTCTTCCTGAGCCCCCTTTTTTTACTGGCCAGTGTTATTACAGTTTCAAGTAGCTGCAGGTTATCAGTATCACTGAGAACAGTTTTAATTATAAAGACCCTTAACATCTTCTTTCTTTTTGTTGCAGTTTGCTTTGTTGCAATGAATTTTTTCCAGGTACTTGTACGTTTAATGAGGACATTTAGGGATGCCCAAACCATAATAACTACTGTAGCCACAAAAAGTGGCACATAAATACGGGAATATTATATTATGCTATGTCAGACATTGATCCAAATGCAAAATACTGCATCTTGCATGATTGTTTGGAAATGCTGCAATCTGTTCATAGTGATTGGAAATTCTGATGACATCAGACTTTGGTTGGTACTGCAATATGGAAAGTCACCATTTTTTACGAAAGAATGATGAAATATCTCACCAAAAATAAAACATAATTACGCTCAATAATATAGTTAGTGTAAAGTCTTTAGTTTACATGTCCTTTTTACATTATTATAGTTTACATCCACCCATCCCACTGTATTTGTATTTGACTACACTACCTTGTGGGTATTTAATTTAATATTATTATTCTGCTGTTAGAATATTGAATTTATTAAGTTACATTATTGCTTTTCAGGTGTTTCATGTCACTTTTTGTAGCAACTTCTTCCTCATTTTTGTTGAACACCTGATAGGGTCTAACGTCATTCCTGCTGTAAGTCATTTAGCCTGCATGTTTCTCGTTTTAATAATTGAAAGGAATATCATTCTTTGTGTTGTACTTTTGGGGTGTGGCTGAATTGCTGACCACTTTTTCTTTTGGTAATAAACGTATAGCAACTTTTGTTACCTTTTTTTGACACATTCCTGCTAAAGTAAGGCCACTGCAAAAGATAATTTATTCAATGTGTGAGTTGAGCCTTACCAGGCCCTATTCTTCAATTCCCCTTTGTTAGAATGACTTATGGAATTTAGCGAAAAAGTAAGAAGCTAATTGCACTTGAATGTACATAATATTATGGATGCGTATAATTTATTCAATAAATTGCTGACATGTACAAAAAATTTCTTTCAATTTTTAGATCCTGTATAGTATACTTACTGGGTCTGTATTCATGCTTCCTAGGGTGGGTATTAGTAACAAGATATGAATATATTTATTATTTTTATAATAGTTAAATGTTGTGAAGTGAATTTGTGTATTCTTATTGATTCTACCCAACAGAATTAACCGGTTGCTTTACAAATATTTTCACTGGATGTAAAAATTCCATCCATTTTCAAACTTGTACAATAATAATGAGCAATATGTACAATGTGCCTTTGTAAAGCTTTTTTTTTACAATAAATCAAACACACTTGGTCGTATATCTTTGAGTAATTAATCTGAATGAAATCATAGTTGTTTAACAGTAGATAGTAATTATTATTTTTGATAATAATGACAAGCATTTTAAAAGAAAAATCAACGATAAAATAAACAACACTTTCTTATTCAATACAAAAAGTGCCCGTCAGTTAAACCTCAGTCATATTAAATGTTAATTAGAAACATGTTCTGTCTTTCTTTTTAGCTGCTTGTTTTGTTAACAAGTCCACTGTTGGCTAGATTTGGTTCTTATAGGCTCATCTTATGGTCGTTTTACATTAAGGTAAAGAGATTGAAGACTGAGTTGGAATACATGTAGATGTTAAAGTTACAACATATACTAGCTTCAGAATGGTGTTTTTTACTTTTAATATTAAGACTTGGAATGCTGTGAATAATAAATAACAAATTTATCACAAGGACATTGTATGCTGTATAAAGTATACTTTGTTTATTTTAAATGACTTAACATACATTGTATATTCCAGGTCTTATTTGTTATATTAAAGTCATTTTATTGAATTACTATCCTGAAAAATGGGGAATGACTCCTTATTCCTTAACTTGTAGTGATAAACAGTTATTGAATGAGGTGTTAATGATATTTACTGGTAGAATAATCAATGTTAAGACTTTGAGTTTGATTATCAGCCGACTCTGATTTATTAAGGTCTTAAGGCTGGTAACACCTACCAAAACCGTGATTATTCTTCAGTTGACATCTCAAAAACTGATTCTAATAATGTTTTGTTATAATTATAATTGTTTTAATGGAAAAATGATGAAATAAGTAATGGTATGCACTGTCCTATAGAACAGAGTTTATGTTTTCTAAGAACAAAAAATGCTTTGAAAATGAAAATGCTTTGCAAGAGGTGTAATTCTCGATTATCAGCTAGCTAGCAGATAACTGGTTACAGAATAACCTGTAGCCTCAGAGCTACTTTGCAAAATTATCAGAGAGAAAAAACAATGAGTACAGTGAATAATAATTAATACTAATAGTAATCACTTATTATTATTACCATTATTATCATTATCATCATCATCATCGTTATTGGCAACTGAACTTTCATACAGCATGCAGTAACTGTGTACATTATGGTAGATAGGACAAGTTAGCACTGTATAATTTGCCATGCTGGATGAAAACATTATCTTTTGTTGTTATTGTTAGGTATCTTTGCCTGCTATTGTCTTTTTAGCTGGAAGAAATAATATTTGGGTCCTGTACCTTTTTCTGATTATTGACAAGTAAGTTACCATTATTTTATTTCATTGTACTCCAAATGCTGACATGCAATTTCATTTCTTATTATACATTGTACTCATTATCTGTGTTCTCATTGGCTAAAAGCTTACAGTTAATTTTGGAAATCGGAGAAAAGTACAGCTTATTGACTTATCTGCTAGCAGATAACTGACTAATCTTTAGGTTGTGCGCACAGTGCATGATTTCCAAGAACATTTGTCAATTCGGTTCCTTGCAACAGTGAGTTTGTCATTATTTTCATCAAAACAATGTATATAAAAAAAATTATTACCGGTAGATTCGGTTTTTGTGATATCCTAAATAACAAGGGCCATCAAGCCTCAGCCTTTGGCTTGGCTGGTATCACTTTTCTCGACCTTGATTATTCCGGATATCACAAAAACCTCATGGGAATCCAGTACTGTTTATGGTAGAATGTTTTATGAGACAAACTTTTAGCTATGCTGTTTCAATGTTGGTTTTTATTCCAGTACCCTTCCAGATGCAACATTCTCTTTGTTCAATTTATCAGTGTCTGACATCATTGATAAAGACATGGAAAAATATCAAAGAAAGTGAGCAAAAGGCATAATATTATTTAAAATTATAAATAACAGTTATACTTCCTTCATATAATAATGGCACCCACTTCTGTTCTCTGTTAATTTCAAAGATTATTGATTATTAAGTCCTTTACCTTCCATTTCTAAAGCTTCACTGAACTTGTTTTATGGATGTATAACATTAAATAAAAAAAATTTTGTAATGTCATGATCCAGAAGGAAGGGAAAGAAGTACAACTGACTAGACATACATGCATTATTTTACACATGCAATAAGCTGGCTGCATTTAATGTACATCATAGGTTTCGCGATTATCATAAATTACTGCTGTTTCAGTCTAGCAACTCTAGACTGTCCACATTCCCCTATTTTTTCCTAGGAGCATCAGGGTCTAGTGCTTACCAGAATGGGCGGCCATCTGTTTTTTCATATGTACCCCAGGCTAGACAGCCTGGAACATTTGAAATTCAGATAACTATCCATAACACAAGTGCTCGATCTCAATGATCTTACGGAAAAATAGTCTATTTAACTCTGAAACAAAAATTATACATTAAAACTGAAAGTCTTTTGAAACACATGTTATTTCCTTGGAACTTATGTGAAAAATTACCGCCACATTAAAAAAATAATATCATTGTCTTGGTACTTACAGTGCACCTGTTTCATCAATGATATTTGGCACCAATGCAATGTTCACCAAACCAGCTCAGTCTTTGGCTCCCATGATGGTCGTTCACATCCTGTCCTGGTATGGATACAAGGTAATTTTTTTAAGGCAACACTTAAAAAAGTGTTAATAATTACAGCTAAAGAATATGAAATAGCGAGCATTACTGCAATCATGAAACAGAGGCAATAAGAATGCGTTCGCTCCTGATTTCCCACAGTTTCTGAAGTACTAGGTGTGATAACAGGTTGATTGAAGTTAAGCAGGTTATATAGTGCAAGTCATTATTATCATGACCAATAATGTTACAAGTTGAGATGTATAATCTTTAAACAGAAAATTGCTGATTGCCTGGCACCTATATTATGAGGTGGCTGAGTGTAACAAGTAATACTGGATTTTGATGTATCAATTTGATCAACATTCCATTTTGCTAGCATCTGGGCTTTGTCGACCAACCCAATGCCTCAGCCTCAGGCATGTTTTTATTTTGGGTCTATAGTGGTGATAAAATATTTATGTAGTGGTATAATTTTATGCTTAGTTATTTTTATTCTCCTTTTTTTGTTTGGTATTAATAACAATATTTTAATGTGTGATAACGAGTTTGATACAAAGGAAAATTAAATTTAAACCACAACATATCAAACGTGACATGTATTTTAAATATTAATAGTATGTAACTATTGTTTTTAGGACAGTCAAAATATGAAAAAAGACAAAAGCCTTTCAGGTATGTACTAGGATTTTTAACCTTAAACAGATGTCCGAGTTTATAGCTCACTTCTTAGAAGCACAAAACTAACAGTACATTTCTGTACAAAAATTTCTTAAACATTCATTTTGTAGGCATAAAAATTTCAAAAAGGAATTTTTTTTTTTTTACTGAAAATAGATTTCCATGATAACAAAACTCATATTAGGTATTTAATACCATATTCATTAGTCTTACCCAGAAAACTTATAACACCAAAACTTCTCCTGAGGTAATGAGGTACAATGCAAATAGCAATCTTTTAGGCATCAACAAGACATATAATGACGAAATGATCAATTGCACTCTTATTATTAGTAGTTGCACAGGTCTGACTTTTGTTCTTTCTTTTAGGGTCAACAACACAAGAGCTTTTAGATGCCATGTTTTCTCTTCTATGCTTTATCCCATTGTTTGTTGCTGTTGTTCAAATTGTAGTTTGGAAGTTTTATCCCCTTAAGAAACCCATAAAGGAAAAAGATCTTTCCAAGATACTTGTATAGTGATAGGACTCCAAAGTCACAAGTACAAGTAGATAAATTTCACTCTACATTGTCAGTTCTGTTGATATCACTAATTTAAAGGACCCTGTAAACTGTATACCCAAAAGTGACAGAGACCTTCAAGATGAGATAAAGTATGTTTTGTAGCAGTCAAGAAGACATTTTGGTTTTATTTAGTATATGAGGAGGTGGCATTGTAAAATAGTATTGTAAATTTAGAAGTAGTTAGGTAAATTGGTGGTGTTATGAACAAGTCATTAAACCAAGGGATCACATGGATCCAATAAAGCAAACTGTACTGTTTTGATTTTATGTTTCAATACTGCATTGTGTGTCTGTGGCCTGAGAAAACAACCAATGTTCACAGGGCCACTTTTGGGTTCTACAATTTGAGGTACACTGTACCATGAACCATCAGCTGATTACAGAAGCTATGATCTTGTATTTTTGCATTTGAATTTAACTATTGAAATCTTTGCCACATTTAGGTGTTGTTGTTGTTTTTTTCACCAACCCTTCATTTATCCAATCAATAGGCTTGGTTATTTCCTGAAGATTTTACTTTGCTCCCTTTGCATTAATGCATCTTTGGTGATTTTATCAGAGAAGATGAACTGGCCCCTTGCATGGCCGTTCTTTTGGCTGAGGATGTAAAGTTGTGATAAGCAAAATTGATATCTGCATTTTATGGGAGGCTTTCCATTATAGTGTGCATGGAAATCCTGACAAACAGAAAATGTGTTTTAGGAAACATTCGGTTACCCCAATGAGGGTTCAGTTAGCAGAAAGTGGGTGAAAAAAAAAGACTGGTAGAAAAAGCAAACAAAGAATTTAATGAGAGGAAAATGGGGAGAGCCACTTTCCCCAATCCCCCACTTTTTTTGCTCGCTCTTTTTTGCCCTATGCTACAGTATTTCAGAGGCTTGTCCACTGACACCTCTATTACAAGCCTGTGTAACAACACAGCTTCAATGCCAAAAACAAGACTTTTCAGCACATAGATACATAATTCCTAGCAAACCACGCTCTGACCTCATTCCTCACAAATAATGGCTGCAATTTCCACTATTCACATAGATACTCACTAACATGGGCATGTTGTAGGATAGCTGTCTTGCACAGTTGTGCTTTTCGTATTATGCTCATTATTTTCCTGAAGCTTCTAAAATTTTTACTAGTTGGTTGACCTAATCTCATACAACAACCAGAAATCCCCTTACAGATGATTTTCAGGTACTACCAGTATTATGTATCCTGCTTAACATACATTGCTCTCCTAACCCAAAAAGCAATTCTGATGTTTGTGTAGGCTGGTTTAACCGGATACCCTGCAACAGCTTCAGCTACTTAAGCTTTGTAAATGAAAAGTGCAAGTGACCACCTGACAAAAACGCTTTTTCAGATAAATCACTTTATGAGCATGTACATATCATATTGTATGGTTGACTTTGAAAGGTTCACCTATGTTGTGTCATCATTATCGAATTGTGTGTTATAATCAAAAGCACTTTATATCAAATTGGCACTGTCTCATTTTTTGTCTCAAGTGTATAGTTCAAAGTCTATGCGTTTGGAATTATAAAATTGTCCACCTTCATCATCTTCACCCACTTTTCTCACCCACACACCATCACCAAAACATCCTTCATCAGTCCATTTCATCATATGAGTAGAGCTGTAAGGTCCATAAATAGTGGCATCTTTGGTATTTTCCCACTTATACTGCCAATAAACTTCACTGTCACTAGCTGGCTCTGTTTCAGTATTGTCCACCCTCCCACTGCCATTTTTGCTTGCTGTATCCTCACGCTCCCCTCCCCCCTCGTTAAAAGCGGCCTCCAGGGCATCATCTTCCTCATCCTCTTTTTGTTTTTCTTCCAGGGTTTTCACTTTATGAGCCAACTTTTCATACGTATCTTGGTAAACACCAAAGTTACCTCTTTGAAGAAGATAGTCCGCTAGCTCAGTAAGCTTTAAAAGACTCTCTTTATCTGCTTCCGATGTTGAACTTTCGCGGCTCTCATCCGAAACCTTTTGTTTCTTTGTTTTTGTCTGCCAACGTGCACTTGCAGAGGAGCTTTTACCCCGACCGCTTTCTTTCCCACCGAGTCGCCTGAGTGCTTTCAGAACTGTCTCTCCGGGTAAAATGATGCCTAGAATGTCTTTCATGGCGTTTATTTCGTCACCTGGTTCTTCGGCGTCTTCGAAGTTGCTATCATCCTCATTGTCCAGATTCTTTGTAACTTGCTCTCCCTGCTGCTTAATTCTCACCCAGTCCAGCGAATCCAACCATTCGTCTCGAATCACTTCTTCTTTTTTCTCGAAATAATTTCCCTCAGCGTCAAAATGCCCTGTCTCCATTTCTTCCTTTAAGTTGAAAGGCGTTATTTTGATTCCTTCATCGTAGTCGATCGTTGCTTCCTCTTGCCCTTCTAAATCTTCCTCTTGTAAGACATACTTTTCGTCGGTATTTTCATCATCTTTGTCCTCTTCGTCATCACTATCTAAAGAATGGAGCTTAATTCGCGGCATGGAAGATGCCTCCTGGATTTCTTCGCATTCTTTTTCTGCAAATTGTACTTTACGTTTCGACATCTTGCAAGCAAGAAAAACCAAAATGGCGGAATGAATTAATTTAAATTTGTTGCCAGGTCCTTCCCGCGCTTTCATATCTCGTCACGTGACACTCTTCCAAAAGGAAATCAACAAATTTGTCACAAATGTTTGTTGATCGGCTAGACCGCAACCTTCACCGCTTTCAGGCGAAAAAAAAATCTTCATACTATGCAAAGGTGAAAGCTTATTGTTTCACCTTTTACAATTCTTTGAGAGTCACGAGTGACGACTAGGGCTCTATTTCAGTTTTTAGTGTACGCGTTTATCGATTGTTTGGGCTATAGGACGCTTTTTTGAAAGTTGTTTGTGTCATTTTTTAGAACTTAAAGTATGATGCAGCTACTTGAATACTGAGAAGTAGGTCAAAATGGAGATAAGCATACTCTAAGGACACGGTTTAGATCCCAGAGTGGAAAGCGATTATCCTTGAGGATTTCAAGATGGCTACCGGAAATGGTAATGTTCATTGCCGGCCGTTCGAAATAGACGGGAACGTAGAGGCTATTGACACACTGTCGCTGGACTTTGGACGGTGTGTAACAGTCAACAGATGGAAAGGAATGCCCGAATGTGATGAGTTTGTGGGAGCTAGGTAAGAAACACTTGCAGATTGTTTCAATTTGCTGATTCAACAGGATTGGCAAGTATTCTCTTATGCCAATTGTAACGAAATAAGTTTTATCAGGGAGCTGGATAGTCAGCCAATCAGAGCCATTCTGTCAAGGTCAGTCAGTCACCCAATCATGCAAAAGCAAAAGCTCCCCTGTTTAGCATTTCCAACTTCACTGGGAAGTTTAGCCTGCGAAAACATCCGTTTCTCCTCGCTCTTCATCAATGAGGATGTTTCGCGCGGAGGAACATCTGCGACTCAACGACAGAAATTCCATACTGATGACGTAAAATCTGTCCGGAATCCGGTCAGAAGCGCTGATTGGTCAAGGGAGTAGTTATATTGTTTTAGCTATTGTTTACGAATGACAGACAAAAGACAAAAGGTCACAAAGGTCAAATGTAAAGGCGAAGAATCCCTAACAGAATGGTCAATATTCGTGGAAAATAGTCTTCTCTAGAAGAAGCATTTGAGTTTTCCTGGAGCTCGTTGGCAGATGAACACAACACTTTACCAAAATCGACCAGAAGACACCCAAAATTGGACAAATTATTTTGTATTTGGAACCCCCATGACTACTGGATGTAAACATTGGTTTGTTTGCATCATCAGTATGGAATTTCTGTCGCTGAGTCGCAGATGTTCCTCCTCGTGAAACGTCCCCATCTATGAAGAGCGAGGAGAAACGGATGTTTTCGCAGGGTATGGGAAGTTGGGAATAAAGCAAAGAAAATGCTAAGTCACAAAAAAGTAGTACAGTGGAACCCGGTTAATACGGACACCGAAGGGACATGCCATAGTGTCCTTATTAACTGGGTGTTTGAGAAAATATATGAGCTTTTTTTTCCCATCAGGACAAACATAACTGTATGTTATATACAGGTGTACATATTAAGTGAGTGTCTGTAGAGCAGGGTTTCACTGTACTACCGTTTTCACCACTTAGGTAGTTAGATAGCCAGGCATGTACTGTTGTTAATGCTGCTAGCCATTTTGCTAGTTACCAGTAATATAAAGACAATGAGTCAACACTTATGACCTGGTCAGCCTTCCAATCTACCATCAAAAAATGAAAATCCGATTTGCACATCATGTACCTTAACTTCAGGGCAATTTTTTCTTTTCATCTTCCATGCAGACATTTTTAGGGAGATGCTCATGTAAGTCCTCCACTCCACTAAAATGAGGTCACATGACTCCTCTAAAACACCTGTATGGGAGCTAGTTTTTTGAAACGGTCACTGGCAGGGATAAACTGCTTGATTCTCCTTCCAATATTTATCTTGTAAATGCTCATGAATTAAAAGGAAGAATTTCATATCTGAGCAGGAATCACTTAGCGTGGCCTTAATTCACAGAACCGGGCCCTTTGCTTTACCTGTTTGGGTACATGGCTACTGTGCATGCAATGTAATGGTCTCTAAGCATGGACAGGTGATTACCCAAACAGCCCTAGAAATCTTTGAGGCAGTCTCAGTCTCTTTGGAGTTCTAAAATGTACATTCAGTTAACCTTGTTGATTATTGATTATTATATGCCCATGTTTAACAGGCGCAGCAAGCATACACTTGTAGCCTGGAATGATGCTTTGTATGTATTTGGTGGAGATAATGGGTATGTACTGTGGTTTGTACTTCAGAAAGTGATTTTTATAAGACTTAGTGCTGTTTCAACTGAACTAACTAACCACACCCTTTTAATTCTGCAGTTGCAAGAGTGCTGGTGTGTTGATTGGGAGGTCATGGTTTCAAACCCTTGCAGGACCACTAGCCATGATCTAGCTCCTGGATTAAGTGCTATCCGTCAGATAAATCACCATTAAGTAGACAAGGGAAACCATTTTGCGCTATCCAGTGGATAGAGATTTATCTGGTGGGTAGCATTATCCACCTTTTGAATAACTCGGGACTGAGCAGTAAGATCATGCCAGCTATGACTTAAGACTGCCTGTTAGTAAAGTTAATTGTGTCATTATTCACGGACATTCAGCCATTGCAGATTCATTCTTGGGTTCCTCATCACACAAAGGTGATGTAAAAGAATCCATTTGTAAAACATGTTGTTCAGAAAGAGTAATGGATGATTGTAGACCCTTGTGGTGTGGTTCATGTACTTGTCCTTTCTCATTGGAAGGTGACTGTCGTTGGCCTGAAGTGATTTACTATTAATTTGTCTAATAATCAATATTTTTATGAATAATTTTGATTTATTTATTAATAAAACAATTATTATTACAGAAAGAGGATGTTGAATGACATGTTGAGATTTGACATCAAAGACAATTCATGGAGCAGGTAGGTCCTGTGACTATCTCTCAAGCTTGTGACCTGCTTGCCATATCAGTCACCCCTTCTTAGCTCAGTGGTTAGAGTATACAACCAGTAACTGCCCATGGAAGGTCGCTAAAGTTGAAGGAAGTTAAAGCAACCTGGTAGTCATTATTATTTGAATACACAACAACTCTCTTAATGGGGTCCTGTGGGTCTTTATTGCCTTGACCACTACAATACAATATAACCCCAGGAATGAGGGCTTGGGAAAAGCAATTTTGTTTAAGTGCTACCTGGAATTGCATGATGAGGAGGTATACTTTGCAACAGCTCAAAGTAATAATAATTACTTTAGACGGGTTTGGCACTGAACTTCTGTCACTTATATTTAGTACTGATAAACAGGTTTATCACTCACGTTTAACTTACTATTTTTTATATTTGCAGAGCGGTTACAAAAGGTGCTCCCCCTGCTCCCCGTTATCACCATTCTGCCGTTATTTTTGGACCCAATATGTTAGTGTTTGGTGGATTTACAGGTACAAGTTAACCCTAAAGCCTTACTTATCAATTTGATATTATTTTTCACACTTTTAAGTTCCTTACATGGTTTCTGTTAACATAAAAAAGAATGGTTTAACAAATAATTCAGACGTTTTGTTACATCTTAGTGTTGTTTGTGTTCTCTGCAAAAAATGCAGTGTTATCAAATTATTAAATTGGTGGTTTTCTGGAAAATGTGAATGGTTTAAAGGTGTTCAATTTAAAACTGCCACAATCATATGAAAGGTGGAGATGAGTAAACCCTGAACAGAACATACAATGTAGTGTGTTATTTATGTGGCAGGCCAGACCTCTCAGTCGGTAGAGGTAGAGCTGTTAATCACAGAGAGGGAGGTCATGGGTTCAACTATACTGGAACCAGAATTGACCAAGATGTTTTGGCTTACAAATGGTTAGACCTTTCCTTATAAAGCAAACAGTGACGACCATAAACGGTTATAGTGTACATTATGTACTGCTGCCCTTAGACTATTTCCTTCATTTGATACTGCATTAATTTAACTGTTGCCACTTAGGTGATCTTTACTCCAACTCCAACCTTCAAAACAAGAATGACTTGTTTGAATACAAGTTCAACACTGGTCAGTGGACAGAGTGGCGTATAGAAGGAAGGTACTAACCTTTGATAAACACAGAGTAGAATTTTAAGTATAAATAGGTTGATATTGTTCATGACATAAATATACTTTTTGGAATGAAGAGCAGTTTGCTATGCTCTATTAATTTAATCGAACAGGTTACATTTCTTTGTATAAAATGTCTATTCAGTTGTAGATCATGGAAGATGTCAAAATGTTGTAATAATAGTCCACTTCTGAGTTCCAAAACCCTCACTTTCAAATTGAGGCCAAGTGCACAACCTTTCTTGTGAAAATGAGTTTTATTTGCATGAGAATGAAAAATTATTTCCATATAAAAAAACCCCACTTTATTTGAGTGTCAAGGTATTTAGCACATAAGTTAAAATCGTTTGGTACTTTGGGCCACTGCACCTTGTATTTCTCCTTGTTTCTTTCATTGGTGGACTAAGTTGGGCTAAGCGTACATTATAAGGATAACTCTTGCACCGGCATGAAAACCGGTTCAGATAGGGCTTTTTTTCACACATAGAACTGTGATTTTGGAGCGGTTTTTGTAAAGGAACGAAGCTGCACCGCGCCGCGCCTATGGGTTATATGCCTTTGTGAGCAGGGAGGGGTTCATACCAGGCCGGAGTATTTTTCTTGTTGATGTGATAAGTTATACAGTCTTCTGTAGCTTTATGGAAGTGGAGTGGAGTTTTATGGACCTGAATCCTCCTTTTCCATTTGACTGATAGCCAATTGACACCATTGTAGATTGCCGCCTGCACGATCCGCCCATGGAGCAGCAGTTTACAAGAACAACTTGTGGATATTTGCTGGCTATGATGGGAACAAAAGGTAGCGTAGTTAATTGATCTCGTAAAAGATAGATGGCGCATAAACATTTCATTGTGACAAACCACATTAAACCTGAATAGAAGCAAAAAGTAACTTCTTATTTCATGCATTACCCATAGACTGGATGATCTTTGGACCATTTGTTTGACAGACCCCAACCCACGGTGGCAAGAGGTATTTGTGTGTATAATTGTTATTTTAGGATCAGTCTGGTGTTCTTAAAGTGCATGAGTGTTCAGTTTTCTGCTGTTGCTGGCCGGGTTTAGTTTAGTCTGGTTCAATTTTGTTAGTTTTTAAACTGGTTTAAACTGTTGGCCTTTGGATGAGATACTAAGGCGTAACTACTATCCGTCGCACCTTCAGAACCTATTCTTATTCTAATGAGGTCGGACATTTCGTAAGTTGTCCGGAATACGTCGTGACTTCGGACATATTTTGTCGGGACACTTCGTGACTTGATCGGAGATACATCGTGACGTGATCGGATGGGAAATTTCGTGACTTGATCGGAGATACATCGTGACGTGATCGGCAAAACATCGACGGAATCATTGTTATAGATAATAAGATGCAAAGGGAGATTATATTTGTGGTTGAGTTTGAAAATGAAAAGTTGAGGGACAGATAAAGTGTCCTTGAAGGTGCGCAGTGCGCATGCACCATGACTAAAAACGATGTAAAACGTTGTTCGGGGTTCGCGGGTTTTGAACAAGCAACCTTAGAATCTATATAACTTAGACTTACCTGCGCGCGGTGACGATATTAAACTGATCACCGTCGCAAGGTCTATAGGTATAAAAAATACCAATGTGTTTGGTAAACTGTCCAGCTTCGATCGAGTATCCGATGATCCGATCCACATTAAACTTGTAAAGATAAAACTCGCCATGACGATAGTTGAATCCTTCTTTGACGATTTCGTAATCTGAGCTATCCTGAAACGTGAGCTCTGTCAAATGAAGTAACGCCTTGGTTAACTTAAAATCCCGGGTAAACTGGGACTTGGAATGTGTATACATTTCACATTGGTTGTATTTGTTAATGTGATTGGCACTCCATAAGGTCAGGATCGCGGACTCCGTTTCGGCGGGAACAGCGTAGAAATCAGAGCTGGTTTCAAGAATTGCTTCTTTAGCCATGTTTGCGATAATGTGAATAAAACCGTTGAGAACTTTTAAACAATCGTATGTAAATTCGCGCAAGTTGAAATTGTTTGATCCACCGCTCGGAGCGCGTCCTATGTTAATTTGCTCCACATTCAGTCTTTCATCCACCACGCCTTTACGTACACCTATTGTGTAGGCTGGGCATAAGAGAGCACGTTTCATAGTCAGTTAGCATTCAGTCTTTGAGTGAATACACGCGTTGCTGCTCTTACGTTACGCCAAGATGGAAACACTTCAAGAATTAGCGCTGAAAGCTGTTCCTTTCCCCGGAAAACAAGCGGAGATGTTTCTGCCACCAATCAATCTTTATAAACGTATCAATTTGTTATAGGAAATGTCTTACTGTTCTCGTACAAAGACCAGTTTGTTCTTCAAGTGATTGGATTTCACCAGAAAGAAGCCCTTCGTTTCGGCGTTTTCGACTGATTAGACAACCAGCAGTATGCATTCATTGTAGACGTATTAATGTGTTAGTGAAAACGATTGACGGTTTGGTGCATAAAAGAATGGGCAAACCACAATATCTTTCAAGAGATGAATTTAGAAAACTTGAAAGATTATATAACAATAAGCCCGTACTACAATATAACTATGAACTAAGACGTGCTTACTTGGCGCCACCGCTATAGTCAAAGATCGTTTGATGTTTCTGACTTATAGGCATTCCCTGAATGAAGTGTTAGTCAGGCATATTTGTCCTTCAACGCATTGGATTTGTTCAAGAGACTCTTCTCTCGCATCAGTTAGTTTGTGTTCATGCGCGCATTGCCGAGGAATTAACGAGCTGGAATTAACCCTAGATGGACTAGTGCACTTAAGAATGGGCAAGCGTCTTTTAAGAAATGAATTTAACCGACTTGAAAAATTATATAAAAACAAACCGGCTTTGGATTATAATTACTTTTTAAGACGTACTTATAAGGTTTTGGGTTTTTATAAATTTTAGTGGTGTATTAACCCAAATTCAAGAATCCGAAGTGTGCGATGTAGCAGATTGGGTGGAATTGAAAGGAGATTATTGCCGCAGACATTGCTTTAGAGTGAAATTTTTTGCACTCACCAGAATTGGAATAAGAATAGGTTCTGAGGATGTGACGGATAGTAGTGGCGTAACGATTCAGCTAAAAGATAGCCCTGGTGGCAGACGCCGGTTAGTATTGTTGGTAAGTTCTTAAAGAGCGCGCGAGGGTAACACGCGAAGGGAAGAGTAGACCTCTTTTCCCCTGCGCGCGCGTCCTTGAAATTTCTCCCTTCGCCCACAAAAAACCTGCGCTGCTACGCAGGTTAGCTGATAAAAGTTGATTGAAAAGTACGTGTTATGTTATGCCAACATCCTACACGGGTCTAGGATAAAGTTAAACTTATATAAATTGTGGTCTATCGCTTAATTAAAATTCAGGAACAGGAACAAACGTTGCATTTGTATTTTGATTGTAGGTACAACAATCTGGAGATAGACCACCCACTTGCTGCAACTTTCCTGTTGCTGTTGTCAAGGACAGCATGTTTGTGTTTTCGGGTCAAAGTGGAACTAAGATTACCAATGACATGTTTGAGTTCAATTTTTTGGATCAGAGGTAAGTCGAATGAAACGATTCTGCAGAAAACAGACAGCAGAAATTGCAGGGTTACACAGATAGAATTACGTATTTTAAATTTTATCAAATTTGCTTTAACATGACAGGCGATGAAACTGGAAACCTCGGCTGTTTTTCCCATGATTTTGCCTCCTGAATTTTCTTTCCATTTTACATGTGTTGTAGTAGGTTGTGGATCGGACATGAGGGATCAACCCTGCGGGAGTAGCAGTAGTCCCAAGGTGTTTCAAGCTACAGCAACGTCCAAGTTCTTGTGCACCTTTTTAAATTTTTGTTGAAAAAGCAAGCTCTTACCTACTTTGATTTCCGTCTACAAACTACCAACATAGCTAATGCATGAATTGTGTTCTTTATATTCCTCTGTTACAGGTGGACTCGTATCCCATCAGCCCATTTGTTACGTGGTGCGCCTGCACCACCTCAGCGGCGTTACGGTCACAGCATGGTAGCGTATGATAGGTACCTTTATGTGTTTGGAGGAGTAGCTGACAACACTTTACCCTCCGATCTATACAGGTATGGGGGCACCAACGCCCCATTCTTTCTTCATCCCCCCTGATATTAGCTTCCGTTTTGAGCAATTTATTTTATTTTTCACCGGCTCAATAAAAACTCAGTTTGTCAATCCTGTTTTTCTTCATTTGCGAACTTTTCTGTTTGTTTCCAGCACAATTCCCGCATATCAATTCTTTCCGCCGAAAACGAACAAGAACAAAATAACTTTATATGGTTCTTTGGGTCTAAAGCACCTCCATGGTTTGGTTTTATCACTACATAAAGAAGGAAATGGCATAACTAAGTCCTACAAATGTGTTTCAAATGATGACTTAGCTTTCCCCCGCCCGAGTACTTGTAATGGGTATTTTGGTAAGGCCTTGCGATAATCCAATATCCCTGCCGGAGGGGGAATGACATTCACAGTATTCAGAATACTTTAATGTTACTGAAACGGTAGGGTCCTGGATAATCGCGCATGCGTATGTTAGCGTAATGGAGTGTTATCTGTTCTTTGTATTAAAAGATTTTCTCTTGACGAAAAGACATGGGAGATCGTGCAGCCAGCGGGAGAAAGTGAGGTAACAAATGAAATAAGATGTTTGCTTGTGCGATCCGATGATTATCGATAGTAAACGATTTGCTAGTTAGTGATATGACCTTCAGAGTTCGCTTAGGGTAGTCCTAAAAATGCTCTTAAATGCAAGGAGAATAAGTCGGACTAAAGATAGAGAACTTAACCACTTAACCACTTCCATCTGCATGTTATGCCGCAATGCACTTCATTGCGCATGCATTACTATATACAAATATCAGTCTGTCACAGGTACCGCGGCACATCTAAAATACAAGAAACAGCAGGTCAAAGGTGTTTTGGAATAAGTGATCATGCTATAGTTAATCTTCACATCATTGTTCCATCTCCAAGAATAGCTCAAACACATTTGGTAAATTAAACTTCAGTTAGAAGAATCGCCAAGTGGCGTTAACGAGTGATCTCTTTCTTTCTTTATGTGGAAGCCAGTAGAATCTTCAGTCGCATTTGCCCGCACGCAATAGTCCATTTTACAGCTGTGGATGGAAGCGAGGCTGAGGGTGACCTTGTTTTGATACAAACCTTTCTGCTTTATTATGTAAATGAAGTTGTTTTTTATGCTAACTAGTATTTTTCAAGAAGAATTTCCATAACAAAGCAGAGAGGGTTTGTATCAAAACAAGGTCACCCTCAGCCTCGCTTCCATCCATAACTGTAAAATGGCCTATTTGAAGCCAACTGGTGAATTTATATTACCCTTTGTGTCGTAGATTCCAATTGGACGACTTTTCCATGATGCAGATGTTATTAATAACGAAATGTACATATTTGGCGGAACCGTGGATAACAATGTGCGAAGTAGCGAGCTCTACAGATTTCAGGTAAATTCCCACATTTTTATTCTTTTGTCTCTAGGTCTTTAATTCTTGTTGAGGTAAATTTGCTGGTTCCATCTCTCTTCAGTTGGCTAGTTATCCTCGGTGCACGCTCAGAGACGATTTTGGTCGCTTACTGGAAGCGAAGCAGTTTTGCGACATGGTCTTCCTTGTGGGCCAGGTAAGCACCTCTGAGGTTAAATTTCCTTATCACCAGTCGGCTTTACAACAGAACGATAAATTACGAAAGAAGATTCTACCTTTCGTTGCCACGTGCCCAACCTGAACGTCCTCTTGATGAGCAAATTGAATTTAATTCAAAATCAACCATTAAGAGCCTTCCCTTATTATTGGGCTGCCTGTGGCACATCCCAATTATAAAATTAGCTTTCTCCGTTCGCCAGGATAGAAAATATTACACTACTGCAGCCCAATAACGCCTATTAAAGGCGTCTTGTTTCATATAAAAAG
>CALNXK010000023.1:372500-390000 GCA_942486035.1 Porites lobata | reverse complement strand
ATGTGTCAAGTTTTATTAATGAACCTTGAGCAAGAAACATTTTTGAAATCCCCCTCCTTTCTTTCCCCCCTTCCCCGCCCCCAGCATTGAAAACAGAAGGGCATTATTTTCAATCTTTCACACTATAAAAAAAGGTTCTAATGGCCGAAAAGTGCTGCTTAGTTGTCGTACTTTTGACTGGTGCACATCGTTCAAATGTTTAAAGTTTACCTACCTGTAAAGAAATAGTGACTCTGTTCTTTTTTGTCCAGTTACTTTGAGGCGATGTTTCGATCATTCATGCCTGAGGACAATACTGTCACAGTAAGTTAAAACGGTAGTTTTTAATCTGAAAGCTCAAGCATGCATTCTTTTTAATCTAGTCTGATCAGCGCGCTTCAATAATTGTTATTTAACTTGATCTTCATGTGGTCAAATAAGAGTAATGATCCTTTCGTTTCTTTTCCCCGTGTAAAAACCGCTGATAATCGTAATAAGACCTGTTGTCAGTGATCCGTCCCTTTATTACCTCCCTTTATGTCTAGAACGCCTACATAGTGTTAAATAGTCTTTAAAAATAGTCTTTGAAAATAACACTTCGAAAAGTGTTATCAAATTGACCACAGGACAGTCTAGTCTGGTCAGACTATTCCTTAATACAGTCGAATCTCCATTAAGCGGCCACCTATTAAGCGGCCACCCTCTATTAAGGGGCCAGTAATCAAAGTCTCGAAATATTTGTAGAAAAGATCAGCAAATTTTAAAACCTCTATGAAGCGGCCGCGTCAGCTTTGGACTGTCCCAACGATAGTTCTCTCATTGTTGTCACCTCCATTAAGCGGCCATCAAGCGCTTGATACACTTAGCTCGGCTTCATTCTTAGAATATGACGAAGGAAAATACTGTCTGAGATAATAAACGGTGACGACCGATTGTGGAATAGTATAGTAATGCTTCTCCCATCGTGCGTTTCTTTCAAAATAAAGTGGCGTTTCTGCTAAAGATTATGCTCATGTTATGCGGATTTATGACGAACCTCCATTGAGCGGTCAACCTCCATTAAGCGGCCACTTGCCGGTACCCTGAGGGTGGCCGTTAAATGGAGGTTCAACTGTAGTAGACACATAGCGTGCGTACGAGGAATCTCCGTCCCCGCCTTCAAAGCCCCCCCCCCTTCCGCCCGCCGCCCCCTGCCCCCCTCCGAGAGCTTACTTGCGTACGCTATATGTACACACGGCAGTGATGTGTCTTAAATGAAAGGTATAGAAAAAGAATATTTCATCTTTATAAAGACTGGTCGGTCCGGCCAGTTCTGACTTTTGGTTAGCGCTCTCTTATTTTATTCTCTCTCTCCTTTTATTCATTGTAAACATGTTCGTTACTAAATTGCTCTTATCTTCCCACGTCTGTTTGAACCCTCCATATCATTGCCGCTGAGAATGAGAAGGGTAGGCAAGAATAAATGTAAAGGACTTGTCGTTCCACGATTTTGGTGACTATTCTAATCATTCTCAAAACTGAAAAGTAACAAAGTCAGTAGGTGATCCACCTGTGTGAGAGGCACGATTCCGCCAACTGTTTTTTGACGTTATCCTCAAGTTCCGATCAGTTCATTTTTTGTCATTTGCTGTTTTTTGTTACTGATGATGCTCATCTACATCTCCACCTCCATCAGTAAATTGCAAAATCATCAGCAACCCTGATTCTAGGGTTCTCTCTTACCTGTCTCTGGGAACGAAGTTGCGGGACTGGTAAGAGAGAACCTGGGAACGAGTATGAATCATCAGGGGTCATGTCACAGGTTTCACGACTGGATTTCTCTTTCAGTAGAACAATGGATTAAAACTCCCCTATTTATTTTTCTAGATTACTATTGGTGAGACTATTCCCTCTCGAGAGGCCTTTAATTCGCTCCTTCATTATATCTATCATGGAGATGTCACCATGCCGCCTGAGGACTCACTGTATCCTTTGTTTTAAATTCAAGCCAGATTTTGCTTTTCTTTCACGCGTTGTAAGCACAGCTAAAGGGCATCTTCGCTTTGTCTTAAAACACTGAAAATCGAACACTTGCAAAAAACGCTCGGAATAAGAATCCATCCGCATAAAAGGACAACTATATTGTAAAAAAATGTCTTAATAAGTAAGCCTGAGAATAAAGTAGTTCCCCTTTGGATCTTTTTTTAAAGAATAACGTTACTAAAATTAATTTTTCCAAGACAAGCTGTTAAACAAATAGAATAATTTCTTTCCTTAATATTCCTAACAAGATATCTTTTGTCTGCTCCGTACTTTTTTGGGTTCACTAACAATAGACTTCAGGTATGTGTTGTTTATCATCTTGTTACGTTGAGCAATCGAAGTCCAGACAAACAAATGAAACAAACAAATGTTAACAAATGAATTCGTTCTTTGCACTTTAGGCCTTCTGTAAACAGAACCTGGAAATGAATGTCTCATTTGAAAACGTTGTCGAGGTAGAAGATACGAGTTAATATATTAAGTACTCATTTATATCTTAGATGTAAAACATTGTATCTACCCAACCCTCTGTTCCCCATCCCTGATGCGGTATACCCGTATAGCCGTCTCGTTTGTGGGCAAATGCGACGGCTAAACGTCTATACTATGTTGCACACGATTCCACCCTTTGTAAACGCACCCCAGATTAGCGGAAAATATGAAGCAAAATTTAGAGAGTAAAAAGCATCACGTTTACTGCAAACTGCAAACAGTAGAGATGAGGAGGTAACCATTTTCTACCCGTTGCCGTTTGTCTCTAACCGTTTATAACTGACGTGAAGATGAGTGCTTTTCTTTCACTTTCATGAAAAACGCGCGAGATAGAACTTTACTTCAGTGGATACCGTTCTCGGATTCGGGGTGCAACCCTATGAGCCGTCTCTGCCACTTGCTCTAAACGTGATGCTTACAAACCTGCCTTTTCTATTTCGTCTTCCAAGTGGGCTTTTTTAACGAATAATTTCTTTTCCCTTTAGCCTTATCACTCCTAGTTTGCAATCACGTGACAAGGTGGCCATGTTGGCTAACAAAACAAAATTTTTTCCGCAGAAATAGAGAAGAGAAGTGTGACGTCACGTAACCCTGCTAGCAAAATTTCTGGATCTCAACAATGCTAACTTGGCAACGTGGCGTAACGACTTCTACTATCTATTTACATAATAAAAAAGTTAAGTTCCCGGCGATGGGAAACGCTTTTGGTCTCATCGACCAAAGTGGCTGCATTGCCGTCGGCTGCAAACCAGCAATAAATTTTGGAACATTTGTTCCCACAATAATTCCTAGTCTAGCAAGATTCTTTGAAGTACAGTTTATACTTGAAGAAAGCTCTTATCTGTACTTAACTAATTACATGGATGTGAACATTTTCACCACTTTTGCCAGATTCTTGAGGCAGCTCATAGAATTGGAGCCACAGACATGAAGAAGCATGCACTCGAGCTTGTTGTTGGACATTTTCCCAAGGTAACGGCTGCAGTTCGCGGAAAAGGGACGCATTGGTTGTGCAATTATCGAAGAGTTTTTAACAAAGAAGTTTTGATTGAAAATAAAATTTAACATGTGCTCGCTTGGTTTTTCGTTTGTTGACCTGCGCGAAACCGCACAAACAAATTTGTGAAAATTAAGTGCACGTGCACGGAACCGATCAATTACAAACATGTTGCTTCTTATCTGACCAATCAGATGCTAGTGAATACCTTTGGGACACAAATATTTTCCCGCGCCTGGAACAAGTCTGTTTTCCCGCGCTTAGAGCCACTTGCCTATTTTGCTTTTTGTTAGTTGATTTTTGTGCACCTCGTCCTTGTTCTATTTGATGTTTTGCATTTTAATTTGCTTGTTTTTAATACTTTTCTGACTGTCATTAATTAGATGTAGCGATCTTCCCTCTAGCTAACGACCATTAAGTACGCTGTCAGTATATTACCTAGATTTTATAGTAATTTGCTTCCATTATCGTAAAAATGGGATTCAAGTCCACAAGACCTCTGTCACTGCTAAGCCATGAGTAATCCGTGGTAATATACGTAATTTACGAGTTCTGTTAGGAGAACATGTTCTTTGTCAGACGGAAGAAGCATGTAGTCTTCAGGACGCGCATGTATCATTGAGTTCTTTCGTGATTGCTTTGTAACCAGCTAAAAAATGTCTTGCGCGCCTTTTTCGACCAGTTACCAAAACCAAAACCAATCGTTCTCCCCGCGCATTACGCCGGTTCTGATTGGCTCGTTGCATAGCCTATTATGTGGTTTACTTCTTGTTTGGGTCTACAACAGACAATTGAAACTGCACTCTAAATCAAGTGAGGTAAACTACAACAGCACGCCACGAGTCTTCCTGTAGAGGGAGATCCCGGGGCCCTTTTCTCGAGAGGCCCGTAACCCTTCGAGGAAATTTTGAAATCAAAACATGTTGAATAGTAGCACAGTTCCTAGCTCACAAACCGGCCAATTTTGCTTTGTTAACTGATGGTTACATTATCTCATTTTCAAAGTTACTGAAACTTTGATCTTGAATGCTAACACAGCAAACGTAAAAGAGCTTTTTGGGCCCGAAAAGTTATCGGGACTTTCGAGAAAAGGGCCCCCGGACGGTCAGATGAGTTGCCCCACTCCTGTCGGCGAACTCACACTTCTTGCTCGTAACAGTCTCATCACATCATTCTCATAAACACTTTTTCTTTCTTTTTCCTCAGGTCGCCAAATCTCCGAAACTGAGACGGCTTAGCAGAGACTTGTTGTTGGAAATTCTGGACGCCATTGCGGACCACTTAAAAGACTTCAACCTTGCTGTTAACTCGTGACAAAGCGGCGTCTACTTATCAAATGTCTGAATCCATATCTTCCGCACGATGTGATACCTGACTTTCCGCGCCGGCGCAGGCCACAGCGTAACGATGTCGAATTAAATCCCAACGCCTGTGTAAATCTCTGATAATGCTTGGATTCGATCTGAATAAGAGGATGCATCTGTAAATTGAGGATCTTAGGATGCTGGACTATTCACCCCTTCTTCTCTCCCCTTTTAAATGCCTTCTGGATGAGTACTGTAACGAGAGGGTGCGTAGATAAGGCGCGCGTGTTGCTGAAAAATCTACTCCTCTGCTTTCCTGTGTAAGTCCACGGGGCCTGTTTCTCGAAAGTTCCGGGAGCTTTCCGGGCCCGGAAAGCTATTTTGTGTATGCCGTATTTACATTCAAGATCAAAGTTTCAATAATTTTGACAATAACATAATGAAACTACTAGTTAACGAAGCAAAATTGACTGGTTTGTGGGCTAGGAACTTCGCTACTATTCAACAAGTTTTGATTTTAAAATTTGCCTTCAGGTCTGAAACATTTCCGGGCCTTTCGAGAAACGAGCCGCTGGATTATCATAGGGAGATGCAGCTGTAAGATACATCCAGATGTTTTGATATGACGCATGCGCGACACTGAATCTTCCCGTCGATGAAAAATACTTATACTAAGCAACCAGGCCGCCACAAAGAAGAAATTCAGGAGTAATGTGAACGTCGGGCCTTACTATAGACTCCGACCAAGTTAAGGGAACTTGAGGATAATGACCGCTCCACTGGGAATGCTCTGATACGCCCGAAGAAGAAGCATAGGATAAGTTGTTTTAATGTTTTCCGGGACTTGACAGTAAATGAAATAAAAATATATATTTATCATCGAGAAGCAAAAAAAGGAAATGAAATAATGTTAGACTTGCCAGAGGCAAGATAAGTTTTAACAAGAGAGAATGATCATTCTCTCTTGGTTTTAATTAAATTCAGGCCGTAAGGAGAGCAAACATCTAGATCACCTTGGCATTGACCGGGTTAACATATACACGAAAGATCAATACTGGCTATTGCACAAAGTAGAACAGTTGATGTTTTACAGAAAATGCTGCTTACTTTTCTTCGATTAAGTTAAACTTAGCAAGCCTTTGCTGGTTTTGCATGTCATGCGATCCCTTTGTAAATTCAAGTGATAATTTGTATGGTTAATTATAATTTTAAAGAACAGAAAATCCGTTTCTAACGAAAATGCAAAATTGGCCTGCTCGTTAAATTACCGCAAGAAGCAGGTGTTGTTCGTTTTTTTAGCCTTTGTTAGCTCGATCCAGTAGCATAATTAATGTCATTTATCTCCCCATTTTAAGACTTAGATTTCCCCTCTTTTATTTTTCTCTTTGAAATATTATATACTCTTGTCTCGTGTTGGCGCTTACCTTAAAAAATGTAAAACATATTCAATTGTCCAATATTCACTATTTTAGTATCCTTCAGTTTTATGCTCAGGTCAACCACGTATGTAAATTACGATAAGATCATTCCATGTAGCCAGCTTTATTTGGGTTTTACGAGCTCTTTATTTTTTACCCTAAAAGTCTTAACTGAGTTTATGGGAAGCATCTCGGCTATTCTACCGTTGTCTCGTGGTGATTCCATTTTCGCAGCAAGACATAAAGAAGTGTATTTGTCATTAAGCCAGCGTCGATTCTGATCTGTGCTTTGCGAAAAAAAAACATTACCTTTTCCAGCTCGAAGAGTAAACAAGTGTAGTGCAGATCGCTCGGTTTTCGGCTGTTTTTAGATTTTTACCGATCAATGATCGCAAGCAAACACGTTTCTTGATAAATTCATTATCTGCGCAAAGTTTTTTTTCCTCTCAAAATTTGAAGTTTGGGTGCAATACATTGAAATGTTTAATGTCGATAACTGGCACCAATGTTCAAAACACTGGAGGTCGCTCTTCATTAAAAAAACAATTATCAAAGTTCACATTATTGTAAATGCGATTTATCTTTTAACGTTTCGGCGAATTCAAAGAAAAATCTACCGAACAGTGTCGGCAATCTTCGGTTCCAAATGCACCGACGAAGTGTATTCCCGTAATCGTCTCTTCGGTTGATGCTGCATCCTTGTTTTGTATACTTCTTCTATTACTGGCTCGGTTACAACTCTTTTCGAGTGCCAGTGGTCTAGGCATCTTGGTACAAGATACATCATGTCCTTGTAAATTGTAAATGGCTTTGGATTGTTCTTCGCGGGAAAATGAACGACTATAGAGATATGTTTTTTAATTACCACCTTTGGGTAGAAAAATATCTCGCAGATGTAACTTTTTTTCGACGCTTTCCGTAAGCTGTAATGGTAAGAGCAAACTTGAATTGGCCCCTCTGTGAACAGGCGAATTTCGTCGGAATATAAAAAGGGAGCAAGCTGTACCCCTTCGTTTACTGTAGCTTTTACAGTTGATCTGTTCGATCGCCGAAGAGGATGAACCGCATTATTTTCAAATTTCCTACGATACATTTTCCTTTTGTTATGAGTTCAAACGGACGCTAATCGTAGCTCCATGGTGTCCAAAGAACAACTGCTGGTAAATTGAAATGAAGCGTAAGCCGGTGACAAATTATTTTATATGCGCAAAATGATCAAAATTGCAAATCGCAAATGTTCATGGTTTATTTATTTTGCACACAGTTCAGCTGAGTTCTTTTTTTGTCTTCATTTGACGTAACTCTTGATGAATACGGCAAACTATCATCCCCCATATTGAAAGATTATTTCACAAACCAATTCAGCTGTACCTACAGGACGATGTAAAGACTTGTTTTTGAGACCGTGCTAACAGCTTATGCCACGAATAAAGGAGAGGATAGTGTTGTACTCTTGTCTTCATGTGACGTCACACCCGATGAATAAGCCAAATTATATCAGCCCCATGATTGAAAGATAAGTACGATTATTTACTAAACCAATCAAGTTGTGGCTACAGGTGTAAGGACTTGTTTTTAACACCGTGCTGGTAGTGTCTGCGTTTTCAAAGTTAGCACGTTTGTATCATTAGATCGACAAAAGAGACGATAATGTCCTATTATCCTTTGTTGATCGACAACCACTAATGCGAGGTAAGAGGAACAAATTACAAATGTTATAGAAGAATTTCTTCAAGAGAAGCCGGTCAGAGAAATCGTTTTTTTAGTGCAGTACAGTGCGAAAAGCATGGTTGTGGTTGTTTGGTCCTTTTCTTCAGGAACTGTTTTTTATTGTTTGTTTCCTTTGTTCGTCTTAGCACACAAAGCTATGGGTTTATAACTGTCCACAAACATATCCACTCCTTATGGAGGATGGTGCCAAACTCTCCCTTTACATCGTTCTCGTTTAATCCTCGTGAACGATTACAAAATTTAACTCACGTTGACTCGTGAGATATGTGCAGGATTAAACTCTGTCGCAAAAATTTGCTTTTTTAGCAAATTTTTATCGCAATTTTAGCAAAAAAAAAAGATTAACAAAAAAATGTTGTCAGACACTTATACTTGCAAATATCGCAAATATATCAAGAATAACAACTTTAGCAGAGTTTTTGAAGAAGAAAGGCAAAGAAGGCCATCAAGAAGACCGCAAATTTCGCAAAGATCGCAAAAGTAACAAGAATTTTCTTGTTATCAACAAAGTCTCGGTAACAAATATCGCAACAACAACAAATTTAACAAAATTATAGTCTTTTAAAGAAGAAAGACAAAAAATGCCCTCGAGAAGTCCGCAAATTTCGCAAAAGTAACAAGAATTTTTTTTATGAAAAAAGACACGGTAACAAATATCGCAAAAATAACGGTAAGAACAAATTTAACTAAATTTTAAACTTATAAAGAGGAAAGGCAAAGAGTGCACTCGCGCTAAACTTGTTGTTCTTGCGATATTTGATAGCTTGACTTTCCTGTTGGAATGAAAAATTCTTGTTGCTTTAATTTGCGCGGATTTTTGTCAAATTTGCGACTTTCTCTTGGTTCGTCTTTGTCTTCCGTTGACAAGTTTTCAAAACATTGCAGATAAAATCCTTGTTACTTGTATGACAGACGACTCAGCTACAGTTTGCAATTCATGTTCAATTTCAGTGTCATTCTTGCTATATTTAATTTGATATATGTGTAACAGAAATTAATAGGCTCAGTATGAACGGCAAATTTGTACCCTTCAGAGGGGTACAAACATGGAGGCCGGAAGTAAACCTAGGAACATTAGAGAGCTTTATTTTCAGAATGGGAAACCACACCAGGTTGAAAACTTGCAGAGATCGGAGGTTAATTTTTAAGAAATTTTTTTCATGAGAGAGATAAACTCCTTAAAACAATGTTAAAAGTGCCCGTGAGTTTGGAGCACGAGTTTGTGTAAGCCTAAACAGACTTCTGTCGATTCAGCCTTATCTACTGAATCATCTGACTGTTTTGAATAACCTACAGAATAACTGCGTTCTTTTCCAGGATATCAACAACTACTCTATATTAAAAAAAACACAAAGAAAAAGGAAAAGAAAAGCAAAAAGCAAAATGGTCAAGAGATATTTTTATGGACATACATAACAAACAATTATCAGACCATTTTAATTGTCTGTTTTTCTCCCGGTTAGTAGCATTTCCTGTCCGAAAACTGAAAAACGGCTGATGAAAAATAAAATAAAATAAAACGAAAAAAACAGGTTCTTGATTCAGGAGTAAGACTGCTGATGAGTTATGGCGGATTAAGATAATTCAAAGAGTAAATAAAACTTACAATAGAAGCAGTCATCGCTCTTTTTTCTTTTAGTAAAGTCGATAAAACAAAGGACTGATCGCCTAACAGAGAAAAAGCGGGCATGCTAATTCGGCTCCTAACTCTTCTCAAACCCGTTGCTTAGTGACTTTCTTCAAGCGTTCACACAAAGGAACGGAGTTAAAGCACGGACGGGGTGAAAAGGAAGCAGAAAGGACTTATCAAAGGCAGTCGGAGTTCGAAGAAATGGCTGCAAGGTTACGGTTTCGTAGAATTAACATCTTTACAACAACTTCTTTTGTTATTCAAATCACTCGTTTACAGCACGGCCTGAGTGCCTAAAAGAATAGTTCTTCTCAGTTGTTATCTAAACTTTCATTAAGTCACTAAAATTCTCTCCTAGAATTAAGGCAATGCTATTCACATATTTACAAGATATTTTATACAAAAGATGTTATGTACAGTAACTTGTCGCACAAGCAGGCATCAATAAATAATTAAAATGTAATCAATAGACGTCTGTGATCTGTTAATTATCCATTTTGAGGTGTAGTTAATCCCTCTTTCAACTCCACCACCACTTAAGTCTGCAAGCGAAATAACTCATTGAAAAGTGAATCGGTTGTCAAACGATTTTTGGAGAAGTTGTTGTCGTTCGTGCGTCACAACATTACTTTTACACTTAAAAACGACAATCTTAAGTTATGGTTCAAGGGTCAAAGTGACCATCTCACGTTCCTGAAAAACAACATCTTATTTTCAAAAACATCTCTTTATGTTGACAATACTTCAATAAACTCTAAAACCCAAAGACGCTTGAAGAACAGTATTTCCTCTTCCTTTAAGAAAGGAAATCATAATGAAGCTTGTGTGTTCCACTGTTAACAGCAAATGTACGTGTAAGCAGGCTGCTATAAATAGCTTTCAGTTACTAAGTAAACCAAATTATGCATAGAAACTACTTTGTTGTTCTCCTCCGGTTCTCTTATGCAAGAAATCCATGTATCGCTTTCTCCTATGTAACTTATAAATCCGTAATCTTTCTTCTTCTTCTCCTGGATCTTCGCATTGCGTGTAATCCCATCGTAAAGACTCGTTTATTCGTGTCAAACTCGTCGACTGTTTTAGATCGTCCACCCTTTCTCGCACGTGACTTTCTTCCGAAGACGATAAATTTGTACAAGCTGTAGCACCGAAGTTTTCCCCGCTGCTACTTGTACTCCGGCCATCCGAGCTGCTTAGTCGCCAGCTACTCGAGGAAGTGTTTAGTGCGCTTGAAGATCGAGATTTAAAGCTCAAATCTTCAGCTGGCTTTTTCACATCGTCCTTTTCGGTTCGTGATTTAGCTCTAGACTTCCGTTGAGTTCCTGCAGTAAGAAACAAAAAGTTGTTTAAATTGTTCACAGTATGAAGTTAATAACGTAATGCCTAAAAATTGCGCATCTCTTTAAGAGACAACATTCAACTTGAATGAACTTTTATTTCGCATAAGAATAAACAAACAACTTTGACAACACAAACCTTCACTCGAGCTATCAGCGCCCGATGCAAGGGTTTTAAATGTATCACTTCTACTATATCTCCCCGAATCTTTTTTCTTTTTCTTCTTGGGTTTAGCTGGTCTGTCAGTAGGTGTCACGGTAAGCGATTTCTTACTCTGTGTTGGCATTTTTGTGTTCTTGATTTCTCAGCCATCCGTCTTGAGTTGTAGCTTCCATGGCAATATCACACAATAGCTTTTGTAATGCAAAATCGCGTTATTTGGTCACAAATACACAATAGCCTCCGCGCGCGACATTCCCGGATGTTACAATGCGGAAGAGGATAAAGAAGATTGGTGAGTGACGCATGGATGATCACTCTCCGAGATTCTATCAGAACAAGGATTACATTATGAAAATGTGCAAAGTGTAATTAAAATTCTATAAGTCAGTACGGTAAGAATACGTCACTCGTGTTTCAACTTTCTTATACAAAAATGAGTTTAAGAATCAGAGGCAGAATAAACTTGCACTGATAGTAAACTGTAGAAAACCATCACATTGATTGTATAGGGCTATTGTACAAGCACAACGTAAAAAATGCCATCCCACATCTAAAGCCTAAACCACGTCTTTGTACCCAAGATTTAAATCGCCTGGTAATGAGTTTCAATCGTAAACTGAATTGAGGAAGAGATGACACTCTTACTCTCGAACTATTTCGCCGTTTCACTCAAACACACCACGTGTGCAAAGCTTCTCCTCGCGAATTTTCTATCAGAGTTAACTGAGGAACCCTTCCTGCAATGCTCATTGCCGAGTCCTATCCACAGTATGCAGATGAACCTCTTCACAAGGGCTACCTTGGGGACAGAAGAAAGTGGCCATTGTAGAGAGTGGCCGTTATTGGAGGTTTGACTGCGTAGTCTAATAAGACCCTTGCAAATTGATTTTTCAAACAGCCAGCCAGACATTCTGGGCGGGATTCATTTGCTGAATTAAATAAGATCTAGCTTGCAGAGCTACTGATTCCTACTGCAGCAGAAATAAGGTTTATGAGGGAAGTTTCGTTGTCTCCTTCCATGAAATAAAAGTGGCCACCAGGAAGAATATGTCTGTTAAAAGGACCATGAATAAGTTCTGCCCAACCTGTAAGAACAAAAAAGAAAAGAAAAAAACACAATCTAATTAGAAAGTAATTCACGAAAAAAATAGAGATGTGGCTATTAAACTTAAAGTGTTCGACCTCATCCTTCAGATCGATGTTACTATGGCTTTCTCTTCGACTCTCTGTCTACAGTCAACTCTCCGCTCCAAGACTTAAGTTGATGTTACACGGGACGATTCGCAACGATGATTTTGGCGAAATGCAGCGCGGCAACATTGCTGCGACATTGTTTTGAATGGTCACAACATTGTTCCAACATTGCAACGCTGTGTTGCGCTAAAAATCGTCGTTGCGAATCGTCTCGTGTAACATCACCTTTACACCGTTGAGTCTGGTACTTACTACCCATCTCATAGAGAGATGTCCGCCTAAGAAACTGCAGAACGCAAATCTAAGTGTCCATTTAAGGGGGGTGTCCGCCTTACAGAGAGTCAAAGAAAATGACTGAACAACGCAGGGACCAACTATGAGTGAGAGGGAAGTGTCTTCAAACAGATTCCAAGAAAGTGTCTGAAGAGGGTAAAAATGAAAAAATACAGTCAATAATGTCGCAGTTCCTTTGGCTAGACTTTAAATTAAAGTCTAGTAAAAACATGACAAGAAAACATATGGCGTAAAGGGGGGACACCGCTCCGCGATGGGCGTGGAAGAAGACTTCCGCCATATCGTGACCATATAGCCTTACTTATTTCCCCCGCGATATTGACACCACGGCGATATAGGCGCCACAAGTGAAGCTGAAACTTCCAGCCAGCCAGCTACAAAATTCTTAGGTTACCCGGCTTAGTTTGAGCTCGTAAGTTAAGAATCTAGCAGTGGAAAAAATGCGCTGTCGGCGCGGGGAATAGAAACATTACCTACCATCTTGATCGTGAAGATCTGTGGAGCCATCGAAGCATGTAACGGGGCAATTCAAGACTATGCTGTTATTTGTTTCAAACCTACAGTTGGATATTAGATTAGAATGCAAATCAATAAACTGCTAACTCAAATCAATTGACAACATTCGCGGTTTGCTCAGAGAATTAGCCTACTTCTAAATATTAAAACACCCGACTTTCCTGACTATTGTTCATCACCGAAACATCTGATTAGTTCCCAGTCGTCAGGAAGCGGTCGCGGTAGACTAATTACGGCATCTTGGACAAAAAGAGAAGGGGCGTCTCCGCAGCCAAAACATGATTATCTACACTATAATGCGTGATACCTGAGCCACTCAACCGACGGTACAAGGGCAGTTTTCTTTTTTCAATTCAATTGATAAAGCCAATTTTCTTGAGTCTAACACTCAGAGACGACTTTACCGAACGATATTTTCAATTAAATAGACCAAATATGCAGTCAAAAAGTAAAATGGACTGCTCACTTGATCTCTTCTCACTCCCCACGCGAACCTTTTTTTTAGAACATGCATTGTATAAATTTCCATCTTTTTCAGCGTTTAAGTAGCTATACATCTCACTCTTTGAGAGAAACCGAGCTTAATGTCCGAAAAACAGACAAAGATTTGGATAGACTGTGTGGTTCTATTTGATTAAAATATGACCTGATAAAAAGGCAAGTAGGTTCGAAGGAAGTTTTTCGGTAACTGATAAATTGAAGATACAGTATGAATGGATTAAGTCGTTCATTTTATCAGAAACCGATACATAAAGAAAAAAAGCGTTACGGTAGCTTTTGGAATGATTTATAATGGGCAGCCCCTCCCTCTTTATGACTACATCCTGTCAGTGTGCTAATGTATTTTTGGTATTTCAAGTTTATGCTACCTGTAGTTCTTGAGGAGTGTCAGGTCAGCTCTTAAAACACGAACAGCTATCTTCATCATGTCTTTGTTTTCGGTCAAGACTTTTGGTGTTCCTCCCCAGTTGCGGATTTTTTGAATTAAGTCGTCATCACTCAAACTTGAAACATCAAGAACTGTCCTTGGAACCTGTAAGAAATATTATTCAAAGTAGAATACTGTCTCAAATTTTTTCTTTCAATCCTTCAGGTTTGAACAATACAAAAGCAAGGTATATGATCATACCCATATGATTTTAAAAGAACCTGCAACTGGTAATTTCGACTTTTTACTCTCTTTTTTACTTGTCTCTGTTTCCGTAAATCACTGTTAATCAAAACCATGCAAATAGCCTAATTTTACAGACATCAGATATAATAATCTCATTTTGGAATGACTTGACTAAATATGCAGAAAGTTCTAACTAAGGCAAAATCCCATTAAATGATGTAACAATTAAAAATCGATGCACGCTTCCTAAAAGATCAGCAGATGCTACCAATCATTTTCAACCATTTCAACTTACTTGATCAGTTAAACCAACCAAAAACTTTTTTTCCCATTATAGCATGAAGAAACCTAACCAACCCAACCAACCCTAATATAACACAATCAAAATTTCAAATCCTTTGGAGATGACAGAAAGCTACAAACAACAGAGCACTATATGCCATACAGAGTTGTATCTAGAGTGTTACAGTGGTACTAGAATGAGGTCAATAATGTTGAACTGAATGTTTGTCTGCAACCAACCTGAGGTGCTGATGCCGATGATATCAACATGTGAGCTGGCTGCAAGTTATACTGCAGTTTTAGATGTCTCGCTACCTCAAAGCAAATTCCACCACCTAGACTATAGGGGACAACAATAAAAATACTGGAAAATCATTCCACATGAGTTCCTTTCAGAAGTGATATTAAAATAATAAGGATGTTGGTCCACTGAATGTAGCTTTCAGGGATTGACACCAATGAAAAATGTTTTATTATGTACCATCTAAAGTGTCAGAGCAGTTAGAGGCCCGCACTTGTAACATTTCCAAGTCCTCCCCTAACCACTAGCAAATTTACCCCCTAATTGTAAAGGTGCACGCAAGCCAAAGCCCTAAACAGCTGGAGTTTATCCTGGTTTCCTTAGCATAAGGCATATATTTCCTAGGAGGATTGCTACTTCCCCTGCACGGGATGCTAGTCTATCACAGGGTTACCCCCACCAGTATGTTGCCGGTACCCATTTATACACCTGGCTGAAGAGAGACAGAGTAGAGTAAAGTTCCTTGTCTAAGGAAACAATGGCGAGGTGACGCTTGACACCTGGACCTCCAGATCCGGAGTTCAAGGTGTAATAACCACTTGGCCACACATGCCTCACACCAAGTAATAAAAGGTATAATTTGCAATTCCATGATCCTTATAGGGGGGTACCCCCCCTGGGGAGACTAACCACTTGGTCATGCTATCTCTATCCAGCAAAGAAGAGATATTGGCAGCTTGCTTGGTTGGCAATTATTACTTTGATCATTTACCATAGCTACTTGCCACTAACCTGTGCCCCCAGAGAGCAAAAGGCTTTTCTCTTAGAATCCCTTGCACATCCTGGCAAATGTCTTTCACAAGAGACTCCCAGTCTGTTTTAAATGGCTCTGAAAACCTGCTCTCACGTCCAGGTAAACAAACCCCATACACTGTAGATAAGACAAAGACAACAAGACCAAAAATTATATAACTGAAGTTGGACTTTTATGTGCAACCACCTTTCGTAAGCAACAGCCTTTCCAAAATTTCAAAATTTCCCTAGTTAAATCACTATTATAGTAGGAACCTCTTGTAAAATAACACTTCTTGTGAGTGACCACAAAGCAATACCTTTTTTCCCTCTAAGTGACCAAAAATATTTTCTCATTTCTTTATTTGCTAATATAGATTATGTAACTCAGAGTATAAGAGGATTTTTAGAAGGAAGAACATGAGACTGCTCATATTCTAACTCAGAAACTGTAGGCAACAATTCTCTTTGAGTAAATAGATGTCAGACGTGTTCCAGGAAGAGATGGTCCCAATCTGTGTTACAACTCCCATAAGCAGCAACCTCCGATTAAAGCATAACAAAGAGAGAGTGACCAGAAATGGACTACCATGTCCTGTAACCAACCTTTGAATCGCAGGATTTTGAGTTGTCACTTAATAGAAGTGGACAGTAAAATATTAACAATGAGGCACAAATTTGGCAAATTTAACAACTAAATGTTCCCATACCCCATTCTACCCGTCTTTGCATTACCCCACTCTAGTTACACTGTGGGAACCCCTTTAAAGTTTTACATTAAGATCTATAACATGAAACTGTCACTAATATTTAGACCAAATGATGAAACATGCCCATCAAGTGGCACGTGCCGGGGGGGGGGGGTAACTCCCATATCAAAGGGACGAGGATGCTCTGTGTCTCGCTAGGGGGAAAAATTGACAGGTTTTGGTCTCCCTTTAGATTGTTAAAGACAGAAAGTCATTATTTTTAGCCACTGACATCTACCACTTAGGGCTGTGCATAAAGATATATCTATATAAGCATTCAAAGTCAATTTCTTTAGTAGAATGCATCACAGATGGAAGTACACTTCTGCTGAAGTGCCTCTTTAAAACAGGGGCGGAAACCGAAAATGAAAAAATGTTGTCATTATGCTGTCAGAATGCGCACGGTGTACGTAAAAAATTGGATCACTTTTGTTCATATTTCTCTCATATAGTATTCAATAAAATTGAAATATTTTATTAATGCTAAAAAGATTGGCGAGATGATAATCTTTGGCGTATCTGTCCTTCGAGTTAATTCGCTTAGTGCCGGGTAACGACTGGAATAATTGCAGCTGTCATTCGGAAACCAGTTCTCATTAAGTATTAATTTAACACTAAAAAGAAGAAAAATTGACACAAACCCTCAATTTCCCTAGTAAATTTCTTTCCCCAGTTTCCATAGAATGCTGCACCGCCGCCGGCCCAAGGAAAGCATATCAACCTAACTTGAGAGTTTTGTTGTCGATGAACACATCGCAGCCATTTTGAATTCATTTTCCAGGAGGTATTTGAATGTTCGTAAATGAAGCATTAATGAATTGATCACGTGATGTGGTCTCTCATGCAAAATGTTTCGTATCAGGAAAGATTGTTGTTTGATTTTTGGGTTGGAGCAAGAAGCGATTTGCTGTAGATCCCTATGGCTAGAGGCATTTTCGAGGAAAGATTCACATTGTTAGACAGCTGAAGGTTAATTTTGCGTGACTTTGACTTCCCGCAAAGCTGTTTTAATGGGAAAACAAGTGCGTTGCTCATTTGGGACGATGAAGACAAGTTGTACTTTTCCCGCGGTGGTAAGCAAACGTTAAGTTGACACAGCTGATCTTTCGATTTAGTGGAAAAATGGGTGAATTAACCACCGATGAGGAACAACGATGGGTCTGTCCTAATGATCGACACTTACAATTGCGAGCAAAGTGAGTATATACTAGAATGAGACTTAATTGAATTTTTGACCGTGCACAA
>CALNXK010000023.1:100000-370000 GCA_942486035.1 Porites lobata | reverse complement strand
GATGCAGAAATAGAGAAAGTTGTTTACCCACATCAAACATTGTGGAGGCCCTGCCAGGGGGGGAAGGTCCCACGTCGCTCATCTGAATTTTAAAACGTCTGGTGTCGGTGTTTATAACTGCTTGTCGCTTATTGTCGGCTTTGCCGTCACTGTCGCAATTTGGCCGAGGGAGGTTGTCTCTTGTCGTGATTTCATTTTACGCACTGCTGCTACTTTTTGGGCCATGTCGCTTGTCGGAATTTACCCTGGCAGGGCCTGATTGTGCCAGAGGGGTTGCCCAAGAGGGTTTGCTAAACTAAATCCCAGTCCTCACTCCTGAATATTTACTTCCATCTCAGTGGATTCCAGTCCTCACTCCTATTTATTCACTTCCACTATGGTCCTGCGAATACCCATTCACACTGTACCATAGTGTGGCACAGATCCTATTGTGATGCTCCACTTTCAAGGCTTTGCTCCATCACAGAAATCGTGCCAAAATCGCCATTCTTATGTATGAACAGAAGTCCCCTATCTGGTCTGGTTTTCATGCCAGCGCAAGAGCTATCCAGCATAATGTGGACATAGACCAACACAGGCTCAAGGGGCACGTGTCATTGTTTGTACAACAAGTCTAGGTGTATGTCCAAAGGATTAGTATTTAAAACTCACAGGACTTGTTGATAAGTTCTTGTTTTGTTGCCTGAAAGTGAAGTCACTGCATTAATAAATTTCATTGCCCCTTTTTATCCTGTAAGTGCTGAAAATCCATAATGATCCATTACTTTCTTTTGCCAACAAAAATTCATGAAAAATTATTGATTACTCCCCAAAATTTTATCTTCCCACGAACTTTCAGATTCTGTGAAATTCTTCTCTCAAAAAGACCTAAATATTATCGTTTATGGCTACCACTATCTTTCAACCTACCATACTTATTACAGCAACCTATTTTTTTTTTCATGAGTGCATGATTTGACAGAGCTCAGCTAGAAGCCATTATCTCACTATCAAGATATTAGATTGAAGCATATCTTGTATTTCATACATGACATGAAATGCAGCCACTATCCTGAATATGGGTGATGTTCTGGCCCCAGTTTAAGAGGGCCATGGCAGGACTTCTGTTGTGTGCTATGTCATCAAATAGTTCTCACAGAGTATGTAGGTGGCTATAAATCTGGCAGCTGGCTTTAAATCCTCATAATGATTGTTAGGACCACCTATTTTGTTCTTATTAGACGGCTTGTGGAGAAGCTGGAGAATATGTGCAACAATGCCATTGGAGATGGGAAAGAGACTTGTCTTCTCTGTAATTCCAAGTTTGGAACCTTAAAAGTTGTTGCAAAGAAATGTGATATATGTGGGAAGGTATGCTTCTAAAATACATAAAATGTATTTCTTTCAGTAAGCACGTTTGCTTTTAGGGTTAGGTTGCCTAGCATGAGATTTTTGCCTGAGAGTGCAACAATTTTGTGCAGAGATTTCTGGAGATGTTCTAAAGATTCCTGAATACATGCCATTAGGTTTAATTGAAAAGTTTGTAAGAAAAAGGTAAAGAAATAATGCCATTCTAAGTGGAGATTTGGGAAAATATGATTATCCACCTTTGGTTCCATTTTGCTTTGCAATTTGTTATTGTAAGTTATTTTTGTTAATAAATATTATTATTATTTTTATTATTATTATTAGTTGATTTTATTTATTTATTAATTTATTGATAACCTCTAACTCCTACCAAGATATGGCAGAACGATTTGTCACTCTTGATTCTAAAGACTAATAGTTTGGAAGAAATCTTATGGTGTTGCCATTGATATAAAACCTCTTTGACAGAAAGTTTGCATTGGGAAAAATCAGACCCAAAAATGCTATAAATATTTATGGTACAAGATTTACAAATTTCAAACAAAAGCAAAGGTACCCATGTATGAAAAGTCAAACTACCACATTACACCCTAACCTTCTACCCCTCCCCATCCCTAGCCACACCCATCCCATCCCATCCCCTCCCTTCAACACTATCTATAAATTAACAAAAAATTGGTTGTAACTTTTCAGTTTTGGTGTTTTTTCTTGTTGTAAGGGCTTGGGAATAGTTGTTTTTATGGAAAATGGTACAAAAGCCTTGGCTTTTTCATCTGTAGAGGAAGGGGTGCAAATAGTATCTATCATAAGAATGATTTGAGAACAAAATATTATAGTGATAATATTTAGTATTAAAAAACAGTTTTTATCAAATTTTTACTGTTAACCCTGCAATGTATTTCTTAGCTTGCTTTCCTAACATTACTTTCGGTTTCAGAATGTTTGTCAAAAGTGTGGCTTAGATACGCAAAACAGTCTTGGTGAAACCATTTGGTTGTGTAGGCTGTGCAGTGAACAAAGAGAGGTAATATAAAATGGCAGTGAAATGAAATATTGGTTGAATTAATAGCTACATGTAATAACTAGATGGGTGGCTTAGTTGTTTTGTAAAAAAAAAATGGTGGAAAAATGGCAAGAATTATTACAAAAATTACCTGAAGGATGACAACTACTTTTTGGAGTACATTGTCTGCAATAAAAAGCATCCGTTCATATCCTTAAACTGCGTAGCAACAGGCAAACATTTTGCAGACAAGAATTTTACATAGAGGCCATACAGGTATAGCCTTCGTCGCAGACGTAATTTAACCAGGTTAGTAACGTCTGTGAAGCAGTGCTGTGATCCTTGTTCTGGGCTCCCAACAGACTCAATGAATTGCTGGAAATACATTATGGATGCTATGAGACTGGAAATACTATTAATGAGCGATAAAATAATTATACCGATAATGGTTGAATTTTGCTTTGTTAATATCTTAAGATCCTAGAGGGAGATTTCTGCTCCAGCTTCAGTTATTTTGTTTTTATCTGTAGCTATGGAAGCGAACTGGAGCATGGTTCTTTAAAGCAATTCCTCATCATACTTATCCTGGGAGACAGCAAAGAAACTCATCAGCTGAAACGAGGGTGAGTTTTATTTATTTTTTTTATTTTTTTAATTTGAAGCCTTATTTTGGTTAAGAACTTAATAATTTGTCCAAAAATTGTAGTTATGATTATTAAGTCATAAATATCAAAATCAAACTGAATAGTTTATTATCAATTAATGACCGTGGTTGAAATTGATTATAAATATATTATTATACTGCTTATTAACCTTGTCCGTTTGGTCACTACAGGGAAATCTCATACCGAGGCCTTCAGTCCATCAAGGTGATCGAGGTCTGAGATTTCCCTGTATATATAATGACAGAACGAACAATGTTAAAAAGCTATTTATTATATGGCCTGAAATTTTGGACCTGAGCCACTGATAACTGGTCAGCAGGTAACTTGAAAGGAAAGAATGTCACCTCACTGAGTTGTACACTTGAGCCAGCAAGATGTTCATGTGGCACTAGTCAGTGGATACCTTTTTTGACAGCTGTCAATTGACCATAATGTGGAAGCCCATTATCAAGTTAAACACAGATTGTATATGCCCTGGACACCTAGCTAGTAATGGTCAAGAGGAAAGAAAAGAAAATCTTGCCTGCTTAGCAGACTATCATAGCGTGCATACTATTGTAGCCATATAATATTGTCCATTTTAGTCACATTTAATTGGCTTACAATAAGGCTGTGCTCCTATAAAAATGGAAAGGAGACAAAAAACCTGTAAATATTATGAAATCCAGCATGCCCAACACATTTAAACCGTGTGCAGAACTGTGTCACCCAAAGGTAAAATTAGCATTTCCAGGGTTCCCCAGGTACTGCTTGTGTGCAACCCCCTCCAAGGCCAGCTGACTCAACTAGTGAAACAACATACCCACCTAAAATAGCACGTTCATGATGTCTCTGAGCCTGCTCTGCACTAAAAGGTGTTTTAAAATTGTTCTGTTATATTGCATTTTGATCTATGCCTCCAGTTCATCAGCTGTTGATTAGAGTGCTAATTTATTTATTAGCCACTGCCAAGTTACAGTGTGACCGGGAAATCTGTGAGCACTTGAAATATCTCAGGAATGCTTATTGCATGTGTTATGACCAATCACAGCAGTAAGATCCAGACACGTGAACTGGCCACAAAACCACAAACTAATTAATGACCTTTCTTGCGGTTTAGTTTTCTCATGCCTGATTGGCTTTTTTCTTGAAAGGCAGTAACATTCCAGAAATATTTCTGGTGTTCATGGTTTTCCCGGTTTGACTGTAAGAAGTGTCTTAAGAATAAAGGGAAGAATTATATAAGAAAAAAGGGGAATCTCATTGAACTAATTGGTATTAGAAGACATTCTATCACACTGGTGGCATTTTCTAGGGAAGGGATCTAAGCAGAAGATCATATTTTTTATTAACCTTTTTATCTGTCCTTATATTTTGATTCACTACAGGAGACAAGTGGTTCCAACAGCTCAGACCAACTTATTTTGCCACCACCAAACAGATATAACAAAACATGGACAATGTACTCTAAATCAAAAGGTGATTAACTCTACCTTATGTATTGTACTGGTATATTTTTTATTAATTTTTAGGTGCTCTAGTCATTAAGATACTCAATTGCCTGTGCTATGATATATGGTGTGATATGGTGATTTTTGAAGAGCCCAAACTGTCTTTCATTGTAGTAGACTGGTAGCTGATTTTATATAATAATTTAGGCCAAATAATTTTTAGGAATGAACTAATGTGTATAATTTTTTTGGCTCACCTTTTTGCAGACAATTTGCAGGATGGGGATGTTAGAGCAGAAAGTCCATTGGAAAGTGAAGAATCAAGTAGCTCAGATGAAATGATTTTTGATAGTCCCAGAAAACCTTCAAGTTCAAGCAGAGAAAGATCATCTACAACTGATGAACCATCACTTAGTCCGTACACGGGTCGCTTGTCCGAGGTTTCGATGCCAGGCAGTGACATACTGGAAAATATGGACACACCCCCTCCATTCCGTAAGAGAACTCTTCTAGTGACACCTGAAGAGAGAGAACGTCGACCTAGTAATGTGAGTCTCAACCAAAGTGAACTTCAAGCTGTGAATGGCCAGGACGGTAAATATGTTGTTTCCTCATTATAATGCTATATTCTTTGAAAAATTATAGGTATACTGGTAATTCTTCATGCCTGTCCATGAGTGCACTTAAGAGGAGATTTATCATATTGATTGACCAGATGAGAAATGTGAACATTCCCCTTTTTCATATACATGTATTATTGGACAACGTTATTGTGTCAGTGGAATGAAAGGGTCAGGAAGATGGTCAAGAGGGGAGTTCCCCATTAAATGTAAGAGGCTATCGCACCAAGAAAAGTTTTTGGTAATTGAATGATATTAACAATCTTCCCGCAGTCTTACTACACTCATGAGATTTCCTTGTTATTAATTTTAGCAGTTCTCAAATTGTGCGATCCCCTTATTTGGCAGCACACATGGTGTTACACTGAATATTTTGCTATTTGCCACCTTTTGTACATGGAAAACTGCAATTTCATGTAACTTAAGTTCGTTAGATGAAACAAAACATTGCATATCTAAACATCAATGATTATGTTTAAATGCTTAGCTGTCCAGTCAAGTGTAGTGGTGTATTTTTTTTATTGAAATAATAATTAATTTTATTGATGCATTCCTTAGTACCAGATGGTAAACCCGTAAGAGGGCTGTCTCCCAAAGCAGAACAACGCAATTTAGTTACGCAACAACACAACAAAGTTACAGAGAATGAAATTAAACGGGAAGTGCGCAAGGCATTTATAAAGAAGCAAGATACAGAAGAGGAAGACATTGATGAGTTGGTTAGAACATTCAAGGAATCTGAGGCTGCTGTCCCAAAGGATTCTGGTGACCAAGGTATGTGACTTTCTTAAGGCAAGCTTAGTGAAAGAACACAGAAAATGACCATCAGTTCACTCCTTCCAAGGCTAGGCTCTAGAAGTGCATGGTGGCGCCTGGCACTTCACTTTTGCTCATGGAAAACTTGGAAATCTTAGCTTTTTCATAAACTTTTATGCTTGACACCCAGGATTTCACAGGTTCCAAGCAATGGGCTTCAATTTTTTGTAGAGCAGAGCCTTGTATACCTTCTAGTTTTTGTTGAAGGAAATTTATGTACATTATTGGAATCCAGAGCCATAACCAGTCCGTTGTCTTTTGGCAGGACTAGGAACCATAGAGTTTAGTGTTCATTATGACAAGCAACACAGTCAGCTGCAGGTCAAAGTAGAGTGTGCAAAGGTGAGCTTAAAAGATTAAAATATTACAGAAGTAACAGTGGCCTCAGGTGATCAGGGTTGAAGATGGATGACGTGCCCAACTAATAATTATAAGGAGCAGTTAAAGTTGGCGGAGCTTGATATAAGACTAAAATGTACAAGGATGTTAGGGAACTGGCTGAAAACAAGGCTTTTGACAGGAGCCAATGAATCGGCTCCTGGTTTGTGGTCACTGGCACTCAGGTCTAGATCTAGTTTTAAAAACATTAAAATAATGTAACTGTGTGTTCACACTATCAGGCAAATTGAGAGCAACAAAGCTAGCTTCTAGAGAGAAAGAGGGATCCTCCTTTGGACAATTTATGAAAATGTTTCCTCTAAATCACTGTTTTCAGCCTCCTGAGATTAGTCAGGGAAGCATGGGTACATTCAGCTTATGTTAAAGTCGTGAAAAGTTTCATGCTTTAATAATAATTGATTAAAAAATAACTGAAACATTACAATTGGAAAATTTACTGCGACAACCACAGTTCAAAAATGAATTTTTTCATATACTTCACATCATGAAACATTAGAGTGACTCACAACAAAGGGCAGGCATCACAAGGCACACATTAAAGGACATTGCATCTGGCCCTCTGCCTTAAACACAGAACCCTGGAGAAGAAGATCTCTTGAGTGTAACTTTTAGTTGTTGTATTATTTGGTAATGTAAATAACTCTTTTCATTTTCAGGGCTTGAAAGCCATGGATCACAGTGGAACCTCAGATCCTTATGTTAAACTACACCTTCTTCCTGGTGCTAGCAAGGTTTGTATAATGTGAATTCTGATTTACATCGTGACAGTCTATGCATAGTATTGTCAACTGGTCATTAAAATTAACTCTCAGTGTTTTTTTTCTCATTCTCTTGTTAAAAATAATAATTGTTTTTGACCAGAGTAATAAGATGAGGACTCATACGAAGTACAAGACTTTAAACCCAAAGTTTGATGAAACCCTGGTGTACCATGGAATCACAGATGACGACATGTCGAAGAAATCACTCAGGTAATGATTATATACAGCCTCTAATTCAAATATCTTAGAGCCATGAGTTAATGTACTTAAAAGTAACCCCAGAGTCAAGAGCTGTACTCCTTATATGATTTTTTCCCCTTATAAGATGTACAAAGAAATAGGACAGGAAAAATGGACGCGCAGGCTAAGGAAATTGAAATAAGAGCAGCTTTTCTTTTCAGATGCAGAGTCAATAATGATGGCTTGTTAGAATAGTTCATTCCATCACTCTTAATAGCAGCCAGTTAAGTAAAGCATTCACAAAAATTCCAAATATCTTTAGTAAAATCTTAAGCAGAGAATAGCACTATGAATCCCGTTTCATTATTGATTTATTTGAATGGCAACATCATAGGATTTCAACCTCAGAATTAAAAGTTAAAGTGATGAGTCAATGCACCGTAGCTTTGGTCAAGCGGTCAAAAGTTAAATGTAATAATTATTATTTCAAGTTTTCTGTCTGCCGATGGTCCCTTGTTGTGATGTTAAAAAATATCTGCTGGAGGACTTGGAGTTCAGGTGTATTGGATAATCCATAATTTCTCTAAGATTTGACACGATGGGTCAGGGATGACATTTTTTGACACGTTCACAAGGTAATTAAAGTAACTGCCTGCCATGGCGTTTATTCGTTGCTTAAATTTATGATGTTTTCACTTTTCTTCCATCTGCAGACTGCAAGTTTTCGATGAGGACAGACTAGGTCATAACAATTTCATTGGCGAGGCTTGTGTTGCCCTCAAAGTCTTTCACAGTAAACCGTCCCAGTCTCTTAAAAGGTCTCTCATCTCCAGAGCTTATGTGAGTATTGCAGTTTTTTAGTTCCTAAGAGTTGAGCCTTACACTTGTGCATACAGATAGCCCTTTTAATTTATCATAGCTTCTATTTTTCCATGTGTCTGTACAGTACGGTAACGTAAAAAAAATACATTGGTTTTATGAGCAAAACAAGAGCAATGCACGTGCAACACGCTTTTTAGTACATTTCTTTGACGTCCACTGCATGACTACAACGTGAAACGTCCTTATGCGACGTTTTATGAAGGACGTGAACACACCGACGAAACTTCTTTTCTCTTTTTTAACTTGGGTACAGTCCCTAAGCATTCAGTTCTAGGAAAATTCGCCTAAAGTTGACATATTTAGGGAGTCTGAATAAACGCGATAAAGTTTAAAAGAATGCAAAGTTATTTTTTTAGTGACGTTTCTCACTACCGTCGTCGTGTTTTAGAACACTGATGATGTCAAAATAACATGCGTACAATATATCATAATAAATAATGTGATGAGAGAAAAATAGCCTGTGAAAAATGATATCCCATGTGATCTATTACTGGACAGATGCACGGCAAAGTGGAATCTATTTGTTTTATACAATTAATAGTAAAAGAAAACAACAAACTTGCCTCGTGGCACCCGACTGTCGTCTACATGTTCCGGTTTTACACTATTTCCGAGTCACCAATTTTACTTCTTGTCTGCGGCTGCTTTTTGTGTTTGCTCTCCTGTAAACTGCCTGTCCTCCTTTTTCCAAGGCCCTCACTTGTTCAGAAGAGAGTTGTCTTGTAAACAGTTTCAAAACTGTTGCCAGCTCGTGACGAAATGACAACTGTTTCGAAGATTTGTTACAGTTAAAGCATTTTCAAGTCGCCAAGAACACGCTTCTCTCGCTTTTGTTTTTTTTTTCCAACTTGTAAACAGCTCCTGCTGAAGACTTTTTGAGGTATTCACTTGCTGAATCAGAATTAAGCTCGCAAATATTTTCAAAACCGCGCGCCATGTTGAACAAACAGAGGCAACAAGTTTCCCGTGACGTCATGTGAGTGTCTGTTCTCTGATAGATCATGGGCAACGACCAATCACAGCGAGTGCAACATTCACGATATTGCATAAACTCAAATAGATCATAACCAACGACTGATCAAAGAGCACGCCTAGCATTCAGTACCCTGTATAAAGAAGGATAGAAAAGACCCGTTTGAAGTTCTGCTGAAGTTTCAAATGAATCGTAACATTTAAGTGTGGTGTCTAAAGACGCGGAAGTCTGAACAAAACTTACTTAGAAAAAGAGACTCGTCTCCCAGAGGCCTCCTCATCATTGTCATACTAAAAGACAATGGCACGTCCACTCCAGACCCCCCCGCCTTATGCCCTTAATACTAATGAACAGTTGTCTCTAAAGGAAAGGTTGTAAGTCTAAAACTTTTTTTTTCTCCATACTCTATGTGCTGTTTGTCACTTTGGATTAGTTTGAAGATGGAAGGGTATGTCCTATAGTTGTTTTTTTTCTATGTGTATCGTGTATTGATCTGTTTATCATGGCTTTAAGTTTCGTCATCTTTTTGTCGTGTAGAACTACATTGTATCAAACATTGATGTACGTTGTTTTACGAAATCCATTTTAATTGTCTTTTCAGTGCTCAGTCCAGGATGTCCTTTTTGCAATACACGGTCGTTAATGACCTTCTTACGCAAATTAGATATCTCAGTGCGTCGTGAACTTTCTCCCAATTCTGCGTTAACATTTTAAGAGGATTTATGTTTGACAAAGTTTGTCATAGTAGTTTTTGACTATTATACGGCAGATTCCGCGTTTGTTGCCACCATTCCTTTTTGCTAGTTCTTGTGGAGACACATGGCACGTGACATTTTCATGCGTTTTGAAATAATCACCGCTAATGTTCAGCAAATGTTCCCACAACCACGGAACGAACGTCTCTATCTGGAGAATTTCAAGATTGACAGCTGTTTTTCGGCTCTTTGTCTTTGTAGGAATCTCCGGAACCAAATCTCGGCCGACTTCAGCTCTCTCTTAAGTACAAAACACAGAAAAATCAACTTGTTGTTGGTATAATTCGGTGTGCAGGACTTGCAGCCATGGATTCAAATGGCTACTCAGATCCTTACGTCAAATGGTGAGTATCGTGTCTCGTCTCCTTGATATGTTTCATTCAATGATTATTAGCTCAGCTACTGTATCAAGGCAAAGGAGAAGTTGTGTTGTTTCTTGGGTGTAGGCATATTGCAATGTCTACAATCAAAAATTGCTTGCTTGATAGAAAAAATGCTAGTGCCAAAACGCTGGCTTTTGATTCTCTTTACGGTGGCCAATGTTCTGTATCAACACCAAATTATTTATTTTTTGTTTTACCCCCCACCCCCACCTATGGAACACAGCAGATTCTTTAAAAGTTTACCCCCTCCATTCTGAAGTCACAGATGAGACTGATATAAAGTTACTGAAAATTCCCATAACGACTGGGTGAGAATTAGCCTCCCACGCAGAAGTTCTTAGTGGTTCGTCACGCGTTCCTGCGTGGAGCAGGAAGGCGTGACGAACCACTGAAAACGTCTGGGTGGGAGGCTAGGTCACAATCAGTTGCTGTGAAAACGAGATTTGACGTCATACGTAACTTATGGTACCTCCTTTCTTTTTTGTTTTCAGTTACTTAAAACCTGATGTACACAAGAAATCAAAGAAGAGGACTAGCGTTAAGAAGAAGACACTTAATCCTGAATATAACGAGGTAAGCATACAAGATCCTGTCAAAATTACTTACTCCTGTAGCTGTATCAGTGTTACTTGGGCTTTTGACTTTAATGATGAGCAGTATCGCACCTCTTTAAAGGTGATGTTATACAGGACGATTCGCAACGACGATTTTTAGCGCAACGAAGCGTTACAACATTGTTGTTACATTGTTTCGAATGGCTGCAATATTGTTCCAACATTTGAACCCTGTGTTGCGCTAGAAATCGTCGTCACGATTCGCCCCGTGTAGCTCAAGTTCCCTACTCGTTTCTAAAGTGGCGAATTGGAACTTATTTTTTCATTGTTTTCCCAACCATTCCTGTGAGACCTTGATAATAGAAGCTTTAAAAATGGGGAGGTGTTAACTCGCTTTGTTTCGCTGCATTGTATCTGGCAACAGGAATTTGTGTACGAGATCTCACACCATGAGTTGGCCAAGAAAAGTTTAGAGTTGACAGTGTGGGATCATGATGTTGGAAAAAGCAATGACTTTATCGGTAAGAATATGTCATTACTTACTCCAGAGTCTCAAATGTACGATGACTTTGCCACTTTCTTCCAAGTCCCTTAAGCCCTGTGCAAACGGACGCAACATTGATGGATGTTACATGTTGCGTCCGTTTGCACACCCTGTTGCATGTAGTTGCGTGTTGTTGGGAGTTGTTTAGCGAAGTTTGAAGCCGGTCAAACTTTTTAAAGGTACGTGTAAACGGACACACAACTCCCAAAAATGTTGCGTCCGTTTGAACGGGACTTTAAGTTGTGCCCAGGTGATTGTTATGATTTACACTAGCGCGGGGGTCAGGAGACGAGTGAGACTAGCACGGTAATGCAACAGGCAAGATTAACATCGCGCGCTTCGACGCGTCCTCCCACGCTTCTGTAAAATGAAGGGACGACTTGGGACAAGTCGGCTAATAGAACCTTGCACGGTTGTTCTGGTATATTTTTTCAACTTTTTATATTCATCAACACTGCTGGAAAGAGGGCCTTAAAATAAGGTAACTGACCAAGTTTAAAGGTGATACGTCCAAAGAGAGCGAAGCTGTTCCTGCACAAAAGTCGTGAAATGTTGCAGGAGTTTGTATGGTGGGAGGCACGAACTTGCCCCCCCACCCCCACTACTATACAAACGTATGGAAAATGCCGCGACTTTGCGCTGCTATATCTTCGTTAGTTTTCAGCAAATCACTTTTAAACTTCGCAACTTTACTGATATTAAGGCGTTTTTTCAGCTGTGTTGACGGATTTTTGCTTACTTTTCCCGGTCATACCCTGCAAGCAGGGGTTCCTCTCTTGCATGGCTTTTACGTGACAGACAAGCCACGCGAACGACTTCGTAAACGCTAAAAGCCATGCAAGAGAGAAACCTCTGCTCGCATAGACTACGAGTAGTCCCCCATTTGTTCTCAGGGATAGTAGAGCGAGCGAAACGCGAGCGCGTGTGAAAATCGTCTCGCCTTTCTCGCCTGGGGTGATTTTCACGCGCGTTCGCGTTTCGCTCGCTCTACTATCCCTGAGGAAAAATGGGGGACTACTCGTAGTCTACTGCTCGCAGGGTACGCAGTCAAAAGTTGAAAAACACAAAACATGGAGAGGTCTAATGTCATTGACTTAGTTGTTCTTGCGTCTTTACCCTAGAATATGGGCAACCTTGACAAAATACTAGAAACTCACTCAGTAAATCGTTTTTTGACGGACCTTTTTGTATGATGTTTTTGTTCCCTGTTAGGTGGTGTTGCCATGGATATCAATTCCAGCGGCACCGCTCTGATGCATTGGTATGATATGCTTAAAACCCCCAACCAGGTCCACACACATTGGCACACTTTAGAAAAACTGGCCAATCACGAGCAAGAATGAGACGTGCATTGCGTGATGTATACTAAAATAATCATTAGATTAAAAACAAGTCTCTTTGCAAGTCTACAAGATGGACATCGGCAGCCAAAAATGGAAAAACCGTTATCCTGCCGAGGAATGTGAATAGGAGAAAATTACAGATTATAATTTATAGTATTTATCTAAGCAGTTGTATTGGAACGTAAATGAGGCCCATGTAGAGTTTTGAAGGTAAAACTAGTGTACTTCTGCAAGGAAAACTAGTGTACTTGTTCAGTGGCGAACTTGTTCGCCACTTTAGAAACGAAAAGGAAACCAGTTTACTTGTTCAGTGGCGAGCTTGTTCGCCGCTTAAGAAACGAGAAAACTGGGCCGAGTTAACTTTCGCAAACACTTTTGGGACTTTGCTGGGGAAAGGAAAAAATTATTTAGCTATTTATTTTTTGTTAATATCACCACCTTATTATGACACGGTAACAAAATTACAGAGATTCGTAAGAATATGGCAAGAAAGCCCAAAGAAACCATGAGGCTTATACAACGTGGGCTTTCTTTAACAAAGTAACAAAAAATGCCAAATATTGATTGAAAACATAAAGGCAAAAGACAAAGCCTACAAAGAAAAAGGAAAAAGAGTAGGGGATGGAGGGAAAGGAACAAGTTAAGTAAGAAGGTGATTCTTGGGTTTGTTCTGTAAAGTTGGTAAAAAAAAGGACAATATATGACCGGCGCGTCCCCAGTAATGATTCCAGAAACAATTGCGGGACACATTTCGGCTCGCTCCTTTCTCGTTTCTGAAGTGGCGAATTTCTTATCATGTGTCAGTAAATAGTTGCTAAGCAACTATATGGCATATTTCGAGATGGAGTGCTGTGAAATTTTCATAGTTCAGTATAGTACTGTATCAAATATCTTAAGAAGAATGTAGCTTCTTAACAGTGTGGTTTGCTGCAACAAAACTATATTATGAAATTTCTTATGTAGGTTGAATTTGAAATTCTTGTCAAGAATATTTAGCCGGATTTTGTAACAAGAAAATATTAAAGAATTGTCGAAACTGTACTAAGATGTTTCGTTATGTTCTTCTCTTTTCATCTCATTATCGTTGTTTCACAAAACTGAAGATGTTTTAAAAGCCGTCCAGACTGAATAATGCTGTAATCAACGTTAAACTTCAAAGCTAAGCCCCTAGGCTTACGGTTTACATTAAAGGACTTAGTAACCCGCGTTCAGACGGTTTTTCCTCCCTTTTCTTAGAGAGAAGTCCTCTTTACTATGATTGCAGATGTAAAGCGTTTGTGATAAGATGAAATTAAGATCTGTAATTTTGTTGCTCCTGGGTGAGTGTTGCTTTCTTTGCTTAAGCTTTGGAGAGAACTTTGACTCTGTCGAATAAATGATAAGATTCAATGAGTGAATAGGGGGTACAAAAAATAGAAACATCATGGGCTTTTTCTAAGGAGCTTAGGAGTGTGACATGTTTTCACCAATCATACATATATATATTTTTACAAAAGTTTTTCTCTTGCTTGGACGCGTGAGACAGAGAAGTGCAACTCTTTCTCTTTATCCTTCCAGTCATACCGCTCCCTCCTCTTCAGAAGTTCGACTGAGTGTTATTAGCAAATTGAACAGGCGCTATTTTTTCGCGCGTTTCAGACAAGCACGAAAAGTACGTTAGGGCGAGACGCTCGCTTCGTGCTCGCATAAAACACACGAAGAAATAGGGCCTGTTTTCTAGAGTGTCATTGGCTTGCTGAAGCAAGGCCCAAAACGTAAGGCTCCCCTAAGTCGCTGCGGAGGGAGGAGAGTAGTTTGTAGGGTGGTTTCCTGTCAGGAACGCTGGGAACAAGGTTGAATTGGATTCACTTGCCTGTCAATGGTGATTTTTTACCCTAACACAAGACTATAATGTATTACTGACAAAATGTTAACTTTTATTAAAACATGCAATTTAACTCCAGGCGCACTGTCAGAGTTCGATGAACAAAGAATCATCAAAATCAACCTATCCCTCAGGGTATCTCTCTTCTAGCCTATGTACAGCATCCTCCTCTGATCAAACTTTGTTTGAGGCGAGGGAGCTGCTGTGCAAAGGCTTCTCTCTTCCAGTCCCCCTGTTTTGTTTCTCTCTCCAGGGGATGGACAGAAGCAGCCAATACCCTTGAAACAAGTTGTTTTAATTTACAGTACTAGGTGAACTATTACTCTTATTTACAGACAGAAAATAGGGGCAAAAAAGAAATTAAATTAAATAACATCATCCATTTTTAAGGATCACATGATTTTATACAAAACATGGTCTTATGAGAACGTATAATAAATTATATACAAAATTCAGCATTGTTCTCTAGCAGATTCCTTTTAACCAAAAACTCTTAAGTCTTTGGTAATAAAGTCAAAACGGTTATTTTAAGTTAATGTATCATTTAGCAGAAAAAGCTTTACAACTCAACAATTAGCACTGGAGTGATTCTTGTGGCTATAACAAACATTTGGAGCAAGGCCAAATGTGGAACCTCATTAAATTATACATTAACATATCAAATTGCTTCAATTAACTAATTCGAGTTGTCTTGATGACAACAAGGGACAATCATTATGGCCTTTTTAGACTGTTGCCGGTCCTCACTTTAAGGGACAAAAAGGAATTTAGATACGTTTATGGTTAGTAAAAAAATGACCTTTTTGTGAAGGCCCACTATGATACCAAAATGCTATAAACAAGAAGCTTTCCTGTTGTAACTTTAAGAGAAGAAAAGCTTCTCAAAAAAATGAAAAAAGGCGAGCTGTGCATTGTTGGAGGGTGGAATGAGTCATTTTTGGATGTTACTCTTTAAAATGAAACAAGCCCATGTTCCAACTGGTTATGGGCAATTGAATTGAATTGAATCATACAATAATATTATAAGATGACATAACATGAGAAAGTCAACAGTGTACATAGGCTTGATTACCCGTGCTATTTGGAAAAATCAATCACTCCCTGCCCCTGGCCCAAAAGAGTGGTAGGGCACTTCTGAATTCTATTTTATTTTTTAGCCAGTTAGCATACTGCCTGCAGTTTTTGTCTGGCAATATTATTGCAAAAATTATCAGTTGTGAAAACCACAGAGTATGTTAAAGAGATGATGAATGAGGCTTTTCGGGGAGCTCTGGAGACCTTTAAAACCAAAATTAAATCAAAAGATTTGCAGTGAGAGGTACTGGCCATCCATTAAAACATTGAAAAGTGATATGCAATGTACAGAAAATAATGAGCCGAAGAAACTCTCACCAAAATAAGTAAAAGAAATTTGGAGTTTCATTTTACACCCACTGATTACGGAGATTCATACACCAATTAACTATTATTCAAATAATTATCATGACATAGAAAAGGTTAATAAGTCACTGTCCAGCTATCTCTCTTGGGGAATAAAATTTGGACCTCGGAATGTGTTGATGGATTCTTGTTCTTTAAAATAACAACCGTTTGCAAACTCGCAAAGTCGATGAGATGTTGAATGATAAGGAAGTTTTTATGTGGGAAGTACCAAGAGACAGGATATCAGTCGGCATTAAGGTGGAATAACTTTCTGTGCTGTCGTAATACAGACACCAATGCCATGATGTGAGTCAGTAGCCTCTCACTAATTCTTTCACTTTCAAGTGTCTAAATCATCTGCTGCCATATCAGATACTACTGCTATAAGGATGGTGATGTCATCAGGCTTTCCACCTGTAATGTTAAAACCTTCACATCTGGCTTGTTCAGAGAATGGAGAGGAAAAATTAGGATCAAATGAATGAGTCCTTGCTAAATGTGCTAGTGAATCAGTGACATTTTGTATGCTCTCTGTGCTGTGATCCTGAAAGGAAGAAAAGAAAATGACTATTTAATATTAATATCCGTTTTTCTGTGCTGTGTTTCCAGGGTGTAAATACATGTATAAAAAGTTGCAGGAACAAGAACTCGCACACTTTACCCCAAATCAATCAATAATACTTACATGCATGATTAATCAATAAATTAATTAATCAGGTATAATAAATTTCTACCTCAAGTTGTGATAATTCTTTGAGTATTTGTTCAGTGGAAACATTATCAAACAGGCCATCAGTAGCTAACACAATCAAATCCCCTGGCTCCACACTAAATGATGTACTCTCTGCTTCATCCAAACTGCAAAGAAAAAAACACACACACACACAAACAAAAATCATGACTGTTATTTTACAATGCACCTATTCAATCCTGTCACTTTGTTGTGTATATTTACTTTTGTACCTATTTCATTATAATATTTAACATTTATACAATATCAATGTAGATTTGTTAAGCCTCGATCTTTCTTGACTTTGCACATTTACAGTTATTATAAATATATTATTTATTACGATGGTCACCCAACTATGATAGTTTAGCTTTACAGATATTTTCTATTGGTAATATCCAACTAGTGGTCTATTATCAATGCTGTGTTGTGATTGGTTGAGCTACTACTACGCTATTTATTTGTTATAGCCCACCAGTACCGAAAAGCGCCGGCTTTGAAAACCAAAACAATGGCGGCTGAATCGCGTTTTGCTAGCTTAAGTTGTTTTGTCTCGATATTTTTTACCAACTAGTTGGATTTTACTAAAACAATAGTTATTCCTCTCGCCCTCATGGCTTCTGAGTCAATAGGCCTCATGGGCTATTGATTCAGAGCCCATTCGGACTCGAGGAATAATTGTTAAATATTGGGTGTCCAACTACTGCATGCACTGCCATTGTTAGTACTAATTAAAATTAATTCTTGTGAATTCTTTTAGTTGCCTGTCTACAGTAGAAATGAAGTTGTTGTTGTTTGCTCTGTGCATTAATTTTATGACCATGTTGTCAGAAAAGAACTTCAGGAATAAATAGCACATTTTAATTTTATCATGGATATCCAAATAATGACACAGGAATGAACATTGGAGGAGTATAGTGCTGTCAAGATTTCCACTCTAAATCTTCAGGTTTGTTCATGACAACGGTCAGCTTTTACACTAACCTTGTACAAAAAAATAGTAATTTTATTGGTAAGTGTTACTGCACTGCTGTACCAACTAAAAGAGACAATACGAATCTTTGCTAATGGCCATTATGGCAGCAGTGAAAATCTCGCTAAAAATATAAATAATGTCCTTTCAGACCTTAATGAATCTATTTGGATCTGCTTAATCTTTCAAATGCAAGGGATTTTTCCTGGAGTTGAATTCTTAAGGACTTTATCCAGGTTCAAAAAGAAAAAGGAAAAATTGTTGTCATAAAATGTTGCATCAGAAGGTTTCACGTCATACTCCTGCAGTGAACATGAAAGAAATGAACTAAAAAGCACACTGCACATGCAGAGCTGTTGTTTTGCTCATAAAACCAATTATTGTTTTTTGACGCTGTTATTCTAGTCATCGTTGTTGTCGCTTATTAATCTCCCTACAGTATAATTAAAATGAAATGAGGAAACAGGTTATTGAGCAAGGTATGCAGTCACCTGTCCTGTATAACGGTACCAGCCTGTCCTGGAGGTGGAAGTGCTAACTGATACGGAGTATTGAAATAATGCTGCTGTTCAGATGAGTGATGTACCACTGAACCTTGACGAATCACCAAAAATCCCGAATCACCCAGGTTAGCAGAGTGAAGCGTCTGGCTTTTTTTGTCAAGTACCATAATACAAGCTGTGCTACTACCTATATCACCAAAATATTATCATCAGTTCCTTATAGTATTACATATTATTAGAACCGGAAACCAAAATTAATATTACAGTCAAGCCAGGTCAAGCGTACCCCTTAAAATTCCATTAATGAATTTATCATTCGAAAGTTGAGTCCATTCGCAGTTGTAGATTTCAGATTCATCCCTACATTCTTGAATGCATAATGAGCCGTGAATTCACACGCGACTCAGTTACAAAATTTCTAACCACTCAGTTTCCCTGAATTTGATGTAAATGTCTTCTAAGAATTTTGATTCATTCAGAGATTTTCAATCTGACCAAATACAGACAAGTTCTCGTAAACTATTCACTGCTAATTACGCATGCAGTAATTCTGATTTGAATTTGACACTGATTATGGGAACGACTAACAGATTCATTTTCAAATAATCAATTCATTAATAGAATCTTGGGGAGTATGCTTGACCTGTTTTGACTGTAATTATTGCCAAAAACATTGAGCACTTTGTGTAAATAACTTTTAAATTCTCTGAGCTATGGACAACCAAAAAGCATTAAAAAAACACTTTCCAGGCCACTACATTCAAAGTTGAAAAAAATTCAAGGACTTGCATAGAAATTTAAGGACATTTCAAGGAAAAATGGAATAATCAAGGACTTTAAAGGACTTTTGAAGACTGTGTGAGCCCTGTAGTACATCGTACGGTAGTCAGTTTATACGATACGTGACAAAGTTATTAAATCACCTACCAAACAAAGGCTCCTTATGTTCAGCAAGCTCTTGGAATCCTGCTTTAATTATACTGACCGGAGATGGCGTCTCAAGACCGCCCTCCAACACAAATCTTTTACAACTTTCCATTAATGCACTAGAGAAAAGTGAGGAATCAATGCCATAGTGTCGCCAACCTCCAACTCCATCTGCAACACCTGATTAATACAATAAATAAATAAATGATGATGCGGTGGTACCACATCCTCAACTTTATTCTTTGTCTAACATTCCAGACTGGATTGGAATTTGGAAAGGCTGGTTGCTTTTGAGAAGAAGAGAAAAATGGAATACTCTGACAAAAACCAAGGGACAGAATGAGAAATGGAAAGTTCTCGCACGAATTCTGAAATCTTAAACTTTACCACATCTTTCCCCTTTAATGTTTCATGTCTCAATAATCCAATAATTCTTAAAACTTGATTTCTGAAAGGTGACATGATTTGAATTCTCAATTCTTCAACTGTCGACTTTGTGGTAATTTGAACAGTAGGTGGATGCAACATTAAAATAACTAACTTCACAAAGATTTTAATCTTCCTAGAAATGCTTGTCCGTTTTTCAGTATAAAATGAGGGTAATGCATCTGAAATAGTTCGTTGAATTATCTACCAATCAGAGGTACAATAGGCAAAATTAGTTGAAACAGTTTATCCTTGACAACATTTACTATTAAACTTCCCCTCCACAGGCAAAAAAAAGTCCTATATGATAGATATAGGAAAGTAAAGCATTGATTTTTAGTAATAAAAAGTGACTCAAAACCAAATAAACAGAGAAATATATAAATTTTAACAAGATGCCTAACGTCGTTCCCATGGGATGCATTGGTCTATGGAAGCATAGTGGCGTTCTATCTGAATTTGGAAAAATTAGGGAAATTGGAAATATGTGTCATGTTACGAGTATCGACGAGTAGCAGGGTGCAAAGAAAATCATTTTTACAGCTTGCCATTCGGGCAAGCTGAAGCTACTGTAGCATTAACTAGCCCAGATGTCATTTCAACTAGCCCTAATGCTTTTTGATGAGCAGAATTGATTTCACAGTTTTTCTGTTACTCGAATACCTCAACAAACATCTCTTGCCCATCGGGCAAGTTAAAAACAGAATTCACTTACCCAATAGCAAAATCCACTAGCCCTGAGCTATCAGATACTACTTTCTTTGCACGCTGAGTAGGTTACCTGTATGGGTTTTCAGTGGTTGCAAGGATGGATTTGATCTTGTTTTAATCTATCACCACGTAGTTATTTTCATAGCACGATTTGGATAGGAAAGTGAAGTTATTTTGCATCAAAACAAGGTTTACCCTTGTAACTTTAAAAATTGGAATGTTCATGGAAACAAGCAATGGAGAACACAATGCTTTTATTAACCTAGACAGGAACTATATGTATAAAGATACATCATACCTTGGTAGTAAGTTGCCACAGGTATTTTTTTTCAAAGAGAAATAAACATTGCAGTTTAAGGTTAATGGAACAATAAACATTTAACAAAACATTCGCTTGCTCTATCTAAGGTTACAAAGTTCAATAAAGTTCCAATGTTTTAATCCAAGATAAAAGTATAATATTCCAAGACGCTCTTGATCTGGTTAAAAAGTTAATTGCAATGTGTTTCTAAGGTCTCAAAGTTAACACAGTTCCAATGGTTATCCATGATTCCAAGGTATAATAAGGTCACTAAGGTCTGGAACTGTGTGCCATCCAGAAAATCCAATCCATGTCAAAAGCGAGTCATCAATCGACGAGGACAATATTTTTGCGATTTCACTGCCAATGGTCAAGGGTACAAATCGAAATTTACGTGATTTAACTCCCCATCATCAAGGTGTTTTCGATAACAAAAGAAAAAACTAAACTCTAGCTCTGCTCGGTAAAAACTGGCCAACTCCGACTAGAAAATTCTATCCAAAATCACATCCCCCCAACTAGACGCTACTAAAACCTTCAGAAAAAGCTAGACCAAACCAAAAAGAATCATGGAGGGAAAAAACCCGAAATAAAGAGAATTAAATTGGCCTAGGTCCCCTCCCGTGACTTGCCAGTGTCCCAAAGGATTTCACTGGTTAAAAAGCCATCCTAAACACGACAAGTGACAAATTTGGCAAGGAACATCCTGAAATATTCTTCAGAGGAGGCAAGTTGATTAAAAATCGATAAAGATTTTGTAACAATCTCATTGGATGGCTTGGAAGAAGAAATAATCGATCAAGATTTTATGCAATCTATTGGCTGGTTTTCCAATTTGTTCGTACAAATAATGCAATGAAAAACAAACCAAACCGGATTTTTACTGGGGTGTGCCACAGGCACCCCATGGAAAAACTCATTAAACAGGGCTAGTAAAATGCTTATGAAAGCATTTATATCGATCTAATCAAAACAAGCTGCTAAAACTACATCCGGGAAGAAAAAGGGATAAATACAGGAATGTACCTTGCAGCATTTTATCTTTTAATTCAATGAAGGAATTGGGCAATATATTATTTTGCAACAATTCCAATATCTTGGACGACTTATAAAATCTGTGTAAATTTTTGTTTACAAGTTTGCAAATTTAGGGTTTAACCATTTTTCTGTACATGGTAAACATGGTATATTTTTTCAACATGTAAAAATGTATGTAGCTGCAAATAAAAGTACTAAGGTCATCTGATTAAAATACAGAATGACAAATTTTACCTGTCAGTAAAATACCGGATAAATAAAAACCAAAAGACTGTGATTATCTTAAAGCTCAAGATTTTCATACCTGAGGAAATTAAAAGTTGCCATAATGTATGCTTGACACTGTTTCTGGTATATCCAATAAAAGTTTGACAAACTTAAAACTACACCCTACACAATATCTTTTTTTTCATGATATTTGCCAAAGGACTACCCAATACAATTTCATACAAAAAAGGAAGTAAAAAATGGGAAACAGCAGGGCTGTGATAAATAATATGATGTTTTCTTGCAAGGTCAGATAAGAAATGTGGTAGAACATCCCATTATGTCACTTATGTTATTTGCTCATTTTTAATACCTGTGATTTGTAATTACAGAAAAGGAGCACATAACAAAAATGTATTTATCAGTGAACTGGTTACTTCCTCAAGGCAAATTTAATCACCTTCAAAATGAAATATCCAATCATGATTTAAAAGCTAGCCATAATGTCCAACTTTGGTGGGGATTTCATTACACATACGAAAAATTTTGCAGCCATTGCATTGTCCAATTACCAACTGTTACTTCTGGCCTTGAAATAGAGAAATGAGCTCCTGACAGAAAAATAGACAACTAAAAAGGGTGTATGGGCTGTGACAGCTTCTATACTAGAAAGACTACAGTTGTACTGTAAATGAAGATGGAAATGTCTAAGGCAGTTAATAAAACAATTTAACAGGGTCTGTACAAGGGCAACCAATCAGCCCACCAAGTCAATAAAAGACAGGGCTAATTAATCAAATGAAAGTATAATATAAATTCATAACATTCAGAGGAACAATATCAGATGTATCTTCATCAGAGAGAATCACGAGATACAGACAGGGTCAGGAAAAAAGGGAATGCACAAGGGAAAGTTAAAAAGAAAATGGCAATTATCGAATTCTTTGTAAAATGTAAGAGCTCCAATGAACCAACTGTAGTTAAACTTAAAACGATACAGCAAGGAGATCTTGTAAATTAAAAGCAATATGCAATAAGCACTTCAGTTTAATAGTAATTCTTATTGCCTTTCTGAAAGAGGAATATAAAATACAAATATTGCATTTTCATGAAAACAGCTTTTCAGATTAAAACATCGTTCAAAAAAAAAATCCAGGAAAAAATAAAACGAATTCTATAAAAGCAAACAACCCTGTGATACATGTTTGCAGTTAGCGGATTTGGTTGCATCCTAAAATGACTCTCGGTAGTTTCTTCTAAAGATATTGTAGAAGCACACTTTCTGAACTCTATTGTGGCTGTAAAATAATTTAAATACTTTAAATCTGGGAACATCAACGGGAGATCGAATGCACTGCGTGAACATACGAAATGTAATTCGTCTTCTATTGAAAACAAGTCCCAATAACCACATGGGTAAACCTTTTAAAAATAAATGTTATCAAATATAACACATCCCCGTTCGCTGGAACATCCAATACTATCGTAAGAGTCTGAAAGAACGCTGAAAAAGGTTGACTTAAAACAACAAATCTTCATTTTCCACCGTTCATGAGACTAAACCGCGTGCTGCAATATTTGTTTACAAGAGGAAAACGAGTTTACAATTCGAGCCCGGCACAAACTAAAATATCTATACGTAACAGCCATTCAAGAACAACACTAAACCGTTCAACCGTTTTCAAAAAGTAACTTACCTAAGACATCGGAAGTTTTAGTTTTGGCTAGAAAACATGCATCTTCTCCAAATACGAACTTGTTCTTCGCCGGATTGAAATCCTTTGAAAAACCACAATAAGCCGTGATGAGTCGAAGATCCGTAGAGTTAGTCTGTCGTTTCAGCAAAGGCGCCACTAATTGTCGCGCATGAGAAGCTAACAATCGGCCATAAACCACGGCACTTTGCATAGCTATTGCACGTTTGCTGTTAGTAATAAATTCACATTGTGGAACTAGAGGAAGGAAGCAAGTAACAGGCTATATTGAACCCTGAACCGACATGTTAGTTTCCCAAGATGCTCCTTGGGGCGCATTACGTCATTACCCCCTTGGGATCCGGGGTTGTATCGGCAAGTATTTCTTTGAATTTGCACAGATTTTAAAAAAATTCTTTTACAGATCTTACGGGTAACGTTAGTCTCGAAGGCCAAAAGTTCTTTTCAGACCAGAACAGGAATCATGGTCTAAAAGCTCTATTTTAGCTTGTCTGATCTAGATCTCGATGTCTCCAGCCCAGTTTCTTGCACTACATCCCGGAGGCGGGGTTACTCGATATATTCCTGGGTGGGGAGGTGCTGCGCGGCCCCTCATACCCTGACCCTGTTTAAGACAAATATAGCTGATTTTCGTACCCTGTTTAAGACCGAATTCCAATTTTTGATACCCTGTTTAAGACATTTATCCTGTTTAAGACAAAAATTGATAAATCAATACCCTGATTAAGACAAAAAATGATAAATTCGATACCCTGTTTAAGACAAAAATCAAAAAACATACCCTGGCTGGCCGCACGTCCCCATTAAGCCCTTATAAGGGAGTACCCCCCCCGGGGACTACATATAGTAAATTACGCAATAGGTTTAAGGTAATTTTTTTTTTCAAAGTAGTCTTATTCTTATTACTATCAGGCCATATGCTATATTGTGGTGTTTCGAAAAGAGGAAAACACATCCTCATAGTGTCCTAGGTAGAGGGGATGTAGAAAACTGTTGGGAATGCCAATTTTGATCATCATCCTAACTCACTCCCAGGGTTCTCTCCTACTAGTGCAAACCTAGCCTACGAGACTGATGGGTTTTTAGGGTGAGTGAAATACCCCGAACAAAACACTCCCGCTAGCTACACAGACAGGGGAGGACCCTGGGAATGGACCTTAGTTCTGATTTCACCTCACCCCCACCCACCCCCACCAACCATCTCACGCCCACTCACACTCTTCTTGCTTTTCAACAAGGGCATTTTACACCTGAAAGACCCCACGGGTTACCATACCTGGACTTGTCAAATGCAGGTGTCTCCTTGATCCAGGATCACTTCTAGTATAAATGATAATGATAATAATAATAATGATGATGATTTAGATGGAACACATCCACATCATAGAGTGGTACACCATCTACCATTCCTATTCAGACTTGGAATTTGGAAATGTTAGTTTTTGAGGAAACAGTACGAGAAAAACAAAGGAGAGAACCAACAGCGAACTTGAGCCACATATGCATTGGCAGATTGGAGGGAGGCAAGTGATTTCACCACTGGCAAGCGCACTGATGGTAAAAGTAAATGAATTATTATCTTGGATATTTGTCTATTTTAATTCATCAACTTCTGATGTGAACCCATTTTAAGGTCAATACATTTTAAATGGGTATGACAGCTGTCAAAATATTAAATCCCCAAGCAGGCATTTCCTTTGTTACACATTTTGGTCTATTTATTTATCAAATGTGTGTAAAATAAAACAAAATGATAACAATCATTTGCATTTGAAAATTATCAGTTACACTTTAAGTTGATTCAACTCTGGTAACTTTCTGATAATGAATAATTTATTATTAACTAGTAATGAAATTTATACGAAACAATTATTATTAATTCTTTAATAATAATATTGTGTTGTAGTCAATATGATTCATTCAAAAAGTCATGATATTTTAGTCATTAGGAGATTTGTTATATACCCAGCAAAGTGAGTCTTAGCGAGCAGCCAACAATATTGAGTTACATTCTTTACTTATTTCACCTCTGCTGTCCTAGTTTTTACAATATTTTATTGTTCCACTGCTCATGAGACTTTTTGAGAGGTTTTATTTTACATGTCATGTGATAAATTTTACACAAGCTGAATACATTAACTGCCAAAAACTGCCACTTAATGTGTAAGCTCTGGGCTTATACATCTTCATAACGGGTTTTAGAAGTAGAAGGACTTATAATAGGAGGAGCTTATATATCCGAGTGGACTTATATTCGGAAAAGAGAAAGCTCCTCAACGATTTTTGCAATGAAACAAGCTATGTTTGCATTAATTTTTACTTTTTTCAAGGGCCAAAAAGTCATGACAAATCAAAAATTCATTTCAATATATTTGGAGGGCTTATTTTCAGATGTATTTTTTTAAATGTAGATGGCCCTGTAACCAAGGGCGCTAAGGTGGGGGTGCTTATATGAGGCAGTTTATGGTATACGATAATAAAGCGGTGTTCTACATTTTTAAGCTTAAATCTTGGGCACCATTGCAACTGCCCTCAAATTAAATATAGTCATTTGGATACTTAAAGTAAAGAAAGTTAAACTTCAAAACAACCACTCAAAACAATAGGCCTGTGAGGCTGATCATTAGCTCAAAGTGTTTTGAGATTACAATAGTTTTGAAAACCTATCCCATACTCCATGGGATAGGTTTAAAAACCACTAAGAGGGCTACATATTGTTATTTCTTTTTCAAGATAACTCCCCCTAAAAATTTTCATGACACAGCAGCCCTTCAGAATTAAGACAGTAATATTATAAGCCTTAGCTTCCAGAGCAAAATAGCTACTGGTAGGTCTTAATTTGTCTGTGGCAGGTCTACCAAAGGGCCTGCAGACAAATTCTACATCTTTAGAAGTTGAACAAAAAAGTTTAGCTTCTTGAAAATGCCTTGAAAGACTCAAGTCATCACTTGTCACTCACTCTCTGACAAAAGGGGACTTGTTTCGGTTGGCTCAGCATTAACTCGCAACATGCGCTTCACCTTCTTACTACTTCTATTTCGCACAATGCGAGCAGTCAACATGACGGAGGCAATCACAATGAGCAGAGCTCCAAGAATAACAAGTCCAAGTTCAATTCCATGAAAAATGGTGAATTTCTCTAATACTTCACTTTTAAGCTTCTTTGCTGAGGCACTGTCGAGTGTTGCTGTTTCATTAATGAACATAATAGGAAAAAACATTGTGTTAATTCCACTGGTCTGCGAAATCCATTCAACTGCCTCTACCTTTGTATTGATCTGCAATCGCTTGCTGCTTTTCACTGATATCCCAGTATGTGGCTCTATATTAAGAAATGTCCCATGCTCTTCTCTATTGGGAGAAAGACCTTCCACTGCTTGGACGAGGGAAGAGTCACCCAAGTAGAAATGTGGAGATGAGATAAAGAGGGGTATCTTTATCGGAGACGGTGGCTGGCATACACTTATGTCTAATATTCCAGAAGGAAAGCACTTTGTAGTGCAAAATCCTTGGTTATCAGGATTAAGGGAAGCATTCAGAAATGCCTTAGGTGGAACGCTGAACTGAATGACATCTATTCCTCGAACTTTGTTCTTACCACTGTAAGTTAGGTACAGTGAACGGCACAGCTGCGTGACGAACACATAAAGTGTGTCATCTTTACTTGTTTCCGGTGCAAATTGAGAACCATCAGTACCATTGATCATATTTGCATAAGTTGAATTCCAAACCTTGAGTTTTGTCAGTCCTTTCCAATCCATCCATTGCACAAGCTTGGTGATATCTTTTTCTCCAGTGTGCACACCAGTGACACCCTCAAAAGTGTTATTCTTCTGAAGGGCAATAAGAGGGCTTATTTCAGGCAAAAAATGGCGAAACTCCATGGGTATCTCATTTCGTTTTTTGTTGTATTCCAAAAACAATGAGTCATTATAGCCCCATAGTAAATCATGTACCCGTCTCTTCATAAATAACTTTTCCTTAAAATTGTCAAAGACTGTAGAAATTAAAACTAGCACAGCAGATGGCAAATTCCTGGCTGCTTCGGCCAACGTGACCAAAGGTATATTCACCGTTGTTATCTCTGCAGTGTTAGGATCGCAGGATTCACAAGAAGTTTCAGGGTCGAACACAAATGCCATCTCCTCGTTGTACCTAACTGAAGCCTTGTTAGAATCCCAAGTGATGTTTTTCTTCGGCCTGAGTTCTTTATAAGAAAAAGGCCCTATTTGAGCTACAAATGGTTTAGCACCTTTCTTGACTTCCATAGGATTCACTACATCGAACATAAAAAACTGCAGGTAGATAGGTACGGAAGGGTCCTTCCATTGTTTGAAGCCAACGGAGTCAGGTTTGAGAACCAAACTTTCATTGACCTTCTTTTGAATATATTTGTCCATCAGCGGGTACATAAGGATGCCAGCAAAAGCAAAGAGGATTCCCAGAGCATACAAAGCAATGATTTTCTTCCCTCCAAAGATACAAGCGCGGCTTTTGTCCTTCGCCATTACGTAATCTCACGATTTGATAGCAGCTTTTTTGCTAAAGTAAAACGCGACAGATTTTCCACACGAACAGGCGCTGTAGAGAAACAGAAACGTTGCGTTGTCCGCCGAAAGCAAGGTAATTTAAAACCAGCTCTTAAAAGCCCAGAATGTTTGAAACAAACTCGTGATTCAGCAATATTCTAATAATAGTCATGCCAAACAAACTGGCCATGTGATTTCTTGCTGCACGAAATGTCAAAGTTCACTTTCAGAATTACTTTGTGATGACTTACCGGCTAATTGAGAACTGTATTATGGCTAAAAGATACCCCTCACTCGGAAAGAAGTTCACAAAACGTTTTAAACGTAAGAGCAAGAGCTGACACCGGAGCTCACATCAGGTATGGCATTATTCTCAAATGTCACGCCAATTTACCGACCCTGCTCGCCATGTCACGTGGTCGAAAGTCTTGCCTCGCTGATCGCTAGTGGCTTGAATTATGAAGCGCGGGCTTTCTTTCCCAGCAAAAAGTAAACTTTCCGTAAAGCGGGGTTTGACTGTATTAGATATGTATTACTGTATTAGATATCTGAATACTATGTGAATTATGTTATTATTCATAATAAGTAGAGTAATACATTATTTCACCCTCATCGACAACCTTCACAATCTTTTGACCGCTTCCGGCCCATAAGGCATCCTGTTCGAGACGCCAAATCAGTAAAATTATATACTCTATTTAAGGCTTAAGACACTGAAACTCCCATGGCTCTTGTCGGCTCCTGAAAACCATGCCCTGTTCAGTGGCACATACCAACCTGGCCCAATATGAGATTTTTCCCCTGGGGGTCTTTCTAGAGAGCCCACTAGAGGTCGATTTATACTTTCTCTCACTTCAAAACCGACAGGACTCCTGATCAAATAAGACAGGAAACCGATCGATACTCTTGTAGAAGGTTTCAGAAATACAAGGGGAGATTTCAGGGCCTTAGTAAACGTTTCCACTACAACACGCACTCCCTAGCCTATAAAGGGGGGAAGCCCCGCCCGAAAGGGGTACCTGGTATAAAGGGTACGGGTTTCACTAGTTGAAGTCTGTGAAAGGACCTAAAAGGGCTAACAGGCTCCGAAACAGGCGCGTTTCAAGGCCGTGAAAAAGACGACAATAACCGAGAAATTTCTGGTTACAGTGATTTATAGCCTGAATTTCAGACGATTCGGCTTCGAATGATCGTCGTCTGAAAATACTGAAATCAGTCAGGCCAAGTGATTTATTCGTATCTAAAAGCCAGTGCATTTACAGCAGTTAAAAAAGGATGCAGCGTTCTATGCGAAAGATGTTCCATATTTTGTCAGTGAACTAGGTATATTTAGCAAAAATGGTATATAAAAGGCAAGGGGTCCGACATCAGGGCGCAGCCTTCCTGCATAAGATTTTATTGAGGCGTGTCTTACTAATGCCATGATGTATTTGTTGTTTGGACTTTGTTCAAGTGGTATGGTGCATATAGGCGGATGGCTCTCGTAGTTCATATAAATTTCTTAATGGCCTCAAAGAATGTTACTATGATGGAAAAAAATTAATAAGGAAGAGTAATAAACCATATTGGGTGAAAATGATACGTCACCCTCAAATTATCTCTTGAGTATTTTCTATTGATTTCTTATGTTAACTATTCTATACATATTTGTATTTCGCGTTCAAAGTCCAATGAATAATTTTCGTCATCTTACCACCATAGAAATAGAAAAACAATCCATTAACAATCAAAGAGGGCTCTTTGACCTGTTTCAAAGTCCGAGGACCAGATTTCAATCAGCTCCAAATTTAGAGCCCTTCGATGACTGAAAGTTAAAAATTACTCGGTTCTGACTTATCAGTCGTCGAGAGAAGATACAAAAATTTCCAAATGAAAATAAATACCATACACGACTAAAAGATGGGGGTAGAACTAACTGAAATATGGTAAGAGCCTGTTTAGTAGATAGAAGACGGAGGGAGTTTACACAAGAGAACTGTCATACTGACTCAAGAGGAGGGCTATGATGTTTCCTTGATTTCAAACCGCAAATTATGATTGATGTGACTCCAATGGGGTTTTCGCTTTATCCTCTATTTACGATTTTATCTGGTAGCAATTAACTAGACAACAATTTCTGATTGGAGTAGTTGACGCACAAATAGAGGAAGAGTGCTGACGGACTATCTCCTATCTGTAAGGGTATTCTTGCCCAAAGCTTTACTGCAAGAAACTGAGTAATCAGAAACCTACGGCGAATACACTGTCAGGGGAATTCTTGTTATAAGTTCTAATATTTCCAGTTACATGGCCAGAAGAGGACTTCGCCTTAGATGCTTGGATGAAGCTTGTCTCTACTGTAAAGAAAGGGGATAGCTTAAAGTCGTTTACAATATAAAAGAAATGTGCAAGTAAATAATCTGCAGCTAAAGGTTCGAAAAGGTGTTTTGTACATTGTATGCTAGCGACATCGACACTATAATAAAGTTCTTACTTACTTTCTTATACGTACATAGCTTTTTCAAAATGTCAGTTCAATGTCGATTATAATCAATGGCGAAATAGTGAAATTTATAATAAGGGCTAAAGGGAGGAGGCTAGTTCTAAAAAGCTATCCTTTTTATGTCCTAAATTTCCAGAATAGATTTGTAGAGGCGAGTTGTTGGTCCAACATCCCTCATCCGGGAATTCCACTTCCAATCATTATTTCAATTGTCATCCTGCGGCGAAACCCAACCGAAGGAAGCCTATGTTCACTTGTCTGGCGAGTAGGATTATCAAGTATATCAAGTAAGGATATCAAGCTGCTTAGATCCGCAAGAAAAGAAAACGAGACACTTTATTTCTTGAGTTCAGAAGTCACATTTACATTTGCAGTCCATCTCTAATTCAATCACTGTCACGAATACCCATTAATTAAACTAGAATTGGAAGTGTGGGCGCTGGGGACGAGATTGAAGCAAACAATGCAGGAGGGAGCCCTGGAAATGAGATTTTCTTCGGTGAAATTTAATGTCAAATTTTGATTTATTACTTGGCAAAACTTTTGAGCATGTTTAGAAGGGAAAAGGGGGAGTAGAAAGACACAACTAAGCGAATTGCTGGTTTGCTATCACTGTCACGCTATCAAAAATCAAAATCAAAACATGTTAAATAGATATATAGTCCAAAATCTGAGAAAAATGGGGAAATAAATACCTTAAGATCCCTTCAAAGCCTGTTCAGGTCATTGGAATTTTTCATATGCCAGATATTCGGAGAAATAGATTTACAGTCGAAGCTCTCGTAAGCAACCACTTCAAAATACGAACAAGAGCTGGTCGCTTACGAGAATGAGCTCTCGTCAACGACCGCAGCGCATGGTATACAACAAAAGAAATTAAGGTTAAATGAGTGTCTTTATATATCTGATATAGACACGGCTAAGTTTTACGTCCAGTGTTTTAGACCATTAGCACAGTGTGCAGTTTCATTACTGAGTCATTAAAGTGTTTATTTATTATAATAAGACTCTGAATGGTTGCTTACTACAGCTTAAAAACAAAGGAAAAGTCCAGTTGGGTAATCCCAAAAGTGGTTGCGGTCGCTTACGGGAGCGGTTGCTTACAAGAGGTTTTCATTACAAAGTGTAACTCACAGTTCAAACAGGGTTTCACAAAGGTGGTGGTACCTATTAGCTAGAGCTGGTCGCTTACGAGAGTGGTCGCAAGGAGAGCTTCAACTGTATTCATGATCAAATTCATAGAGCTTTGTATTGGGGCACCAACATGGCGACAGGAACCTAACAGAAACATCCGTCACTGAGTTTTGCTAATCTCTCGAGGAACTCATAAACATTAATGTAAAGTAATACTTTTTCTGATATATGACAACTGTACACATAACAAAATCCCTCTTCCCCGCCCCCCCTCCCATGCCAAGAATGCCGCATCAAGCAAAAGCTTAGAAATGCAACCTTACTGTGGTCACAAAACAACGAAGAACCCTTTCGAGGTAAAAATTTGTTGGAATATTCGTTTTCAGCTGCTCTAATACTTCATGAACGAAAAAACTCAGCAGCATCGAAAATTCTCGGTCTGAATTTTTGATGACCACATGTGAAAACCAGCAATAATCCAGTTTATCATTAAAGAAGCTATTTTTCAACCGTTTTGGTTCGTTTTTTTTTTTCTTTCATCCCGATGCAAAGAGGTTGAATGGACTCAACTGTATTCAAATTTCAAACCAAAACCAACCAAATAAACACACGACTAGTAAGAGCTCTTGTATGGTCAATTAAACGCCATTCAGGATTGAAGCGTTTTACAGTGATCTAGTGGTGTTTGAGTTTGTTTCTTGACATATCTAATGGTGACCTTAAAGGAAAAATAAGGTTAAAAAAATCACAAACGCTGTATGATAAAAGATTGAACTTACGAGTCTAAATTCTCACTGTAAATTAGCATTTCATCTAGATAATTGCAAGATTAAACAATAGACAACTTAGATCTTCTGTAATAAACGATCGTTGTTATTTGAATGGGTCAAATCAGAGATTATTTAATTTGTATTAGCCAATCACATTTCATATTACAATTAAGCTGACCACTAATAGCACTCGATACGTTGTTCCTTCTTATTAACGCGATCTGACAAGAATCTCACTTGCGCTAAAAAAAACCCACAAGAATTGCTTTATTTTTGGTATGAACAGCTAACTCATACAATTAAGTGGATAATTAGAAATGGCGCAGTCTTAGGGTGGCTCGATACAGTTTTTCAAGGCCAATACCTCCCAAGTTTGAGCATAAACTACGTCGCCATAAACAAAGTTTTGGAAAAATTGCCCCCACAGTTGTATTAGATAAAGATGAAAATCTTTTATGATCAGGGTTGCAATGACATCGGAGTTGTCATAGCAACAAAATGACGCTATTACCTATTTTACTTACAGAAGTATTTCTCGGCACTGGGAACTGTTCTTCCAAAATTATTCACGGGAGCTTTTTCCTCCAATAGCCGCCTCGATGTTCGTGAAGTTTAAGCGAAATCTGTAAGAGCGTTATCGAGATATTTTGGGATCAAGATTTTGTGGTTAGAAATACGGTAAAAAATGGATAATCTTAATGTTCGGCTGTTATCTGTAGAAAATGAAGCGCTTTTGACATGCAATTTCACCTGATAGTAGTTTCAATCTTTTTAAAAACGTGTGTGAAAGGCCGTGGAGATAGCTCCAGCCGATTGCTAGAAAGAAGGATTTGATTACTATGTATCGAGGCGCTTTTGTTAGCGGTTTTCGAACATTTTGGTCTACTTTAACAAATTAGCGAATAATTTTTAAACCGCTCGATAGATTTTTTTAAAAAAATAAGATTCTTGAGATTAACCTTCCTTTTATATGACCCTTTAGTTTCAAGATTATTGATATATTGTAAGGCAGTAAAATAAGGGCTACAATTCGCCAATATTTTCGCAGAAATGTTGTGTTTACAAATGTGAGCCTCTCATTATTCAGGGTATTGTCTCCCAGTTTCATATTTTCGCGCATAACAATAGCTAGCATTTTTGCATATGTCAAATGCATTGTTAGTTACTGTTGTTCACGTGAAAATGAAACTTGGAGACAATGCCTTGAATAATGAGAGGCTTTCACTTGTAATGAAGAAACTTCAGATTAAAAAGTAACGAATTGTAGCCCATATTTTACTGCCTTACAATGTATCAATAATCTCGAAACTAAAGGGTCGTATAAAAGAAAGGTTAACCTCAAGAATCTTAAATTTTAAAAAAAATTTATCGAGCGGTTTAAAAATTATTCGCTAATTTGTTAAAGAAGACCAAAATGTTTACAAAACCGGTACCAAGAGCGCTTCGATACATACTAATAAAACCCTTCTTTCTAGCAATCGGCTGGAGCTATCTCCATGATCTTTCGTTTTTAAACAGATTGAAACTACTATCAGGTGAAATTGCATGTCAAAAGCGCTTCATTTTCTACAGAGAACGGCCAAACAACAATATTGTCCATTTTTTACTGTGTTTCTAATCATAAAAACTTCATCCCAAAATATCTCGATAACGCTCTTACAGATTTCGCTTAAACTTCACGAACATCGAGGCTGCTATTGGAGGAAAAAGCTCCTGTGAACGATTTTGGAAGAACAGTTCTCAGTGCCGAGATACACTGCTGCAAGTAAAATAGGTAATAGCGTGATTTCGTTGCTCTGACAACTCCGATGCCATTGCAACCCTGATCATAACAAATTTTCATCTTTATGTAATACAACTGTGGTGGCAATTTTTCCAAAACTTTTTTTATGGCGACGTAGTTTATGCTCAAACTTGGGAGGTATTGGCCCTGAAAAATTGTATCGAGCCACCTTAGGGCGAAGGGTTTTTGACTCGATGAGAAGGAAAGAAGAAATGTAATACACCAAACAACATCGGCGGACTTGAGACTTGAGACCAACTCTTCCATCCGAGATATATCGAGATTATTCCTATTTTGCCAAGAGCCTTGAATTTCTAGGTACTACTCTCCATCCCTTTTTTGCATGGTACAAGTTTACATTATTGATGTTAATATGCGAATTAAATTATTTACTTGCTATGTTTCGCTTTCTTTGTTTCTCTTTGACTGTTTAGGGTTCAACTTCCTTAAAAGCGGTTATGCATCCAATTACCCAAAGGTAAGTGAGTTTGTATATTTTACAATGAAGCGTAAATTGTTTTTGTTTTTCAAAGCATTATCTATTCGTGAATGATAACATTACCAGCATGAACTATTTAAAAAGAAAATCATATCTGCCTATATCAATTATTATGGGGGTAAACTCATAAAACTTTGCGCTCCCTTTAGATAGGAATCTGGTGGTATTTCTTGATATAATAATGAATCGAGGATTTTCGTTCTAGATTAACTTTTAATTAATTTAATTTTACCCTTAGATTCAATTACGGAGATTTTTTATTGTAATTCTGAGTCTTTTGAGTCTGTGGACCGAATAGTACATTTGCAAAATTGACCAACAATGGAAACGGCATGTACATCATGCGCAAAAGAAGGTTTGTATTGTATGTTGTATCTGTATCAAGAGAATGCTCTACTTCATTTTAATAGCCTACATTGTACTACTATACTAGGAAATTACGAACTGGCGTTTGGTTAATCAAAAAGGTAGGAGTTGAAGAACTCGATGTTTTGGGGGAGCAATATGAAAGGCCTGCAAGGTCTCGTAAATGATATCGATAATTTTGGGACTTTTTTGTAAGTCTGATCACTTTTGTAAGAGGACGACCGGATCACGGATCATATACTGAACAATTAAGGCTGAACGTTTCATATTTTACCGGCTAACATACATGTTTTCTTTTGTTCCTCCAGCTTTTCGTTATCACTAGACTGCCGCATAACTCAAGCTGTTGTGATCGCAGAATTTCTTAAAGGTAAACGATTAAAATTATTACACAGCAAATGCACCCAGTATAGTGACTTGTACGTTCAATTTTGAACATTACTTTTGTACTGATCAAGAAACATAAACGAATTTGGCTCAGAATTACCATAAACTCGTCTAGTTCACATTGAGTCTTAACCAGCTTACACTATTGTAAAATTTAATACTCAGTCTATAAAGTTGATGATGAAACTGATGGCCAGCGTACAGGAGATACATTCTTTGAGAGAAAGAGGTAGAAAAACTTAAATAACTTAAATAAATAACTCATAATACGCAATCCCAAACTGTGATATTATCATCTGTAATCTCTATAACTGTCTTAAATTGTCAGCCTAACGTTTGCGGTGAAAGTGCAAACCTTTAGTTTTCACTGAATTAAGGAATCACACCAAGTCAGGTCTCAGAAGTATCACAAAGCAATGCGGAAATACGAAACACGATATCATTGGACGAATCACTGACAAAGCCGAAAAAGTAGTATCCAATAGCATTTCTTGTTAGAATACTCATGGCAGAATTTTCTCTTAACTTGTTACTACGAGAACTTAGTCAAACAAACCACAGCCAGAGTGATTCAGGCACATCATTGTTACACAGAATAGATCCAAGATAACAACAGCGTAGGTTCGTATATTTGTACTTTGTGAATTCTTACATGTTACCTTATTCCATTCTCGTTCTTCTTTTTGTACTCTGTTGGCTGAACTCAATGAATACGTAGGTAGGTGAACACTCTCATGATACGGAACACGTTTCCAGTTAAAAAGGCGACTGAGTTTAAGTGGGCAATGGGAATATAAGCCTTTGTTCAGTCACTTAGAATTATTAAGTATTAAATCACCTGCAAGTTAGCGTCTGTTTTCATAAGTGACTTTCGACTTTCGTGTAAGGGAACTATAATTGGGTACCTTTGCTTGGCAATGTGCATTTAAAGTGTGTTCAGCCTTTTTAGAATTCTTCGGAAAATGTTTCTCGAAATTGCCGACTGTTTATCAGTGAAAAATAGGGTGATTAAGACAAGAAAGGCGATAATCGAAAACAGGCGTTTTGTTGTTTTATATGTCGAAGTGGTAAATCTTAAAGGTGTTAAGAATTGACTGTTTTATTAAAAATGGATAACAGATAATGGCGTAATTAAAAGATTTTCTTTGAAAAATGAAGCGTATCATTTCAGTCGAAAGTCCGGATAAAATTTTTACAAGTGCATTTTTTTTTATAAAGCAATGCAAAATCAAACTTGGTTTGTCCGTAAAGATTTGAAAACATTTCAAACTTAGGTACGATTCCAAGACTAATTTTAAAAGTGTATTTGCTAGCTGAAAACGTACCAAATAAATAACGTAGCTACGAATATTAAAGACAGTTAAGAAAACATGTTGCAATATTAAACGCACATAAGGGGTAATCGTAATCTCCTTCTTCAATTATTTTGTCTAATCTAAAAGTTATTGTTTCAGCGCGATCTCTGTCCGTTTTGAACATGAGCCGGTGTCAAGCTGACGTATAATGTAATTTGAAGGAGAATTTTTATGACAGAAAGAGCCTTCAAGTTCTAACGGAGCTTGTTCTCTAAGATGAAAGGAATAACTGATGACTGAAACGAAGTTTATCATGAGAGGTCCTATTAAAGGCGTGCACATAGAGGAGCAATAGCTTCTATGATTTGACAAAACTCCCCGCTGGTCCGCGGACCAAAAAAATTTCCAGAAATGTTTGAAAACGAGTAATCCGAGTTTAAGCATAGAGAGCTAAAAAGCACGGAATTACTAGACAGTTAGCCCAAAAAAAAATTAAATAAACTCTAAAAATACTTTCCGTATTTTAACATGTTGTGTTTTTAGCCTTATCAAACTTGCTTCTTATTTAAACAAAGAAATTTTTAACAGCTATTCTCATTGGTCAATCCAGAAATGACTTAGCCAATCGGAAAGTTTGTCGTGTTTTCGCATTTCATACGTCACGAACCCTTCAACTCGTTTTAGCCTGCAACGTAAAATTATAGCGCCAAAGGAAAAAATCCTTTCAATTGGTCAATTAAGAATCCATTCAACCAATAAGAACTCTTTTAGCACGTTGTATTTACCAACCTTAAAACTCTAACTTGTTCAAAACACGTTTGTATTTAAAGTTATTCCAGTAGAGGACATAAAAGCCTCAGCATTGTGAAGGGATTTGTCATTCCTCGTCGGATGTCTATAGACATATAAGCAAGCTTAAGGTTGGTTTTCAATGTTTTTTAGATTTAACTTGGTAACTATATACTCATATCAACTGTCAATGTTTTGGAGCTATTCCAGCGTTTTTTTTTAAAGTTTCAATTCTCTCAATTATTTGATCTTAATTACAAAAAATTCAGAAACCATCGTTTAATGTTAAAGTGAAATTTATCGGAGTCGCTGTATTCTCTCCATGAAGGCACCGAGTAGTCGCTAATTAACCGTGGCTTTCATATACGAAGGTATCCGTAATGACTTATTTGTTATCGCCTTTTGAGCTATGCTGAAAAGGGCTTTGTGACTCCGTGCATACAGAACATGAAATTACAAGTCCATGGTATACTGTTCTCAATAAGTAATGAATACAGCAGTGTTAAAGAAATTGCTTTTTCTATTCTTTCTTTTTTTCTTCCAGTTTCAAAACAAGTAGGAATGTCGCAATCAATTTGTTAAAGCTTGATTGTAATCACGTTTTCACAGGTTTTACAATCATACAATCCTGTATGAAGATGCCACTGGCCACTAAGTTATGTGTTCTGCAGTTGCTACTGATCACTGTCTGTTCTGCAAATAACAACAACAGCAGCAAACCAGGTGAAAAGGTGAGTTCGTTTGATCAAATATTGCAACTAAGGGGTTGTTTAATGCAAATTGTTGTAAGATGAAAAGTGGTACGGTTTAACAAGCTATCAGTACGTAAAAGAATGGAATGACATAGGATAGAATGAATAAAACAATGGTTTATGAATGGTTTGGTTTGATGACTCAATGATTGTCAGGGTGTTTAGCCAAAAAAAATACATGTCTAATTTTTATTTATACACTTTAGAAAATATTTTATAGGTATTCCAAGTTAAAGGATATTCAGAGCAAAACTCTGAAAATTGCTCCTACACGACAATAATGTCTGTTGCCTTTTTTTCTTTTAGAGCACTACTAAACAGACTTCATCTTATGGTTCCTGTGGTCATGGTGGGTGTTTCTGTGCACCAGGAATTCCAGGCATCCCAGGAAGTCCTGGACCCGCGGGACCAGCAGGTGTCGCGGGATCATCCGGTAATCATGGACCTGAAGGACCCATGGCCCCACGAGGACACAAAGGTGATGAAGGAGCCGGTGGAAGACAGGGACTTCCAGGTCCCAGCGGTAACAAAGGAGAAGCAGGCCCCCCTGGTTCCAAGGGACCTCAAGGACCCTCAGGTTCAGCTGGTTCTCCTGGAAACAAGGGTAATACAGGTGCTCGTGGAAAGCAAGGTCCCCCTGGGCCCAAGGGACCTCAAGGACCCTCAGGTTCAGCTGGTTCCCCCGGAAACAAGGGTGATACAGGTGCTCGTGGAAGACAAGGTTCCCCAGGTTCCAAGGGGGATCCGGGAGCGTTTGGTCGTAATTGGAAACAATGCGTTTTCAAAAATATCAACGATGGAAAGGACTCTGGATTGATTAAGGTAAAATTAAATTTACAATGGCAGGTTATTGAATAGTCGCATTGCGACCCATATCAAATCAAAAAACAACTAAATAGAGATAATGAAATTGAAGAAGCTTGGAACTTTATGGTAACTATTTTCAAGGCGTTTATTTATTCCCATCGGATACACACTTTCCGATATTTCTTCACGGCTGTGAATGAGGGGTAATTCAAGTCTTCTGCCCACATTCAAGTAAAGCCTGGCCAACATGCAATTATTGTTTTATTCTAGTTGCATGTTTTGAACGAAAATTGTCTCCAGTCAATTATCTTCGATTTATAAATCACAAAAAGCCCACAATTCGTTTATTCGATCTGACAAAGGTTATGTAGCAGTAAAATTGTTAGCTTAAAAAGCCTAGCTTACATTTCACTGTTTAATTTTGAAAATTTTTTCGATAATTTTCGCTCAGGAATGTATTTTCGGAAAGACGTCAGACAACACAGCGCTGCGTGTCCTCTGGAGCGGCAATCTTCGCATCTATAACTGTAAACGGTGCTGCAGGCGATGGTATTTCACTTTTAACGGTGCAGAATGTTCAACACCAGGTGCCATTGATGGATTGGTGTACATGCATGATGGAACTGGCAGCAGACTTAATGAAATGCTTCGTCATGGTCACATTGAGGGCGTCTGTGAAAAAATCCACAAGGGTACTGTGCGCGTTGGATTCTGGGTCGGCAATTGTGGTGGTTACGGATCTGCTGATGCTTACACAGGCTGGAACTCAGTGTCCCGGATCTACGTAGAAGAAGTACCTTCCTCGAAAGCTTAGCGACAGCAAGTGTCTGATTTTTTTTCTGAGTTTAAGGCTGAGTGTAAAGCCGGTCAAGCACAAGAATAATACGATTTAGCAAATAGAGATAAAAAATGGGGATTACTAGTATAAGTAAGCTGATTTAAATTTTGATCCTCATAGCTGTGACACGAAAGGTGAAGTGTTTAGTGACGTAATAAAAGGAATCTTAAAATGTAAATCAAAGCCTCCTTAATTTACACGACATTTGTATGTGAATTTGTTTCCTTACTCATTCGCCAAAACTCTTTTCTTTTTAAAGATTCAGTTATTAGACTACTTCATGACTTCGTTATTTTAGCTTTGTGTTGCACAGCAATTATTAAAGCAACATTAGAATTTAAATGCTTCTCATATACTGTACTTCCTAGAGTCAAGACAGATGAACATCCACCTTGTAGCTTTCAAATTAGACTTTGATCTAGGGAGTCTCTTTCGTCAACAAGAAAAAAAATGATACTGAATCAAAATACTATAACTACACTTTGGCGAACACGCACTTGATGTTGTTACGGTCACCATGACAACAGCCCGTTTTGAATTACATGGTCTCTGCTTTTTACATTCCGGTAAGCTATAATCACCACTCACAAGGAACATGGACACTTAACTTGAGAAAATGACTCCGAATTTTCCGTTGTTTTTTTATAAGCCCCCTTAAGTTGAAATCGCACGGCCAGTCCTAGTGCGAGGATCCCCAACCTTGGTTTCTCGAAATTTGAGTTTTGCCTTGTCTAAAGCTCAAGGTTTTGGATTTTAAAGGGAATTGGAAGCATGATTACAGAATCATAATATCCTATAAGATTCACGAAGCCCTGTTAGCGTAAAATTTTGACAAGCGACATGGCCTTGAAACGGCAACATAAAGGCAGATGGGTTAAAGCAGAGTACGCGGGTCATAAACCAGTTCGCAATATGTCCCAAAAAGGCACCAAGTAACTGCTGATCAGTCAAAGTCTTTAGCCAAGTAAAGGGATTTATTCATACAGTCCACTATCTGCTTAAAAGGGATCTACAGCAATCCCGTGAAATCAACATTGGTGGAAAGCAATACGTGTATTTGTCGCACAACTTAGTTTATCTTGTGTTTTGGACCCTGTTTTCACAAATTAAGACTGTAAGTCAAGGAACTTGAGAGGGATAAAGACACTTCTCATTTCATATACATAATTTTTTTCAGAGGTCGCATTTCCAGTTTTTTGCCGTTCCTTAGGTCAGCTTCGAGGATATGCGATGAACTTGTATGCCGGTAGGCACCAAATTGAAGCAAAGTTCGGAGGAGTGAGTCTTGGAAACAATATTTTTTGTAGTGAAAATTTAAGATGTCACATTTTCGTTCTCCTGACTCAGCAACGTTTCTGAATTAGCCTGTGAACAGGCTCACTTGATTTGGTTATCCAGCAAGTAGTGTCTTCTAATAGGGAATAAGAATAAATGTTACAAACTAGAGAAATCATTTGTTTTGACGTTCATTAAATTGCAATATCTAGAAATCGGCTTGAAATAAAATATGTTCTAAAAATCGTTTAGACGAGTGCGTGGGCCGGCTGCAACGCAGGCTAAAAAATCACGGTACAAGAGATTTGTAAAAATCCGAACGCACACTTACTTTTATTTTTTCGCTTGCTGCGAGTGGCTTTGAGGAAAGAAGGACGACTCGCGGTCTAAAGAAGAACTAACAAAAAATAAAATACTGATGAAATAAACGTTCTCAGTTACATCTCATTTGGTAATGCGAGATCAAAAAGCAAACAACAAAGGTCACATTAAAAAGTTGCATTTGATTGGTTGGTCGAACCAGCGAATAGCAGTTTTAGCGAATAACATTTCATGATAGAATGACGATGATTACCAGAATTCAATAATTTACAAACTTGAACCGACAATAACCTCATTATATGCAAAGAAAAGAAAACAGAGATCTCTTTACTTTAGGTATGAGAAACAAACTTTGACGATGGAATGGATATTCTGAAGGTAATATGTGGATCATATAGTTTACTCGCTATGTTTCATTTAACAGTTTTCCTTTTCTTTGATTGTTAAGAGTTCTACTTCCTTGAGAGCGGTTATGCATCCAATTATTCAAAGGTAAGTGAGTTTATTTATTTTGCAGTAAAAGCTTTTTTTTCTTCCAAACATAACCAGGATCACTGTCAGTATGTACGTGAACTATTTTCAAAAAGTTTACAGCAGTATATCCAGCGATAAGGGATAAATTCACGAAAATCAGTTGTTACTTTTAGAAATAAATCGGGGAGAAGTTATGAAGGGAAAAACTGACTGTAAGCAAAAACATCATTTAATTACATCCCTGATTGTAGATTACCCTTTTTCTAGAGGCAGTTACTGAGAGTTGTATTGTACTTTTGTGTCTATGGACAGACCTGTTATATGGTGACCCTATTCAAATGAAACGTATCCTGTGGCACTTCTGCACTGCTCTTCTTATTATGCAATGTAAACTAGTTTAATGTAAACCTTTCAGCTGACCTTTTAAGACTATGGAAGAAATATTCTTATTTGGCCACTCACATGAATCTTTCTTAAGCAGTGCTTTTGCGTGGCTTCATTTGCTTTTTCAGTATTATTAGAGGCGGTTAAACAATGCTTTCTTAGACTAATGTCCTTAGATGTTAAAATTGTAAGTCTTAGAGCCTTATTCCACATTTGAAGGGAATTCAAAATAGGTTAGTTCCAGACAGAAAACAACAAATATGTGTAATTAGACCGCTCCACAACTGGTTCATAGGGAAAAAAGGCACTCTTAGCGACAAGAAATGATTTCGATGCATCCACCTTTTAAGGCGCAACAAATAATTGTATTACTTAGTACATTTTAATTGAAGATTTACAGGTGGGATGGATGGACTTGCAATAGTCCAGTTTCGAATTAAAAATTACCGCTGAATACAAACATTTAGGACACATTCATACAGGGTTAGCCTCGACGTAAAGTAAAATATTCAGAAATTCTGGCAAGTAAGTGTTTGAAATTTGAATATACACAATAGACAGAGTAATAAACAGGTCTTTTTCTCGTTGGAATTTGTGAATATATTACTTCAGATGGAGGCTAAGGCTGTAAAAAATGCGTCTTCACTTCTTTAATTCAGCGGTCACAGCGAACTCGAAAATGGACTATTAGACGTAAATACGACCTATCGTTTTCAAAACATGTGGTTCTCTGTATCGCCCCATGTAAGGGAATCCGGATTCCGGAATCCAGGAATTTTTTGCTTGTGGAATCCGGAATCCTGGGCTTTGGAATCCGGAATCCAGCACTAAGGATCCGGAATCCTACTAAAGATTGGAATCCGGAATCCAACTTACTAAAGATCCACTCCAGATTAAATTGAGCTACTCGCTCGAAAGAAAAACCATCAGTTTATGGAAAGCCTTCCGAGGGTATAGACCTGAACGTGACGACATAATATCGGCATATCTGGTGTCAAAACAATAGTTCACGAGCTCCATATGAAAGGTCGAGGTCACGGTCACATGATTAAAATTCTATAATAGCGAAGGAACCCTTGCTTGTGAGGGGCTGGGAGGATCACAATAATTCGGGGGTTTTCAAGGGAACACAGCGCAGTTTTTTAAGGTATTGTTATGAATAACTTCGACTTCTGGTTATGTTTGATTCTCTGTTGTTCACTCGCTGCGCTGAACTTTAAAAAACAAAAGCGATTTTATGCGAGCTTTTTGACCTGGCATAGGACTGGAAAAGGTGCACCTGCGGTGAACGTCCTCCTGGTTCACAAATGAAAATAAACGTCTACGTTCAACAGTTTACCTAAGAAGAAAAAAAGGAAATTCACAGTCTCCTAGTGCCTAATTTGGTCATAGTAGTTTCGCTGAGAACAGTTTCATAGTTTCGATAATCTTTATTTGAGAAATAAGCCCGGAACTGTCAGAACCGTACCAATCAGCTCTCACCAAAGTAATCACGTGCGAGGACGCGGTGGGTGCCTTTTTCATTCATCCCCTAGCATAATCGAGCGAAATCTCGCCACCTCTTCGATCCGGGACCAGTTTGAAGCTTGTTGTTTGTTGGATTTTTCTTTTCTACCTTTTTTTTTTTTTTTTAAAAAAAGACGTTATTGGAAAGCACAAGGAAAAACAAAAGGCTGAGAGAAAAAGATACCTGTAATACTGTGTTGTGAAATTTAATACCAATTTTTAGCCGACTGCGATAGATCTAAACGTGCCAAAGGCAAAGCTGCATGATTTTTCGTTTATGTCGATCTGTGGACTGTACTGAACGTGGCGGCAAGCAAGTCACAATCATGAACAAAAGAAACGTTGAGTTTATAGTTTTAAGCCCGCTGATTGATTTTTTTCTCAATCATAATTGAATGTAATATAAATTTTACGTCGTCCTTGGGGGAAATATCGTATACATGAGCGCTATATAGTTGTAAACGCTTAAAACGAGCCAACGCGTCAGAAACGCGCAAGTCTCTCTCGATCTCTCAGTCATCTCAGACTCGATCGAGGATCAAACGGACTGTTCATGTTTTCTGGTTCTACAGTTGTGATTAGGCCTCGTTCGCATTGAGGTCGCTTTTGGAAATTAGACCGTAATTTTTCTTTGAAATGGATCCAAGAGCCACCTAGAACGCGCTAATATGAAATAAAACTCTCGGGGGATTTCATAATCTCATACTCAGATCTCTTACTTATTGATGAAGCCAAAGGCGAGATCTGGTAAAATCCGATTTTGTACCCGTGATTGCCTGTCAGGAATGTGACAGGCCATGAAAGAGCGCATGCTTGAAATTAATCCTCAATTTTTGACGTGTTAAACAACGAATTTGATGGAGCCGTGAAGTTTTTTCTTTCAAAAAGTGGTTATGCGCACATGACCAACTAATTTTGGTGTTCTTTTTGATCTTTTTAACATCAAATTCAACGCGACAAATAGCATATTTGGTGCCTTTGGCTTCGTCAACAAGAGATCTGGGTACGAGATTAGGGATTTCATTGACCTCTAGGGCGAGGGGGGAGGGGTTGGTTTACTCTCGCATGCTGTCCAGCAAGGATGCTTGCGTAGCGTAAGTCAATGAAGAACAAACAAGTTCAACTCTACAGTTTTGACTGAACGCGGGCAAATTAGGTTATCTTTGACTACGTTTTGAGCCGTTTTGTCTATTACACAAGCCACTTTTTGGACGACTAGACCAAGTAACTGATAGTTTTGGGCTTGCAGACTCAGACTGTCAAGAGTTAACTTTTTTTCCTTTATTTTGACCAGTCAAAAACGTCTAGACGTGACAGCGTAAAAATTTATTTGGTGGATCAACGTGGTCCCGCCACTGTCCGAAATTTATTTTGAGCCATGTTATCATTCTTAGACAATTATGTGACAAAGTCAACTTTAGTCACTTAGGGCCGCGCTGACCGGGACACCACTTTTGTCAGCTTAAGTCCAGTTTAATCTTCTGTAGTGCTCTTTTTGATTGTCAATCTTTTACTGAGTATATATGCTTATCCCGTCCTAGGAGAAGTGTATTTTATTGTATTTGGCTAAAATTCGTGTCTTACGAGTCATATGAGAAAGTGTGAAAGCAATTCACTCCAGTTAAGAAGTGATATCTAATGCGCGTGTTCTACAGCTTACTGTGTCTCTATAAATGAAAGTTTTACAAAAGAGCGGTAACCGAATTTAGTTTTTTGCGCTATGACAATGATTCCAATAAAAAGTAGAAAGAGAACGAAAAAAAATGTCCGAAAACACGTTAAGAAACCAAGCTTTTCTTTGTGATAGTTTGGAGGTCATTAGCGATTGGCGGCTTTTATATATTCTTTTTATTACTTCGAAATACTGTTTTTTATGTTCCAAAAGAATTTGCAAACATGTTTCGACTAGCCTGTTCCAGGCGTTCGGACAGGACAAGGAAAACTACGAATGTAACGACATACAAACAAAATGAACCTTCTATTATATTATTGGTGGATAGCAAGAGACGATGAGGTACCTCATAGTCTCTTGTGGATAGCAAAAGACTTGATTAACCTTCGCTGGTTTATGATATGGCATAGATAGGAAAAATTGATTTGGAGTTACACACGAACTTTGTTAGGCCGTTTTCTTGCAAATTGCAGCTCGATTTTCCCTGGCAATGACTGTACCTTTTCCCAATACTTTATTATGCAGCAATCAAATGAATAAACTTGAATATTTAGGAATGATTTGCAAGATTTCTTTTGTTTCTGCTAATTAAGCATTTTTCTATCTGCATGACTAAAAATAGAGTTCGCAAAAATAGAGTAAGTGAAAAATGGAGTATTGAGGTCAGTCTCATTCTCTACTTATCACTAAACCAGCTCCGAGATCCTCGATCCCTAATCTTTATGGAGATTTGGACTAGATTAATCGAAGGACAAAATTTAAAATTGCGATATCGGTGTTTCGCCACGTTTTTTTGCGGTGATGCGGTGTTTGTTACTTTTTTCCGCGGTGTTGCGATGTGGACAGTCCCCCAATGTCCCCCTCATCATTATACCTTAAACCCTTACGGAACAGTAATACATTTCTTCACGTAATTTATAAATCGAAAAAGAACTGAAAACAAACTTGTTATGCATTCTAAACAACGTCTTTCCATATAGCAAGATTCGAACACGAAAACGAAATGCGAAGAAAAGCATTAAAACAGAAAAAAAAATTGGAATCCAGCCCTTTTTGGAATCCGGAATCCACTGAGCTGGAATCCGGAATCCAGTGCTCGGAATCCGGAATCCACAGGGTGGAATCCAGAATCCACGACTGTCATGGATTCCCTTACATGGGGCGATCTGTATGTTTTGGCCTTCAGTTCGAGAAAGACAAAAGGACGTGAAAATTTTAAGATCTGAACAGCAGTAAACTAATGTCGAATAATAGATGTTTCAAGTCAATTCACCAAATTAAATTGATGTACATCGTGCACAAAAGGAAGAAGATCTCAGAGTCAGTTTTATTAAAACTATTTATTTTTGATAGCAATTATGTTGGGAAGTTAAAGTATTACGGAGCTTTCTTTTTACGTGAAAAACAACAAGAGCAGTTTGGTTTATGCCCACTTGTCCGACTTTCGCTGCATATTGGACTGAAGAAAATGTCATTTCGTCTAAGGCCAACGAAATTTCCATAAAACTGAGACGTTCACGGTCAACGCTAAAAAGATATCGATAACTTTGCTTTTTTCGTACGTGTGGTCACTGACTTTAACTTAAAATTTACTAACATTAAAATGTTTAGTTTCTTATATCCAGTAGTCTTAGTACAAAATACTGCAAATTGTAAGGATTAAAACCCTTAAAAATGATGTTTTGGTTAAAACCCTTACAATCAGCCTTAACACATGTGGCAATTTAAACGACGGTAGTTTGATTATGTTTATCTCACATGTGTCTTCTCCTCTTTCCCAGCTTTTAGTCATCGCCAGACTGACAACTCAAGCTATTATGATCGCAGAATTACCGACTTGAAGGTACACGATAAAAATTCATGCACAGCTGATTCACTTGTAAAATTCGCCCTTCAACAATGAAGAGATACCCGCCAGCGATAAACAGGCAAATGATTAGCCCCAGAATTACGATCAATTCACTTAGTTCACTTGGTATCTGCATGGTATCATCTTACATTCATGTAAAATGTTATAGTTGAGACTAGAAAGAACCACTCAAAAAAAAAAAGCGTTGCGTTGGATGATGGAATTGCAGATAGTGAGTGTACAGAGGTTTTCCACCAGGGAGCTAGAAGTAGAAAACTTGTAGAATAATATAAACAAGTCCGTAATACTGACATAATCGTAAACTGCATTGTTATCATCTTAAATATATATTTGTTTATTGCATTATATTCTAGCTTAGTTGTTCATTCATCTTTGCTAATTGTAAACCTTTCTAACGAAAAAAAGTCAGAGATAACACCAAGTCTTAGAGCACAGCAGAAGATAAAAGACGCCATCAGTCATTGGATGAATCAATAACTGTCACCACCGGTAGTAGCAACCAACAGCATTGCTGCTCATTGCCTTAACTTGTTCTTACGAGAACTTGAGCAAAGATATCACAGATTGCTCACGTGCTACTGCTGCACAAAATAGTCCGCAAAAGAAAGAAAAAATTAAAAGAAAAGTTTATTTGTACTTGGTGAATTCTTTTTGCATGTTACACCTATTGAATCTTAAATTTACTTTCTCCATCTTCTTCTTTGCAGTCTGCTTTCCTGTACTCAGAAAACGTAGGTAGGTAAGCAGTCTTACAAATTACCTTTTGAGTTAAAAGGGCGAATTTCTTGGCAAAGATCTGTAGCCTTGTTTTAAGTTTGTTTAAAAAATTGTCACGGTCTTAGTCCCACAAGTCCGATCAAGTTACTTCTCAGTATTATAGTTCTTCTTCGAGTTAGTAAATTATTCATTCTTCTGTTCTTGAGTTGCTTGGTAATGCTTGCGTTTAAAGCGAGTTCAGCCTCTTAAGAATTCCTTAAAGTTTCGAGGTTGTCACCGCGTGTTTATCAGTGAAAAAAACGCCACTGTCAGCAAGCCACAAAAGAAATGCGACAATTAAAAGCAGGCCTAATTTGTTATTTTTTTTCAACGTCGCGACAGAGTTGTTCAGAATAGACTGTTAGATAATGGTGATAGATAGCTTATTCCAAACGAGATGTGTGTCATTTCGAAAGTCCTAAAGAATATTTTTTCAGAGCAGTTTTGAGTTTAGTGAGGCAAATTAACCCAAACTGGGATTGTCCGCATTACTAGGAAATTATATCAAATGAAAAGTAATGCAAGATTCTATTGTGAAGGGCGCCTTACGCCACAGTGTGTGTAAAGGTGAGAACGTACGAAGTAATAAAAGCAGTTAAGAATCGTTAATCCGCTAGCTTATGCATAAAATGCCACAATAATGGAAATAATCTAAAAAGACAATAATTATATAGTAGTTTTAGTGTATAAATCGGTGTTTTATATGTCGAAGTAGTAAATCTTGATGGATAACAGATAGGCGTTATTAAATTTTTTTTTTTTTGAAAAGAGAAGCGTATCATTTCAGTCGAAAGTCCGAATGAATGTTTTTACAAGGGTAGGTTTTCTTTTATAAAGCAAAATAAATCTTAGATTACCAGTAAAGAAAACATTTCAAAGTTATGTACGATTCCAAGACTTATTTTAATGGTGTATTCGATAGCTGAAAAACGCACCAAATAAATAACGTAGCTACCAATGCAATCTTAAAGACAGTTAAGAAAAATAATGTTGCAATATTTAACGCAGCTAAAGGGTAATCTCCTTTTTTGTCAGATCTAAAAATTATTGTTTCAGCGCCATCTCTGTACGTTTTGAACATGAGCCCGTGTCAAGCTGACGAATGTAATTTGACGGAGAATTTTTATGACGGAAAGAGCCTTCAAGTTCTAACGGAGCTCGTTCTCTAAGATGAAAGGAATAAATGACGACTGAAAGAAAGTTTATCATGAGAGGTCCTATTAAAGGCATGCACATAAAGGCGCAATAGCTTCTATGATTTGGCAAAATTCCCCGCTGGTCCGCGAACAAAAAATTTCCAGAAAAGTTTGAAAATGAGTAATCCGAGTTTAAGAATGGAGAGCAAAAAAGCTTTGAATTACTGGACAGTTGGCTCAGAAAAGAATGAAATAAACACTTAAAATACTTTCCGTATTTTAACACGTTGTTAGCATGATCATACTTGTTTCTTACTCAAACAAAGAAATTTTAGACGGCTGCTCTCATTGGTCAATCCAGAAATGACTTAGCCAATGGGAAATTTCGTCGTTTTTTCGCATTTCTTACGTCACGAACCCTTCAACTTGTTTTAGCATGCAACGTAAAATAATAAAGCAAAAGGAAAAATCTTACAATTGGTCAATTAAGAATCCATGCAACCAATAAGAACTCTTTTAGCATGTTGTATTTAACAATCTCTCCAACTTGTCCAAAACACGTTTGAATTCAAAATAAGGTCAGTAGAGAACATAAAAACCTCAGCATTGTGCGGGGATTTATCATTCCTCCTCGGATGTCTACAGACATACAAGCAAGCTTAAGGTAGGTTTTCAATGCTTTTTAGATTTAACTTGGTAACTATATACTCATATCAACTTTCAATTTTTTGGTGCTATTCTAGCTTAGGGTTTTAAAAGTTTCATCTCCGTCATTTGATCTTAATTACAAAAATTACAAAAACCGTCGTTTGATGTCAAAGTTATATTTATCGAAGTACGTAGTTGTATTCTCTCCACGAAGGTACTGAACTTTCACTAATAAACCTAGCACACGATTCTCATAAGAGGTTATCGCCCTGACTGATTTGTTATCGACTTTTGTGCTGAGTAGCAAAGTTGCAACCAATTTTTTTGATTGTATTCACAGGTTCCACAATCATGCAATCCTATATGAAGATACCGCTGGCCACTAAGTTATGTGTTCTGCAGTTACTACTGATCACCTTCTGTTTTGCAAATGACAAAAACAGGAGCAAACCAAGTGACAGGGTGAGTTCTTTTAATCTTTTAATCAAACATTGAGTAATCGGAAAATTCTCTAGCAAGGATATATGCATGTATGAAGTTCCTAGCCTGAGAGAATGGAATGAAGTAAGATGGAACGGAATATTGACAACTTGGGGGGTGTTTAATGAAATTTGTTGTAAGACGAATGAAAAGTGGTACAGTTTAACAAGCTATTTACGTAAAAAAATGGAAAGAATAAAAGAATGTTTTATGAATGGCCGGTTTGATTTGGTGACTCCATCAATGTCTGGGTGTTAAGCGAAAAAAAGAAAAGACGTGTAGATTTTTTTTACATCTACAGTTCCGAAAATGTCTTAAAGATTTATTTAAGTTAAAAGATATTTAGAGCCAACAAGAGATAATGAAGCCAAAGAAATTGCTCCCATAGGACAATAATGCCTCTCGCCTTTTAACATTCCTTTAGAACACCCCTCAAAAGACCTCATTATATGGATCCTGTGGTCATGGTGGGTGTTTCTGTGCACCGGGAATTCCAGGCATCCCAGGAAGTCCTGGTTCTGCGGGATCAGCAGGTGTTGCGGGATCACCCGGTAATCATGGACCTGAGGGACCCATAGGCCCACGAGGAAACAAAGGCGATGAAGGAGCCCGTGGAAGACAGGGACCACTAGGTCCCAGTGGTAACAAAGGTGAAGATGGTCCCCCTGGCCCCAAGGGACCTCAAGGACCCTCAGGTTCAGCTGGTTCCCCTGGAAACAAGGGTGATACTGGTGCTCGTGGAAAGCAAGGTCCCACTGGCCCCAAGGGACCTCAAGGACCCTCAGGTTCAGCTGGCTCCCCTGGAAACAAGGGTGATACAGGTGCTCGTGGAAGTCAAGGTCCCCCAGGTCCTAAGGGTGCTCCAGGATCGTTTGGTCGTAATTGGAAACAGTGCGTTTTTAAGAAACTGAGCGATTCAAGGGATTCTGGATTGATAAAGGTAAAGACTCAGTTTACAGTTAAAGAAAATTGTGAGGTTAGCCTAAAGTAAATAAGAGATTAACTAACTTCAGATTTGAAAATTCTAGTTTTGTCAACTTTTTCAGGAAGAATGATTTTTATTAACTACAACGTAACAGGCCTGGAACTAACCCATGGCTGCCTTCAAATAATATCTCTTTATTCATTATTTAACATTAATTTTTTTAAGTCCGATTGTTTCAATTTTGGTTGCTAAAGTTGCTGATCTTCAAATGATAGATCTATGATGTTCTATTTATATTTTCACAGGAATGTATTTTCAAGAAGCTGTCAGACAACACAGCGCCACGTGTCTCCTGGACTGGTGCTCTTCGAATCCGTAACTGTGACGCCTGCTGCAGTCGATGGTATTTCACCTTTAACGGTGCAGAGTGTTCAGCTCCAGCAGCCATAGATGGTGGAGTCTACATGCAGTATGGACGTGGCAGCAGACTAAAGGATTTGCACCGCGTACGTCACATTGAAGGAGTCTGTGAGAAAATCCACAAAGGCACAGTGCGGGTGGGATTCTGGGTCGGCAAATGTAGCAGTAACAAGTCTGCTGATGCTCACACAGGCTGGCCCGGTGTGTCCCGGATGTACGTGGAAGAAATACCTCCCCCACAGGCTTAATAATAGCAGATTCTGATTTCCTTCTAACTTTAAGCGTGATTAACAAGCTATTTATGGACAATTTTGGTATTAGAAATAAGTTGAAACTGTCAAAAGAAGGGTGAAGGGTTTAAAAGATAGTTTGTAACACGAAAAAAATGTAAGAAATCTGCAAATGCAAAATAAAGCCACTTTAAGAAGTACAAAAGAAGTTTCTCTTTGCATAAAAAGACTTAAAGGGGCACTGTTACGAGAATTCTTGTTGTAAGTTCTAACGTTTTCAGTACCTATAATTAGACCAATGAGTCACTATAATTTGGAGCATAGTTGGTAGAGTGCTGGTTTGCAAAGCGGGAGAACTGGGGTTCGATTCTCACGGTCTAAACAATAGAGACCTTTAGATTCTAAGCGTGCGTAAAACAGCGTCATTTTGTAATTATGGTCATGGTAATTCTGCTACGAGTTTAAGCGAGAATGTCATGTTAGCGGACACAACTTATAGAGTGTTATAAGTTTTATTATTTTACGGCTGGGAGATAGCTTAACCTTCTTCAATCAAGATGACAATGCTAATTTTTGGTGAAAAAGATGTACAATGAAACTATCCAGGGTGTCTATTATTTGAGAGTACGCTAAAAAAAACTTTAAGATAAATTTTGTACTCGTAGACGTTCCCGTCCTGGTATCTAAAGGTCTCTAATAGCACGGGTCTTAAAATAACTGAACGGCTGCTAGAGCTTCGCGTGGCTCAGATATAGCCGCGTCAAAATGGCGGTCTCGTCTCCAGTAGGACACGTAAATACAGTGCCCTCATGCTCAATTAGTACCTCAGTGTTTGCTAAAGATTATGGCACGTTAAAAATAAAGTTACGGGTTTCTGTAATTTTCCATTTTAGCTTTTAGGGCGTTACATAACTTTCATGGCTCCCAATGTGCCTCTATTGGCCACTTATTCGATACTTAGACACGAAAATTCAAGGGGAGGAGAAGTGCAAGGAAGGACGAGGAAGGCGATCCTTTGTAGAAAACTGACTTTTCCATAAATCGTGGCTGGTCATCCATCCAGTTCCTAATGGCGCCCAACAGGAGTAAGCTGCACTGACTGAATCCGCGAGACTTTGCGAGACACGCACTTTCAAGTAATAGTATAATATTTGCGCTTTCGCACTAATCTGAAGTCTGTCTCCTGTTTAAATGTCGGTGATCAACAGACCATAGTACTTCAAACTTTTCACCATGCACTTTGGCAAGGATTGCGCCAATTTGTAAAAGTCATAGCTTTTTTTGTCTTAAAAATACTAGTTCTTTAGTAGTATAAACGTCTGGCGGTTTCCTCCATAGAAAGAGAATCCTTAATTATTAACAGACGGCAAAAAAAAAAAAAAAAAACATGGAATCTCGTTCCTAAAGACTCTTTTGTTCGTTACCCTTGATGCTTGGTACACACCAAAATGATGGCACCTTTGGTACCGAGATTGACGCGCATAACTAGCATGTAGCTTACGATACGGTAAAACGCGCAACAAAAACGGGCGACTTGTTTTGCAATATTGCTGCAAAACGAGTTAAATAGGGATACTGCCTGTTTTACCACCCACGAATCAAAACCTGTCTGCAACAGATCTTGGCCAGGTTATTGCAGGTAGAGGAAAGTTGTTGCAAAAAGTATAGAACAGTTCTACTTCTTCAAACAAAACCTGTACATGTTGCGCGTTTTACCGGCCCAAGGCAAACTTCGTAGTGTTTTGCAGCAAGTGACGTAGCTCCCCAGTATGGCGTGACTCCCGCGTAATTTTATCCAATCAGAAGTCAGTATTCACACAACTTGCAACAACCTGATTTGTTAGAAAACAGGTTTGAACGCAGCTAGTAAAACGCGAAACATAGCTTTCAAACTCGTTTCGCAGCAATGCCGCAAAACAGGTCTCACGTTTTTGTTAACCCTTTTACTATAGCTTTAGAGCTTTGGAGCATGCGCACATTTTGCTGATCGAGCACCCTTCGTCTGTGAATTCTAATTTCAATCAACTCTTTCAAATTCAGTCTCACGCTCCGTAAACAACCCACTAGCAAAAAATCTGTCCTTTATTTTTTATCTGCAGCTGAAAGGATCGACATGATGACGACAGATAAAAACCCAGTTTTAGTTAGTTTTTAATTTAGAAGCATGTAAACTATCCTTAGTTTTCAAGTAAGTTCTTCAGTCTTATGTCACTTACTGTGAATCCCCACGGGGGACTAATTTTTTTCAAGCACTTTTGAGGGGGGCTAAATAGAGAGGGGAGGGGCGAAGAGAGAAGGGGCTTATTAAATTTAGCGAAATGTATCAACGGGAGCAAGGTTTCTCGAGGACGGACTTGTGGTTACCGGACGTTATACTGCTTTTTCTAACAATAAGAAAATGGTAACAATCCTCCACAGAAAATCGAACTAGAGCAGAAAGTTGAAAAAGTTCAGCACATGAAGTTGGAGGTCATGCAGCCGAAGACCAAAACCAATATGAATTTCCAGCCTGAATAAATCATAACTGATCAGTCCACGTTAATTGTTTGTGAAGAATAAGGATGGTGGGGAGGGGGAGGTGAGGCTTAATAGAGGGGGGGGCTTGTCGACTTTCCTCCTCTGAAAAGGGGGGGGGGCTTATTAGAGAGGGGGGGCTTTTTAGAGGATTTACGGTATGTGACTTTCCTGAGCCAGCACATCATTACCATCTCGTCACTTAGGACGAGACTAAAGCAAAAAAAGGAGGGAACACTGGAAACGAGATTTTAAGATGCCGCAATATTGTGGTTTGTTACTTAGCAATTGCTTTTGATTAATCCGTGCGCTTTAATAGTTACCCAATACTAACTGATGACCTGAAGCACTTTCAGGCCAGGGGGAAATTAAGACAAAGAAAAACATTAATAAGTAATTGTAAGGTGTAAGACATCGGGTAATAAATAATTAAATTAATCACTAATGCTGTCAAAAGGAAAGTTGATGTATTGACAAGTAGCATAAGTTCGCCCTAAAAAATTGCATCTCATATGGGTCAAGGCGAGATCACAAAATAAACAGCAGACTATATCAGTATTATAGTAACAAAAAATCGTTGCTATTCGATTGGTCAAATCAGCGGTTATTTAATCTCTATTAGCCAATTATATATCGTGTTGGTATGAAGCTGACCACCATTGTACTCAATATGTTAAGTTCCTCTTTTATAAACACGATCTGACGAGAACCTCACTTAATATATGCACAGAAAACAAAAATTTTCACTTTCGGTGTGAGACGTTAACTTATACAACTGAATGGATATTTAGCGATAGCACAGTCTTGCGGCGAAAAGTCTAAGACTCGAAGAGACTGAAAGAAATTATACGTAACACACTCTGAAAAAAAGGGACCTAAGATGTCCTGCCAACGTTTCCAAGATTTTGAGATCAGTTTGCAAGACCCACGATTCTCTAGGTACTACTCTCTATCCTTACATTTTGATAGCAATAGTTTACATTGTTAATGACGATTATATTTTTTACTTGCTATGTTTCGTTTAACAGTTTTTTTCTCTTTGTCTTTCAACGGTCCTACTTCCTTGAAAGCGATTATGCATCAAATAATCGAGAATGTAAGTGAGTTTATTTATTTTGCAATGACGGGTAAAAACATTATCTGTTCACAAAATCAAACTGCCAGGGTCAATAAATAAAGCTGAATTCACATCCGCCGATACGAGATAAATTCATACAAACTTCGAGTTCACTTTAACATGATATGGAACGGGCGGAATTTTTGGCGAACAAAACTACTTCTATATAGTAAACATAATACTGAATAAAGTTCTGTGATTGTTAAGTTTCACAATCCACAACACTGAGAGTCAACTACTTGGACCCGCTGTAAAAAAAAAACATCTCAGTATGTGGCCGGGACCGAATCCTTCGAAATGACCATGTGAAAACCTCCATCTCTGTTAAACAAACGTAGAAGTTGAAGAACTTTCTCAGTTTTAAAGAGGAAAACAGAATACCAATAAATCAATGCCTGCATGATCAAGCGTTAAAAGATATGAATGTTTTATTGACTTTATATGAAAAGTCGTCTGGACTGACTGACAGCTCAAGCTGTTCTCGCAGAATCGAAGGTGAACGATTAAAATTTTTTACGTACACGGTGAATACACTTGTACGTTAGACAATAGTTTCGTGCTGTATCAACAAATTTGCCTCAGAATTACCATAAACTCATTTTGTTCACATTGGTATCTGGCACAGAATAAAAAGCTACAGTAGCTCATAATACATAATCTCAGACCGTACGGTTATTTTCATCAATATACAATCTCAGCTGAAAACTCCCCTTTGCAAAATTACAAACTTTAAATAATAATAATAATAATAATAATAATAATAATAATAATAATAATAATAATAGTAATAATAATAATAATAAAAGTTAGTGATCACATCAAAAGCAAATAGAAAACAAAGCATTGCTCGTTAGAATACAAAGTAGAATCGAATGTTCTCTTAACTTGTTATTACGAGAACTTAATCAAACAAATCGAAGATTGATTCACAACACTGTTGCACAAAACAGTTGTCACTGCGGAACAAAAATGACAAGACAACAATAAAGGATTCAATAAAATAAATTCTTTACATGTTTTTCTTTTAACTATTTTATCTCATAGTTCCTTTTCTTCTTTGTCTTTTCAATATGCGTACCTTTGTCTTTTCAAAAAACGTAGGTACTTGAAGTAGGAAATTATCCTAAAGATACTGCAGTCTCACAACTATAGTTGTGAACAACGACGTTCTCACAAATAAAAAAATTCAGACGAGATTCAGCACATTCATGAACAAAAAAAAGTAAGCAATCGTCCTTAGTCGGAGTCAAAAATTTTAATTAGTGTATTCTTTTACGGTTCAGTGCCAACTAAGCGACAAATTCAGTGCGATTTATTCTCGACTATAACTGATCGGTGCTCTACTGTAAAGTGAATTTCACGTTTTTAGAATTCCACGAACGTTTCGAACGTTACCGTGTTTATCAGTGAAAACGAAAAACTATTAAAAAGGCCGTTGTGACCGAGACACGGAATGCTTGCGAGAGTGCTTGCGAGATTATCTAAAGGAATAGTTAGGTTGCAGGTTCGAATCATTGGGAGTTTCAAAAAACGGAGGATTCCACTGGAAATCGGAATTCTACTGTACAGTTTCTTTCAAAAGGGTGAGGAGCATTTAATTCTGAAAGTCTCTTAGTTTGTTTTTAAAGCAATTTTAGTTTTAAATAACTCTAGATCTGGATTGTCCACAAGGAAAACAATATAGAGTTATCGGCCGGCCATTTTCCATTATAAAATGGAAAATGCTTAATCATGAAAAATGGAATCAACGACTTCCTTAAACCACAGTGTTTACAGCCTTACTTTCGAAGGCGATATTGATGGAAAATGGTACAAAGTAGAGCAGGTTAGCTAAGAATCTAAAAACTAGTAATGAATGAAATGTCTATTAGTGTTGTTGCGAATGCACGCATGGGTTTTTTTTTAATCAAGTATATTCCAAAACTTGTGATAATTTCGGCGCAATTAAAACAGTTGCCAAGCTAAGTTTGTTGTTGGGATAAGTGTATGAAAAATTTGGGGGCTGCGCTCCCGGCACAAGTTCGTCGGTAGTACTAAGTTGGATTTATTTATTTATTTAAATCAGGAAATTTACACACAATTTTAACAGCAGCTAAAAGAAAAAAAGAATCAAAAGAAAAAAAACGAAAGCTATGAAGAGACTTGGTTACGTGTCATGTGTGTGCGTGTGCGGTGTCGAGAATAGCAGGAGGTGATATTTCCATTCTTTCTTAAACTTACTATATAGAGGACACTTAAATCTTGAACCAGAGAATTTAAAAGAACTTTTTTACTTAAATTGGTGAATACTCTCGGTCTAAAAAGTTAGGTTTATTCGCAAATTTTGTACTGTTATAATTGTACATATGAGAGAACAAAGTTAGGACACCAAGGAAGACATTTGCAATGCTATCGGTTTCATTCTCAATCTTATGTGTAACTAAGGCAGCATATTTTTAAGTTATCCATATTCAAGACATATTATCTATACTAATCCAACAATTCCTAAGACCTTGCATTAAATCGGGACCGGCACTTTACCTAACATGTGCAAAGAAGATGGTTTCGCAGACACTTAGTTTGCTTAAGAGTACAATTTAGTCTGGTACTGCTGGCACAGCCCCAGAAAATAATTTCATAGCTTAAATACGGATATATCAAAGCACAATATATTTGTTTCAGCATATTAAAAGAGAACAGCGAAAAGCCTATCGCTATCATAGGTAACATCTAAACATGGATGAGTTGTTAGATTCGATGCAGACATTTTCTAACCAATAAGAATTTTGGATTTTTTCGTGTTCGATACGTCACGGACCCCTTCAACTTGTCTCAACTTGTAACTTATGGGAAGTAAACACAATGAATGAACTCCTTTTAATTGGTCAGTTAAGAACTGATTAAACCAATGGGAAATCTCGCCTGAAACTTGTCTAAGACACGTTTTTATGTTATGTTAACTAAGTTAGAAGAGGACATAAAAGCTTCTGGTTGATAAGGATTTGTCATCACTGTGTCATTCATCATCCAGTGACTACAGCCTTTCAACTACAAGGTTGGTATTCAGTAGTATGTTATCAAAGCAGTCTCTAGCTTTTTTATCGGTCTACTTATAATTATACTAAGAGTTCGATTTTGTTCGTTTTTTTGTTAGGAAAGTAAAGAGTAAGAATTATTTTTAAAACCGTATTTTGGTTTGTTTTTTTCGGCCTAGATGGGCACGTCCAAAAATTTCCCTTTTCCGAGTCTCTTGACTACGTGGAAGATATATTTTTGTACAAGATTTAATACAAAGGGGAATAGTCTCTTTTAACGTGGTATAAGTCACTTCATATTACAAGGCTGAGTGATAAAGATAGCAATTACTGAGAGCAGGCGATTGGATGAACTTTGAGTCTGTTCATGTTTTCGCAGAGTTTACAATCATGCAATCCTATGTGAAGATACCGCTGGCCACTACGTTAAGCTTACTGCTGTTACTACTGATCACCTTTTGTTCTGCAAACGACAACAGCAGCAAACCACGTGAAAAGGTGAGTTTGTTTAATGAAACATTAAGCAATCGGGAGGTTTTCAGTTAATGTAAATTGTGGTAAGATAAATGAAAAGTGATACACCTGAACTAGCTTTTTACCTACAAGGATCAAAGGAAATGGTTGACTTATAGATTGTCAGAATGTTTGTCCAAAATGAGAGTTTCTGCGTTCTTTTCCATCTAAACATTAGAAAATATTTCAAGGAATATTTAAGGATGTTTAAGCAAAACAAATTGGTCCTATAGGGTGATAATGTATGTTGCCTTTTAAGACTTTTACTATTCTTTTAGAGTACACGTCAGCAGACCTCATTATATGGTTCATGTGGTCATGGTGGGTGTTTCTGTGCACCAGGAATTCCAGGCATCCCAGGAAGCCCTGGACCCGCGGGAACAGCAGATGTTGCGGGATCACCTGGCAATCATGGACCTGAAGGACCCATGGGCCTACGAGGAAACAAAGGCGATGAAGGGGCCCGTGGAAGACAGGGACCACCAGGTCCCAAAGGAATTAAAGGCCCCGCAGGCCCAGCAGGTCCACCCGGTAACAAATGTGAAGCAGGTCCTCGTGGAAATCAAGGTCCCCCTGGTCCTAAGGACCTCAAGGACCCTCAGGTTCAGCTGGTTCTCCTGGAAACAAGGGTGATACAGGCGCTCGTGGAAGTCAAGGTCCCCCAGGTCACAAGGGTGCTCCAGGATCGTTTGGTCGTAATTGGAAACAGTGCGTTTTTAAGAACCTGAACGATGGAAGGGACTCTGGATTGATAAAGGTAAAGACTCAGTTTGCAGTTATAGATCAGTGAAGTCAACCTAAGGTAAGTGAGTAAGTATTTGAATATTTGAGTTATGTAAACTTCAATCATGGAAAAAGATTTAAATTAAATCCGGGAATTAAATACAGTAAGTCGAAAACGTATATCCGCCTTCAAATAATTTCTCTTTGCTAAAGCTATATAATGTTTTAGTAGGATCTTTTTTCTATTGTTATTTTCACAGGAATGTACTTTCAAGAAAATTTCCGACAAGACAGGGCTGCGTGTCTTCTGGAGTGGTGTTCTTAGAATTCATGGCTGTCATGGATGTTGTAGGCGATGGTATTTCACCTTCGATGGCGCAGAGTGTTCAGCTCCATCAGCCATTGAAGGTATAGTCTACATGGAAAATGGAAAACTTAAAAATTTGCACCGTGTCCGTCACATCGAAGGAGTCTGCGAGAAAATCCACAAGGGTACTGTTCGCGTAGGATTCTGGGTAGGAAGCTGTGCCGGTGTGAAATCTGCTGATGCTTACACAGGCTGGAACTCACTGTCCCGGATATACGTGGAAGAAGTACCTCCCCCACAGGCTTAATAACAGCAGATTCAGATTTCTTTTCTAAACAAGGGTTATTAAAAAGCTGACTCTAGGCAGATTTTTTAAAGGTCTAGAGAATAAAATGAAGTAAAAAACCATTCATACGCTTATTTGTGAAAGTTAAACATTATTTGTTTGCTGTCATTCTAACAACGAATCAAAAGTGGAAACGTTAAATTTTTATTCGAGAAACGATCCCCTATGAACTCCGCTTTTTATAGTTACTAAAACAAATTCATATTTTCCTTTTTTTTAATAATTTCGCCTTTTTCCTGTCCGTGTTGAGGCCTCAAATGTAATACATGACCCTAAATGTAATAAAGGTCCTAAGTGTAATAACTTTTGGCCCTAAATGTAATAAAGGTCCTAAGGGTAATAACTTTTGGCCCTAAATGTAACAAAGGTCCTAAATGTAATAACTTTTGACCCTAAATGTAATAAAGGTCCTAAAGTGTAATTTTTTCGGGTCTTTGTATGCTTAGGGTCATAAGAAGATTTCACAGCGTTTGCTTTTAGCCTTATTACAGGTTAACTGAGTACCAGAATGTGTCTAGGGAATATCAAACATTAAATACCCCAGGCAGAACCCTTATATAGCCACTTGACTAACAACTTATTATTATTACGTAGTTAATTTATAAGTGTTCCTCCTACTTCTTGAGCGCTCTAGCCGCTTTGAATATCCATGAAGACTACAATAGGGCGAAGAAAGTGAAGCGCCGGGTGGCTATATATCTATATCGCATCAGACCGTCGCATGTTTCAGTCAAGAACTTTATCACGTTTGGGGCTGTTATACTACATACATGTATACTGCTAAGACTTCCATTATATTTAGGGCTAAAACCTATTACACATATAATTAGACCCTTTATTACATTTAGGGCCAAAAGTTATTACATTTAGGACCTTTATTACATTTAGGGCCAAAAGTTATTACACTTAGGACCTTTATTACATTTAGGGCCAAAAGTTATTACACTTAGGACCTTTATTACATTTAGGGTCATTTATTACATTTGAGGCCTCAACATCCGCATAGTTTCCAGTTTCTCAACCGTCATTAGTACTGCTTTTGTAAAATTGTTTACGCCCGCACACCATCATCGCGTATATAGAGCGTATTTTGCAAAGTGGGCACCCTAACCTCCCTAAACTGACCATTGTACAATTTGCATATTTTAGCATCATACCAAAAAAAGTTCTTGTTTTTTCAAACAACTTTTAAGGAACTTTCGTTCGTTGATTGTTTTTTGAGCAACTTTTGAGCAACTTTTTGAGAAATCAGGGAAACTTTTTGGAAATCTCGAGCAACTTGTGGAAAGCCCATGTAACGTTCCGTATTTCTCAGTGCCAAGATGGCTTCAAAATTTAAATATATTATGAATGGAGATTATAGGACATTAAAAGACACTTTAGAAAACCTAAATACACGAAAGAGAACATCAAGAAGGATTCCAACAGGTATTGTGTCGAAAAATTCGGAAAGTTCACAACGGTATACTCCTGAAATTAGGGAACAATCAGAATTTCGCAGTCCCTCATTTGTCTGTAAAATCGTCGAGATGAAGGAAGCCCTTTCGTTACGGGTCGCCATCTTGGATGTGTCAGATCTAATTAGGAGGCGAGGAACGGTTATTCTCACTTCATTCCCCCTTCCACCACTATCAACCCTCCGCCCGCCCCCTCGGTACATATAAAACCAAGATGGCCGTCCGTACAGGAGAGCGCTCGACCCTGGCAGGTCTGAGCGGAACATGCCAAAAAAAAATAGGGGAGTGTAAACAGTCTAGAGAACAATTTCACTCGTCACCATTTCATTACACAGTCATAAAAACCCTGATTTTAAGTTAAGGAAAAAGAGATACAAAAACTTTCTAGTATTATTTTCTTTCAGAGGTCGCATTTTCAAATTTCCCCATTCCTTAAGTTCAGCGTCGAGGGTATTATCCAGTGAACTAGACAGCGCGCGTGTCGGTAGGGACGACTGAATTGAAACAAAGTTCTTAGGAGCGAGTCTTGGAAACAAAATTTTCTGTGGTGAAAATTTTGGTTCCTTTCTTAGCAACGTTTCCTAAATACACTTTAAGCAGGTTCAATCGTCTGAAGTAGCGCTTAAATATCATGGCCACAGAACAACCAACCAGTGCCGCTAGCGGAGAGAAGAAAGGGGCCATAAAAGTGAGGGGATGAACTGTTTTAACTCATGTATTCAAATTTCAAACCAAAATTAACAAAACAAATACAAGTAGCTCTTGTGTGACGTGTCAAAGAGTGACTGCATGCGCTTTACGTTGCTCAAGATATCGGACGACTTTATGAAGGCAGAATAATAAAGGCTTACAAAATGCTTCAAGTAGTAGAAAAAAAACCGTAGTGATGAGATAATTTCGCTTAGTAAAATGAGCAAAAGTTTTGTTTTCCTTTTTTGTTAATTACCGTAATTCCTCGAATAATAGCCGTCCCTCGATTAATCGCCTCCATCGAATAATCGCCCTCTTAGAATGAAATATTTAAAATTATCGCCACCCTCGAATAATCCCCTACCCTCTATCCTTCTTCTCTTTAATTTATCCCCTCCCTGTCAAGTTGAAGTGGAGTCTGATCCAGTAAAACTGATCCGGGGCGATTCATGCTCTGTCGCTAAGGATATTTACCGACTGAAAATTAATCAAGAAACCAAATTTGAAACACTTGAAAAGCCTATGCATGTTCAGTTTATTTGATGTGATCGTTTTTTGATTAGTGGATAACAAAACACAATACATTTAGGGCACAATTTCCAGTGAGCATTGTTTGAAATAATCACCTCCCTCGAATAATCGCTTTCCCTCAAATAATCGCCCCCAGCTATTATTTGAGGAAGTATACGGTACATCTCATTGGTCAGGCCAGGGAATATTTAAACTGTTTTAGCGAATAAAAATTCATGTAAGAATGGAGCTGATCACCAATAATTCACAAACGTGAACAGACGAGAACCTCATTATGTGCACAGAAAACAGAGATCGCTTTAGTTAAGGTATGAGCAACAAACTCTGATGACTGAATGGATATTTTGAAGGTAACAGCTCATATTATTGTTATCGGTATGTGGATTATATTGTTTACTTTACTTGCTACGTTTCGTTTAACAGCCTTTGACTGTTATGGGTTCTATTTCCCTGAAAGCGGTTATGCATCCAATTATTCAAAGCAAGAGCCCTAAAGGTAAATTAGTTTATTTATTTTGAAGAGGAAACTTATTTTAATGATCATCAGAATCACTGCCAGTATAAATTGCATAATTTAAAAAATGTTCACAACTGCCGAAATCGGGTAAATTCATAAAAATTCGTTCTCAGATCATATGAATCGGGGAGAAATCATGGTAGCAGAAATTGCGTCTTGATTTTTTCACTTCTAAAGTCAACTACGGGGACGTGTGGTTGAACTGTAATGGGTGATATGTGATCATTGAAATGAAAACGCAACTGCAGCAGTTTTGCATGATCGCTCTTCTTATTACTCTTGGTAAAATGATTCAATGTTCTGAAACAGTGGAAAAATTCTCGTTAAGTGGCCACTAAAATGACCACTCTTCCATCAGTACTCTCGCGTGCATTTTTTCATTTGCTTTTTAGATTATATAACGTACATTAAATTAGTATTTATCCTCTCTTGGCGCGGGTTTACGCAAATTAATGTTTCAATCGGTATAGGGTTGTATAATCGCGAATTGCACGTTTTAGAGCCTCAGTTATAACGGGAGGGAATTTAAAACAGGTTTTTTAAGCTCAAACTGTGAGAAAACAAGTCTGTGTTAAAAAACTGCCCCACACAAGTTATTAATACGAACACTGAAAAAGGCAGTCGAAGCAAAGAGAAACGATTTCGATGCTGCAGTCATTTTGCGCGCAACAATCTGTGTTTCACTCATGTTTTAACTGAAGATTTACCATTTGGAGGCTAGCCTCGTAAATGTGATGTATCGTTCACAAGTTAAGAGGTTTTTCATTTGTTTTGGCCTTGAAAGCACGAGAAAGACAAAAGGACGTGACGCTATAAAAGAGAATCTGTGATCGTTTTCATAAATATTATCTATTTTTGATAGCAATATTATACTGGGAAATTTATACTTCAGTACAACGGACCTGATAAGCGACCTGCACGGTCAAACGCTCAAAAAAATATCGATAACAGTTCTTGGCATTTTGTGGTGCGTCTAATATAATCACTTCAACTTAAAATTTACCTATTCGATTTTGTGAGATTTTCTTCAAGATTTTTGTTTAAACTGAGACAAGCAAGAACCGCTCAAGACGAAATCGCCTAAAGTTAGATTTTGGAACTGATACGTGAGTATACAAAGACTACATTCCACCAGGGAGAGACCTGTCTTGGTGTGTTAACACTATAACTAATAAGGCTTGCAACTTTCAATATAGTCATACTGCAGGAGGCAGTTCAAAACAGATTTTTAGTTTCAACCCCAAGACAACAAATCTCTGATATTAAACAGCTTTGCAACGAGTTTATAGGGAACAAAAACAGCTTTATGCCACTGCGGAAAACGATTTCGATGCTGTACTCAGTGCACTAATCTGCTAAAATTAACAACAAGAAGTTAATCAATCTCTCATGTTTTACTTGAAGATCTACCAGTGGGTGGCTAAACTCGCAAGTACACAGCGCAAATGTTACCTAGCCTGCGTAGCATGGCGGTTTTGGTTGGGCGCGCTAAGTAATAAAGGCGGGCGAGGGCAGAGAAACCGCGAGGAGATTGGGGCGGAATTACCCGTCTCCTCCTCTAATTCGTTTATAAAAAATGCGTGGTTCTATCATTGTAAAATTTGGAAAACGCGCTATAATAACAGCAAAATAATGGGCGTTCCCAATATTAACCAACTTGTACATCAAGCGCAAAACAAGGTCTGTATTAGAATCAAGAGAATGTTCTACTTTCAATAGCAACCGTATTAAATAGGAGGTTACAATCTGATTTCTGATTCAAGATATCGATATGTCTTGGATTTGTTTTGTACATTGTAACTCCGGTAACTTCAAATCGAGTGTACCGAGAACATCTGTGAGAAGACGACCCAATAATCAGAACCTAAACAATGAAAGTTAAATTATTCTTCTGATATGTGTAGCAATTTACATGATTGGACGTTTGTTTCTCATACACAGCTTCTTTTCGTTTTTCCAGCATTTCGCTATCACTCGAGACTGATAACTCAAGCACTCAGAATTACTTGAAGGTTAAACGATTAAAACTGTAAGTACACAGCGAATTCACTTGTAGGTTTATTGTGTTAGACAATAGTTTTGTGCTGCTAGACAGATATCAACAGATTTGTCTCAGAATTACGAAAAACTCATTTCGTTCACATGGTATCTGGCACACGTTTTGACCATAATTGTGAAACTCAAAGTTCAGAGACGGAACCACTAAAACGAAGTCGATCTACGTTACATGATCAGAACTGACAGCAACCGTATAAGAAATACATTCCATGAGGAAGATTTTGAAAAACTTGTAAGATAATAAAATAGCTCATAATAAATAATCTCAGACATTATTATTATTATTATTATCATAATTTCAGTGACATATAAAATCTCAGCTTAGTTGGGTCTAGTTGATACTCTTTGTGAAATTGCAAACCTTTCATTTCAGTTAAAAAAGGCAGTGATCAAATTGAGTCAGGTGCAAAAGCACAGCAAAAATAAAAGACGCCATATCATCCCGCGACTAATTACTGACTAATCACTTAGCAAACAAGTCACTCTGCTCCTTGGAATACACGTAGGATGTTCTCTTAACTTGTTATTTCGAGAACTTAATCAAACAAATCAAAAAAGTAACTTACATCATTTTTGCACAAAGCAGTTGTCAACAAAAAGTCCTCAGAATTAGGGATTTTAAAGTAAAAACAATTTAGCTTTGAATATTTCTACTTAATTTAATGACTTCTTTACAAGCTTCATTATTTTATCTCATAGTTCCTTTTCTTCGTCTCTGCTTCCCTGGACACAGAAAACGTAGGTGCTTGAAATAGGAACTATCCTAAAGATTAGCAGTCTGTCATTCAATGTTGAGCACCACGACCTTCTCAATTAAACTGAAGAACAAAGTTTAGTGAAGAGTTTGCAAATTAATGAGCATTATCAGTTGCGAAAGCTTTGTGTTAGTTTTTTTAAAAAGAAGTAAGTACATAATCGTTCTAACACTACCCCTCAAATTCAGAATTTTAGTGCCTCCTTTTAAAATTCAGTTTCAAGTAAGCGACTGAATTATTCTCGAATTTATGATCGGTGTTGTGCGGCCATTTTCCATCAAGAACTGATGAAAAATTGGAATCTGAGTGCCTTAATTGAAAAAGAAAGGAATGAAATACAGGAGGCGAACTACGAATCTGAAAACCAGTTACGAATGTTATTTTCTGGATCGTCTGTTATCAGTTTTCTATTAATATCCACTAAAGATTCGCCGGGGTCTTCTTGGTCCTTCTTAGCTATTTTGTCGCCTAAGAACTGTAAAAGGTGTTGACTTACGCTGCAATTTTTTCTGTAATTTCAGTCCCATCGGTATACGTCGGTTTTATCGAGCAACTGAAAATTAATTGATAATCAAAGTTCAAAGTACGCCATACAGGACACAAAATGTTCACTGTAGATACATAGAAGAACGTAAGAGTAGCAAAGGCTATGAATTAAAAGAGGTGTAGTTCATGTTTCATGTTGTTTGTCCGTTTGCGGTGTCGAAAGTAGTAACGCTTCTAGTCAGTGAACACCGCAGGCAGGCAGGCAGCAGAAATTCAGATTAAATCAGCGATAAAATCAAGCAAATCGGCTGCAGTAAAATCAAGTTTGATTGATCAAGAGGTGATATTTCCATTCTTTCTTTAAACTTGTTATAGGGGACACATTTGAGTCAAAGGGCACCGGTAGTTTCCCAAATCTTCGGAACAAGAAAATTTAAGAGAAGTCCAACTTACCTAAATTAGTGATTACACGCGATCTAATAAATTCAGTTTCCACGCAAATTTTGTGTTATTATTGTGTATATTCGATACTGGAGTCAGAACACTAAGGAACACATACATCTGGATGCTATCGCTTTCATTCTCTATTATTATATCGCTTTCATTCTCTATCGTGTTAGGCAGCATGCTCATATTCGAAATTTATTTCTTTTATTGTCTAATTCAATCGGGACCGGCACTTACTTAGCATGTGCAAAGAGGATGCATGGCTATGTACTAAGATGTCTAGCACAGCCTCAGGCAATGATTTCATAACTTAACTATCCGAACATATCAAACTGCACAATATATTTGTTTCAGCATATTAACATCCAAGTAGAAGAGAACAATAAAAAGCATATCGCTAGGTAGTTGTCAAAAATAACCAGTGATGAAACTTCTGTTTCTGAACAGAATTGGTCATTACCTTTCAAATTTCGCATAACGTGAAACATGGATAGGCTGTTAGAGTCAATATTGAAATTTTCTGGCCCAATAAGATTTTTGGATTTTTTCGTGTTCTATACGTCACGGACCCCTTCAACTTGTCCCATCTTGAAACTTATGGGAAGTAAACACAATAAATGAACTCTTTTTAATTGGTCAGTTAAGAACTGATTAAACCAATGGGAAATCTCGCCTGAAACTTGTCTTAAGACAGGTTTTTTCGTTATGTTAACTAGGTTAGAAGAGGACATAAAAGTTTCTGGTTTTTCATGGATTTGTCATTCCTCATCAGGTGACTAGCTACAGCCTCACAGCAACAAACCAGGTTGGTATCTACTAGTATGTTATCATAGCAAAAGTTACCACTGGCTCATTTATTCTTTCTACCTATACTGTCCATTCCTGGGAGTTCTTACACTTTCAACTCTCTTTAACTTTTTGAGGAAAGTGGAAGAGTTATTTTTAACCCTATATTTTATCCTAAATGGGTACTAAAAATTCATTTATTTTAGCGTCTCTAGATAGACTCGATATATAAATTTTTTGTACTCGATTTGGTAAAAAGGGAATAGTCTTTTTTAACGTGGTATAGTTCACTGGTATAGTTCATGACGTAGGCGTGATAAAGTTAGTGAGTTGAGTGCTGGTGATGGGATGAGCTTTGAGTCTGTTCATGTTTTCGCAGAGTTTACAATCATGCAATCCTGTGCGAAGATACCGCTGGCTAATACGTTAGGGCTACTGCTGTTGATATTAATCACCTTTTGTTCTGCAAATGACAACAACAGCAGCAAACCACGCGATAAGGTGAGGTTGTTTAATAAAAGATCGAGTAATCGGGAAATTCTTTAACGTCATTTGCTGTATGATAATTGAAAAGTGATACCACTGAACAGGCTCTATAGGTAAAAAGGTCAAAGGAAGTGGCTGACTCGAAGATTTTCAAGACGTTTCTCTAAAATGCCACTGTCTGCACCTTTTTTTTTAAACTCAAACATTGGAAATTGTTTTTTAGAAACTTGAACGATATTTAAAGCAAAACAAATTTGGTCTACAGGACAATAATGCTTGTTTCCAATTAATATTCTTTTAGATTACACGTCAGCAGACATCATCTTATGGTTCCTGTGGTCATGGTGGGTGTTTCTGTGCACCAGGAATTCCAGGCATTCCAGGAAGCCCTGGACCCGCGGGACCAGCAGGTGTTGCGGGATCACCCGGTAATCATGGACCTGAAGGACCCATGGGCCCACGAGGAAACAAAGGTGATGAAGGAACCCGTGGAAGACAGGGACCTCCAGGCCCCAGCGGTAACAAAGGTGAAGCAGGTACCCCTGGCCCCAAGGGACCTCAAGGACCCTCAGGTTCAGCTGGTTCCCCTGGAAACAAGGGTGATACAGGTGCTCGTGGTAGTCAAGGTCCCCCAGGTCCCAAGGGTGCTCCAGGATCGTTTGGCCTTAATTGGAAACACTGCGTTTTTAAGAAACTGAACGATGGCAGGGACGCTGGAATGATCAAGGTAAAGACTCAGTTTACAGCTAAAAATATGAGAAGTTAGCCTAAAGTAAATAAGAGATTAACCAACTTCAGATTTGAAAATTCTAGTTTTGTCAACTTTGTCAGGAAGAACGATTTTCATTAATTTCAACAGGCCTGGAACTACCGTATTTATTCGAATAAGCGCCCAACCTCGAATTAGCGCCCACCTCGGATAAGCGCCCATCCTAAAGGCAGAAAAAGTTAATAAGCGCCCACCCTCGAATAAGCGCCCACCCCCTACTCCTCCCAATCAAACCCAAATAAGCACTCACCCCACCCCACCCACTTGAGTGAATAAATTCTAATAAGAGACTTCCCCGAGGACGGAGTATTCTTCAGAGTATTTACAGAAACCTTGTTTTGTTACTTCTTCGCGTTTTGTTATTAGCATTTATTGTTTTGTTACAAAATAAACATACTTCACTTGCTGAAAACGGTGAAAATTTAATAAGCGCCCAGCCTCGAATAAGCGCCCACTCTCAAGGTCCAAAAATTTAATAAGCGCCCAGGGCGGTTAATCGAATAAATACGGTAACCCATGGCTGCCTTCAAATAATATCTCTTTATTCATTATTTAACATTTTAGTCCGATTGTTTCAATTTTGGTTGTTGAAGTTGCTGATCTTCAAATGATCTATGATGTTCCTATTTATATTCTCACAGGAATGTGTTTTTAAGAAGATGTCAGACAACACAGCGCTACGTGTCATCTGGACTGGCGCTCTTCGAATCTATAACTGTGACGGCTGCTGCAGTCGATGGTATTTCACCTTTAACGGTGCAGAGTGTTCAACCCCAGCAGCCATTGATGGTGGAGTGTACATGAGGTATGGACGTGGCAGCAGACTAAAGAATTTGCACCGCGTGCGTCACATTGAAGGAGTCTGTGAGAAAATTCACAAGGGCACAGTGCGTGTGGGATTCTGGGTCGGCAAATGTTCTGGTGTGACTTCTGCTGATGCTGAGACAGGCTGGCCCGGAGTGTCCCGTATCTACGTGGAGGAAATACCTCCCCCACAGGCTTAAGCCGATTCAGATTTCTTTTTAAGTAAGGATGATTAATAAGCTAACTTTTGACAGAATTTTTAGAGGTCCAAGGAATAAAAATAATGGGTGATATTTTTGAAATTAGAAGCAAACGTAGGTGAGGTTTAAAAAAAGCTTGAGCGTAAAGATCGTTTGCATACGAAAGAAATGTGAACCAAGCGAGGAATCTGCAAATTGAAATTAAAAAACCCTTTAAAAATAAGTTATTTATAAGTAAATTTGTAAAAGTTAAACATAATTTGTTTGCCGCCATTCTAAAAACGAATCAAAAGTGAAAGTGTAAAACGTGTATTCCCGACCTCCTGGTCGAGTGTATGAAGATATTTTCCAAGGGTGGAAGAGGGTGCTTTGTTAGTGTTAACGTTAAACTTCATCTGTAGGGAAATGCTTTATGGCTTTGCCAATGTAACTTTCTTCTTTAAAAAAGGAAAATCGTCTTTGAGACTTTAAAAAAGTCTCAATCCAGAATCTCAGTCATAGACTTGTAACAGAAACCGCCAGCGCGCGGGCTGCTGGTCCACCAACCTTCATCCGCCTATGAACTCCAATTCTTACAGTCACTAAAAAGATCGTATTTCCCTTTTTTTAAAGTGAGATCTCTAAACTGGCTTTTTCGTGCCATGGAGTGTGCAGTTTGTATTAGTCAGGCTCGAACACTGTCACCGCGTATAGAGCGTATTCTACAAAGTGGGCACCCTTCCCTCTTTAAACTGACCACCGGCATACAATCCACTGTCTGCTTAAATGACATCTAAACTCAGAGAAGGCAAGTTTCCAGAAATTGACCACCAAGCAGGGGAGAAAAGGTTTTGGGGGGGGAAATGGGATCACACTAGGTACCTTAATCCCGGTCATAATTATTGAAGCGCTGCTGCTTTTTTTTTCATTTTCACCCCAGTGCTTTTCCCTGGGACGGGCAGGTCTCAGAAAGCAAAAAATCGTGGCCACAAGTCAATCTGGAACCCAGATCTCACTCTGTAAGAGATAAGATACACTGGGAGTGTATTTCCCGTGAAATCAAATTCAGTGTAACAAGAAATACGTGTATTTGTGGAACAACTTAGTTGAATATCATGGGTGACAAATTACCCCTTAATTTTGGCGTGAAAAAAAATTAAAAGGTTGCTACGGCAACACACTTTCCGTATTTCTCAGTACAGTGCCAAGATGTGGTCAAGTGAATGGAGATAACAGGGCATTAAAAGACGCATTAAAAAACTTAAATACTCGAAAGAGCACATCAAGAAGGATTCCAACAGGTATTTTGTCAAAAAATTCGAAAAAATGGCGAACTTAAGTCAAAAGTTATGCCATAAACTTTCCAGTGCCGTGGAGTTCTCGATAGGATAGCCAAGTAAAAGGCCACCATTTTGAGCGTCATTTGTCACACATAATATCAATGGGCAATCAAATGGTAAAGCCCTGAAATTAGGCAATGATTAGAATGTTCACAGTCCCTCATTTTTCCGTAAAATGGTCGAGATGAAGCCCTTCGTTACGGGAGGCCATCTTGGATGAGTGTCAAATCTAATTAGGAGGCGAGGGACTGTTCTTCTCACTTCATTTTCCCTTCCACCACTATCAACCCCTGCGCTCGCCCCCTCGATACATATAAAACCAAGATGGATGTCAGTACCGAAAAGCGCTCGATCCTGGCAGGTCTGAGCGGAACTTACCAAAAAAAAATGGGGGAGTGTAAATAGTCTAGGGAATAATTTCACTCGTCACCATTTCATTACACAGTCATAATAATCCTGATTTTAAGTGAAGGAAGAAGAGGTAAAAACTTTCTAGTATTATTTTATTTCAGAGGTCGCATTTCCAAATTTCCCATTTCTTAAGTTCAGCGTCGAGATTATTATCCAATGAACTAGAAAGCGCCCGTGCCGGTAGGGACGAGACTGAAACAAAGTTCTGAGTAGCGAGTCTTAGAAACAAAATTTTCTTTGGTGAAAATTTGAGACGTCAAATTTTGGTTCCTTACTTAGCAACGTTTCTTAAATACACTTTAAGCAGGCTTAATCGTCTGAAGTAGCGCTTAAATATCATGGCCACAGAACCGCCAACCAGTGCCGCTAGCGGAGAGTAGAAAGGGGCCATAAAAGTGAGGGGATGAACTGTTTTAACTCATGTATTCAAATTTCAAACCAAAATTAACAAAACAAATATAAGTAGCCCTTGTGTGACGTGTCAAAGAGTGACTGCGCTATACGTTGCTCAAGATATCGGACGACTTTATGAACGCAGAATAATAAAGGCTAACAAAATGCCTCAAGTAGTAGAAAATAAAACCGTAGTGATGAGATAATTTCGCTTAGTAAAATGAGAAAAAGTTTGGTTTTCCTTTTTGTTAATTATCGTAATTCCCCGAATAATAGCCGTCCCTCGATTAATCGCCTCCCTCGAATAATCGCCCTCTTAGAATGAAATATTTAAAATTATCGCCATCCTTGAACAATCACGTACCCTCTCTCCTTCTCTTTAAATTATTCTCTCCCTGTAAAGTTGCAGTGGAGTCTGATCCAGTAAAACTGATCCTTGACGATTCATGCTTTGTCGCTGAGGATATTGACCGATTGAAAATTAATCGAGGAACCAAATTTGAAACACTTGAAAAGCCCATGCATGTTCAGTTTATTTGATGCCATCATTTTTTGATTAATGGATAATAAAACACAATATATTTAGGGCACAACTTCCAGTGAGCATTGTTTGAAATAATACCCCCTCCTCGAATAATCGCCTTCCCTCAAATAATCGCCCCCTTTTTGGGCGAAAAAATAATGTTAATCGCCCCGGCTATTATTTGAGGAAGTACGATACATCTCATTGGTTGGGCCAGGGAATATTTAAACTGTTTTAGCGAATACAAATTCATGTTAGAATGAAGCTGATCACCAATGATACACAAACTTGAACTGACGAGAACCTCATTATATATGCACAGAAAACAGAGATCGCTTTAGTTAAGGTATGAGCAACAAACAGTGACGACTGAATGGATATTTTGAAGGTATCAACTCATATTATTGTTGTTTGTATGTGGATTATATTGTTTACTTTACTTGCTACGTTTCGTTTAACAGCCTTTGACTGATGTGGGTTCTATTTCCTTGAAAGCGGTTATGCATCCAATTACCCAAAGGTAAATTAGTTTATTTATTTTGAAGTGGAAACTTATTTTAATGATCATCAGAAACACTGCCAGTCTAAATTACATAATTTAAAAAATGTTCACAACTGCCGAAATCCGGTAAATTCATTAAACTTCGTCCTCAGATTAGATATGAATCGGGGAGAATTCTAGCCTCCCCGCAGACGTCCTTTGGGAAATGAATGCGTGACGAACGAACCCCAAAGGACGTCTGCGGGAAGGCTAGGAGAATTCATGGTGGCAAAAATTGCTTCTTGATATTTTCACTTCTAAAGTCAACTACGGGGACGTGTGGTTTGAACTGTAATGGGTGATGTGTGATCATTGAAATGAAAACACAACTGCAGCACTTTTGCATGATCGCTCTTCTTATTACTCTTTGTAAAATGATTCAACGTTCTGAAACAGTGGAAAAATTCTCGTTAAGTGGCCACTAACATGACCGCTCTTACATCAGTAGTCGCGTGCATGTTTTCATTTGCTTTTTACATTTTATAACATTAAATTAGTATTTATCCTCTCTTGGCGCGGCTTTACAAATATTAATGTTTCAATCGGTAGAATTGTATAATCGCGAATTGTACGTTTTAGAGCCTTAGTTGGCCGGAAGGCAATTTAAAACAGGTTTTTGAAGCTCAAACCGGGGGAAAACAAGTCTGTGTTAAAAAACTGCCCCACACAAGTTATTAATAGGAACACTGAAAAAGGCATTCGAAGCAAGGAGAAACGATTTCGATGCTGCAGTCATTTTGCGCGCGGTAACCTGTGTTTCACTCATGTTTTAACTGAAGATTTACCACTTGGAGGCTAGCCTCGTAAATGTGATGTATCGTTCACAAATTAAGAGGTTTTTCATTTGTCTTGGCCTTGAAAGCACGAGAAATACAAAAGGACGTGACGCTGCAAAAGAGAATCTGTAATCGTTTTCATAAATATTTTCTATTTTTGATAGCAATATTATATTGGGAAATTTATACTTCAGTACCACGGACCTGATAAGCGACCTGCACGGTCAAACGCTCAAAAAAATATCGAAACAGTTCTTGGCATTTTTTTGTGAGTCTAATACAATCACTTCAACTTAAAATTTACCTATTCGATTTTGTGAGATTTTCTTCAAGATTTTTGTTTAAACTGAGACAAGCAAGAACCGCTCAAGAAGAAATCGCCTAAAGTTAGATGTTGGAACTGATACGTGAGTATACAAAGACTACATTCCACCAGGGAGAGACCTGTCTTGGTGTGTTGAAATTATAACTAATAAGGCTTGCAAGTTTTACTATAGTCATACTGCAGGAGGCAGTTCAAAACAGATTTTTAGTTTCAACCCTAAGACAACAAATCTCTGATATTAAACAGCTTTGCAACGAGTTTACAGGGAACGAAAACAGCTTTATGCCACTGCGGAAAACGATTTCGATGTTGTACTCAGTGCACTAATCTGCTATAATTAACAACAAGAAGTTAATCAATCTCTTATGTTTTATTTGAAGATTTACCAGTGGGTGGCTAAACTCGCAAGTACACAGTGCAAATGTTACCCGTCTCCTCCTCTAATTCGTTTATAAAAAAAATGTGTGGTTCTATCATTGTAAAATTTGGAAAACGCGCTATAATAGCAGCAAAATAATGGGCGTTTCCAATATTAACCAACTTGTACATCAAGCGCAAAACAAGGTCTGTATTAGAATCAAGAGAATGTTCTACTTTTAATAGCAACCGTATTAAATAGGAGGTTACAATCTGATTTATGATTCAAGATATCGATATGTCTTGGATTTGTTTTGTACATTGTAACTCCGGTAACTTCAAATCGACTGTACCGAGAACATCTGTGAGAAGACGACCCAATAATCAGAACCTAAACAATGAAAGTTAAATTATTCTTCTGATATGTATAGCAATTACATGATTGGACGTTTATTTCTCATACACAGCTTCTTTTCGTTTTTCCAGCATTTCGCTATCACTCGAGACTGATAACTCAAGCACTCAGAATTACTTGAAGGTTAAACGATTAAAACTGTAAGTACACAGCGAATTCACTTGTATGTTCATTGCGTTAGACAATAGTTTTGTGCTGTTAGACAGATATCAACAGATTTGTCTCAGAATTACGAAAAACGCATTTCGTTCACATGGTATCTGGCACACGTTTTGACCATAATTGTGAAACTCAAAGTTCAGAGAAGGAACCACTAAAACGAAGTCGATCTCCGTTACATGATCAGAACTGACAGCAACCTTATAAGAAATACATTCCACGGGGAAGATTTTGAAAAACTTGTAAAATAATAAAATAGCTCATTATAAATAATCTCAGATATTATTACTATTATTATCATAATTTCAATGACATATAAAATCTCAGCTTAGTTGGGTCTAGTTGATACTTTTTGTGAAGTTGCAAACCTTTCTTTTCAGTTAAAAAAGGCAGTGATCAAATTAAGTCAGGTGCAAAAGCACAGCAAAAATAAAAGACGCCATATCATCCCGCGACGAATTACTGACTAATCACTTAGCAACCGAGTCACTCTGCTTCTTGGAATACACGTAGGATGTTCTCTTAACTTGTTATTTCGAGAACTTAATCAAACAAATCAAAAAAGTGACTTACATCATTTTTGCACAAAGCAGTTGTCAACAAAAAGTCCTCAGAATTAGGGATTTTAAGGTAAAAACAATTTTGGTTTGAATATTCCTAGTTAATTTAAGAACTTCTTTACACGCTTCATTATTTTATCTCATAGTTCCTTTTCTCCTTCTCTGCTTTCCTGGACACAGAAAACGCAGGTACTTGAAATACGAATTATCCTAAAGATTAGCAATCTCTCATTTAGCTTCATTTAATGTTGAGCACCACGACCTTCTCAATTAAACTGGGGAACAAAGTTTAGTGAAGAGTTTGCAAATTAATGAGCATAAACAGTTGCGAAAACTTTGTTTTCCTAAAAAGAAGTAAATAATCGTTCTAACACCACAAGTCTGATTGAGAATTTTAGTGTCTCCTTTTAAAATTAAGGTTCAAGTAAGCAACTGAGTTATTCTCGAATTTATGATCGGTGCTGTGACGCCATTTTCCATCAAGAACTGATGAAAAATTGGAATCTGAGTGTCTTAATTGAAAGAGAAAGGAATAAAATACAGGAGGCGAACTACGGATCTGACAACCAGTTACGAATGTTATTTTCTGGATCGTCTGTTATCAGTTTTATATTAATATCCACTGAATTCGCCGGGGTCTGTTTCTTCTTAGCTGTTTTGTCGCCCAAGAAGTGTAAAAGGTGTTGACTTACGCCGCAATTTTTTTTTCTGTAATTTCAGTCCCATCGGTATACGTCGGTTTCACCGAGCAAAAAATTAATTGATAATCAAAGTTCAAAGTACGCCATACAGGACACTTAAACACAATTTTCGCTGTAGATACATAGAAAGATTAAGAACGTAAGAGTAGCAAAGGCTATGAATTAAAGGAGGTGTAGTTCTCGTGTGCAGTGTCGAAAGTAGTAACGCTTCTAGGCAGTGAACACCGCCATGTTCAAGTAAATGCAGGCAGCAGAAATTCAGATTAAATCAGCAATAAAATCAAGCAAATCGGCTGCAGTATGATTGATCAAGCAAATCGGCTGCAGCTTGATTGATCAAGAGGTGATATTTCCATTCTTTCTTAAAACTCATTATAGGGGAGACATTTGAGTTCAAAGGGGCACCGGCAGTTTCCCAAATCTTCGGAACAAGAAAATTTAAGAGAAGTCCAACTTTCCTAAATTAGTGATTACACGCGATCTAATAACTTTAGTTTCCACGCAAATTTTGTATTATTATTGTGTATATTCGATACTGGAGTCCAGACACCAAGGAAGACATGCATCTGGATGTTATCGCTTTCATTCTCAATCTTATGTGTTAGGCAGCATGCGCATATTCGAAATTTATCGGGACCGGCACTAATTACCTAGCATGTGCAAAGAGGATGCATGGCTATGTACTAAGATGTCTAGCACAGCCTCAGGCAATGATTTCATAACTTAACTATCCGAAAATATCAAACTGCACAATATATTAGTTTCAACATATTAACATCCAAGTAGAAGAGAACAACAAAAAGCATATCGCTAGGTAGTTGTCAAAAAAGACCAATGATGAAACATCTGTTTCTGAACGGAATTGGTCATTACCTTTCAAATTGCGCATAACGTTAAACATGGATGAGCTATTACAGTCAATACAGAAATTTTCTGGCCAATAAGATAATTGGACTTTTTCGTGTTCTATACGTCACGGACCCCTTCAACATGTCCCATCTTGTAACTTATGGAAAGTATACACAATAAATGAACTCCTTCTAATTGGTCAATTAATAACTGATTAAACCAATGGGAAATCTCGCCTGAAACTTGTCTAAGACACGTTTTTTTGTTATGCTAACTAGGTTAGAAGAGGACATAAAAGTTTCTGGTTTGTTAAGGATTTGTCATTCCTCATCAGGTAACTAGCTAGAAACCAGGTTGGTATCTACCAGTATATATGTTATCATAGCAAAGTAGTCACTGGCTTATTCATACTTTCTACTTATACTGTCCATTTCTGGGAGTTCTTACACTTTCAACTCTTTTTGAGGCAAGTGGAAGAGTTATTTTTTAACCTTATTTTATCTTAAATGGGTACTAAAAAGTTCGTGTATTTTAGAATCTCTACTCTCAATATATTAACTTTTTGTACTCGATTTGTTAAAAAAAGGGAATAGTCTTTTTTTAACAGGGTATAGTTCATTAGTATAGTTCATGACGTAGGCGTGATAAAGTTAGTGTGTTGAATGCAGGTGATTGGATGAGCTTTGAGTCTGTTCATGTTTTCACAGAGTTTACAATCATGCAATCCTGTATGAAGATACCGCTGGCCACTACGTTAAGCTTACTGCTGTTACTATTAATCAACTTTTGTTCTGCAAATGACAAGAACAGCAGCAAACCACGTGATAAGGTGAGTTTGTTTAATAAACGATTGTTTAATCGGGAAATTCTTTTATGTCATTTGCTGTGTTATGATAATTGAAAAGTGAAACAACTGAACAGGCTCTTTAGGTAAAAAGATCATGATCAAATGATGGCTGACTCAAAAATTGTCAACGTGTTTCTCTAAAATGCCACTGTCGCAATTTTTTCAACTCAAACATTGGAAATTCAGCGTTTCTTGGAATATTAAAAGATATTTAAAGCAAAACAAATTTGGCCTACAGGACAATAATGCATGTTTCCATTTAATATTCTCTTAGATTACATGTCAGCAGACTTCACCTTATGGTTCCTGTGGTCATGGTGGGTGTTTCTGTGTACCAGGAATTCCAGGCATCCCAGGAAGCCCTGGACCCGCGGGACCAGCAGGTGTTACGGGATCATCCGGTAATCATGGACCTGAAGGACCCATGGGCCCACGAGGAAACAAAGGTGATGAAGGAACCCGTGGAAGACAGGGACCTCCAGGCCCAAACGGTAACAAAGGAAAAGCAGGTCCCCCTGGCCCTAAGGGACCTCAAGGACCCTCAGGTTCAGCTGGTTCCCATGGAAACAAGGGTGATACAGGTGCTCGTGGAAGTCAAGGTCCCCCAGGCCCAAAGGGTGATCCAGGATCGTTTGGTCGTAATTGGAAACAATGCGTTTTTAAGAAGCTGAGTGATGGAAGGGATTCTGGATTGATAAAGGTAAAGACTCAGTTTACAGTTCAAAAAATGTGAAGTTACCCTAAAGTAAATAAGAGATTGACTAACTTCGGATTGAAAATTCGATTTATGTCAACTTTATCAGGAAGAATGATTTTTATTCACTACAGTAGGCTCGGAACTAACCCATGGCTGCCTTCAAATAATATTTCTTTGTTCATTATTTATAATTTTGGTCCTATTTTTTCAGTTTTGGTTGCTGACGTTGTTGATCTTCAAATGATCTATGATGTTCCTATTTATATTTTCACAGGAATGTATTTTCAAGAAGCTGTCAGACAACACAGCACTGCGTGTCTCCTGGACTGGCGCTCTTCGAATCTATAACTGTGACAGCTGCTGCAGTCGATGGTATTTCACCTTCAACGGTGCAGAGTGTTCATCTCCTGCAGCAATTGATGGTGGAGTCTACATGAGGTATGGAAGTGGCAGCAGACTAAAGGATTTGCACCGCGTACGTCACATTGAAGGAGTCTGTGAGAAAATCCACAAAGGTACAGTGCGCGTTGGATTCTGGGTCGGCAAATGTGCCAGTCACAAATCTGCCGATGCTAACACAGGCTGGCCCGGAGAGTCCCGGATGTACGTGGAAGAAATACCTCCCCCACAGGCTTAATAACAGCAGATTCTGATTTCCTTCTAACTTAAAGCGTGATTAACAAGCTATTTATGGACAATTTTGGTATTAGAAAGAAGTTGAAACTGTCAAAAGAAGGGTGAAGGGTTTTAGAAGGTACATTGTAACACGAAACAAATGTAAGAAATCTGCAAATGCAAAATAAAGCCACTTTGAAAAGTACAAAAGAAGTTTCTATTTGCATAAAAAGACTTAAAGGGGCACTGTTACGAGAATTTTTGTTGTAAGTTCTAACGTTTTCAGTACCTATAATCAGACCAATGAGTCACTATAATTTGGAGCATAGTTGGTAGAGTGCTGGTTTGCAAAGCGAGAGAACTGGGGTTCGATTCTCACGGTCTAAACAATAGAGACCTTTCGATTCTAAGCGCGCGTAAACCAGCGACGGTCATTTTGTAATTATGGTCATTGTCATTCTGCTATGAGTTTAAGCGAGAATGTCGTGTTAGCGGACACAACTTATAACGTGTTATAGTTTTTATTATTTTGCGGCTGGGAGATAGCTTAACCTCCTTGAATCAAGATAACGGTGCTAATTTTTGGTGAAAAAGATGTACAATAAAACTATCCAGGGTGTCTATTATTTAAGAGCACGCGAAAAAACTTTAAGTTTAATCTGACTCGTACTCGTAGTCGTTCTCGTCCTAGAATCTAAAGGTCTCTAATAGCACGGGTCTTAAAACAACTGAGACACTAAAAACGGTTTTGCCTTTGCCTTCTGAACGGCTGCTAGAGCTTCGCGTGACTCAAACATAACCGCGTCAAAATGGCGGTCTTGTCTCCATTAGGACACGTAAATACAGTACCCTCATGCTCAATTAGTACCTCAGTATTTGTTAAAGATTATGGCACATTAAAATAAAGTAGGTTTCTTTAATTTTCCATTTTAGCTTTTAGGGTTTTACTTAAATTTCATTGCCCCACAATTTGCCTCTATTGGCCACTTATTCGATGCTTAGACACGAAAATTCAAGGGGAGGACTGAAAGTGCAAGGAAGGACAAGGAACGCGACAATTTGTAGAAAAATGACTTTTCCATAAATCTTGGCTTGTCATCCATCCAGTTCCTAATCGCGCCTAACAGGAGTAAGCTGGAGTGCCGGAATCCACGAGGCTCTGCGAGACACGAACTTTCAAGTAATAGTAATATTTGGGCTTTCGTCAGGGTTAACTGCTTAACAGTTTTTTTCTCTTTGTCTGTTAACGGTTCTACTTCCTTGAAAGCGATAATGCATCAAATAACCGAGAATGTAAGTGAGTTTATTTATTTTGCAATGATGCGTAAAAACATTATCTGTTCACAAAATGAAACTACCAGGGCCAATTATTTTCAGATAAATAAAGCTGAATTCACATCTGCCGATACGAGACAAATTCATACAGACGTTGAGTTCACTTTAGAATGATATGGAACGGGCGGAATTTTTGGCGAACAAAATTGCTTCTATATAGTAAACATAATATTGAATCAAGTTCTGTGATTGTTAAGTTTCACAATCCACAACACTGAGAGTCAACTACTTGGACCCGCTGTAAAAAAAACATCTCAGTATGTGGCTGGGACTGAATCCTACGAAATGACCATGTGAAAACCTCAACCTCTGTTAAACAAACGTAGAAGTTGAAGAACTTTCTCCGCTTTGGAGAGGAAAGCAGAATATCAATAAATCAATGCCTGCATGATCAAGCGTTAAAAGATATGAATGATTTATTGAATTTATATGGTAGAACTCGTCTGGTCACGTCAACTTAAAAATTGCCAATTCGATTCTGTACTGAGAGGACAACCGTATAATTAGAGATGAACAATTAAGGCTATAAATTATTTTTCTGATATGAAGCAATTTTAACACTGATAACTGGATGTTAATATCTCATAGGCGTCTTCCAATGTTTCCCCAACATTTCGTTACACCTGCAGACTGAAAACTGACAACAGACAACAGCTATTCTCGCAGAATCGAAGGTGAACGATTAAAATTTTTTTAAGCACACAGTGAATACACTTGTACGTTAGACAATAGTTTCATGCTGTATCAACAAATTTGCCTCAGAATTACGATAAACTCATTTTGTTCACATTGGTATCTGGCACAGAATAAAAAGCTACAGTAGCTCATAATACATAATCTCAGACCGTATGGTTATTTTCATCAATATACGATCTCAGCTGAAAACTCCCCTTTGCAAAATTACAAACTTTAAATAATAATAATAATAATAATAATAAAAGTTAGTGATCACATCAAAAGCAAATAGAAAACAAAGCATTGCTCGTTAGAATACAAAGTACTAATCGAATGTTCTCTTAACTCGTTATTACGAGAACTTAATCAAACAAATCGAAGATTGATTCACAACACTGTTGCACAAAACAGTTGTCACTGCGCAACAAAAATGACAAGACAACAATAAAGGATTCAATAAAATAAACGTTAAGGTTTGAATATTTGTACTTTATAAATTCTTTACGTGTTTTTCTTTTAACTATTTTATCTCATAGTTCCTTTTCTTCTTTGTCTTTTCAATATGCGTACCTTTGTCTTTTCAAAAAACGTAGGTACTTGAAGTAGGAAATTATCCTAAAGATACTGCAGTCTCACAACTATAGATGTGAACCACGACGTTCTCACAAATAAAAAAATTCAGTGGAGATTCAGCACATTCATGAACAAAAAAAAGTAAGCAATCGTCCTTAGTCGGAGTCAAAAGTTTTAGTGTCTTCTTTTACGGTTCAGTGCCAACTAAGCGACAAATTCAGTGCGATTTATTCTCGACTATAACTGATCGGTGCTCTACTGTAAAGTGAATTTCACGTTTTTAGAATTCCACGAACGTTTCGAACGTTACCGTGTTTATCAGTGAAAACGAAAAACTATTAAAAAGGCCGTTGTGACCGAGACACGGAATGCGACAAAGAAGAATAAGTGTTTACTTTCTTTTTTTTGAAGTGCTTAAGAGATTATCTAAAGGAATAGTTAGGTACCAGGTTCGAATCATTGGGAGTTTCGAAAAACGGAGGATTCCACTGGAAATCGGAATTCTACTGTAGAGTTTCTTTCAAAAGGGTGAGAAGCATTTAATTCTGAAAGTCTCTTAGTTTGTTTTTAAAGCAATTTTAGTTTTAAATAACTCTAGATCTGGATTGTCCACAAGGAAAACAATATAGAGTTATCAGCCGGCCATTTTCCATTATAAAATGGAAAATGCTTAATCATGAAAAATGGAATCAGCGACTTCCTTAAACCACAGTGTTTACAGCCTTACTTTCGAAGGCGATTTTGATGGCAAATGGTACAAAGCAGAGCAGGTTAGCTAAGAATCTGAAAACCAGTAATGAATAAAATGTCTATTAGTGTTGTTGCAAATGCACGCATGGGGTATTTTTTTTTAATCAAGTATATTCCAAAACTTGTGATAATTTCGGCGCATAAAAAAGTTGCCAAGCTAAGTTTGTTGTTGCGATAAGTGTATGAAAAATTTGGGGGCTGCGCTCCCGGCACAAGTTCGTCGGTAGTACTAAGTTGGATTTATTTATTTATTTAAATCAGGAAATTTACACACAATTTTAACAGCAGCTAAAAGAAAGAAAGAATCAAAAGAAAAAGGAACAAAAGCAATGAAGAGACTTGGTTACGTGTCATGTGTGTGCGTGTGCGGTGTCAAGAATAGCAAGAGGTGATATTTCCATTCTTTCTTAAACTTACTATATAGAGGACACTTACAAGAGTTCAAATCTTTGAACCAGAGAATTTAAAAGAACTTTTTTATCTAAATTAGTGAATACTCTCGGTCTAAAAAGCTAGGTTTATTCGTAAATTTTGTACTGTTATAATTGTACATATGAGAGAGCAAAGTTAGGACACCAAAGAAGACATTTGCAATGCTATCGGTTTCATTCTCAATCTTATGTGTAACTAAGGCAGCAAGTTAAGTTATCTATATTTGAGACATATTATCTAATCCAACACTTCCTAAGAACTTGCATTAAATCGGGAGCGGCACGTTACCTAACATGTGTAAAGAAGATGGTTTCACAGACACTTATGTTGCTTAAGATCAGAATACAATTTAGTCTGGTACTGCTGGCACAGCCCCAAAAAGTAATTTCATAGCTTAAATACGGATATATCAAAGCACAATATATTTGTTTCAGCATATTAAAAAAGAACAGCGAAAAGCATATCGCTATTATAGGTAATGGTAATACCTAAACATGGATGAGTTGCCAGAGTCAATGCAGACATTTTCTGACCAATAAGAATTTTGGATTCTTTCGTGTTCGATACGTCACGGACCCCTTCAACTTGTCTCAACTTGGAACTTATGGAAAGTAAACACAATGATAAAACTCCTTTTAATTGTTCAATTAATAAATGATTAAACCAATAGGAACTCTCGCCTGAAACCTGTACTAAGACACGTTTTTTCGTTATGTTAACTAGGCTAGAAGAGGACATAAAAGCTCCTGGTTGTTAAGGATTTGTCATTCATCATCCAGTGACTACAGCCTTTCAACTACAAGGTTGGTATTTAATAGTATGTTATCAAAGTAGTCTCTAGCTTTTTTATCTGTCTACTTATACTTTTACTAAGAGTTCGATTTTGTTCGTTTTTCTTTTGTTAGTAAAGTAAAGTGTAAGAATTATTTTTAAAACCGTATCTTTGTTTGTTTTTTTCGGCCTAGATGGGCACGTCGAAAAATTTCCCTTTTCCGAGTCTTTTGACTACGTGGAAGATATAATTTTTGCACACGATTTAATACAAAGGGGAATAGTCTCTTTTAACGTGGTATAAGTCACTTCATATTACAAGGCTGAGTGATAAAGATAGTATATCATTGAGAGCAGGCGATTGGATGAACTTTGAGTCTGTTCATGTTTTCGCAGAGTTTACAATCATGCAATCCTATGTGAAGATACCGCTGGCCACTACGTTAAGCTTACTGCTGTTACTACTGATCACCTTTTGTTCTGCAAACGACAACAGCAGCAAACCACGTGACAAGGTGAGTTTGTTTAATGAAAACATAAGCAGTCGGGAGGTTTTCAGTTAAAGTAAATTGTGGTAAGATAAATGAAAAGTGATACACCTGAACGAGCTTTTTACCTACAAGGATCAAAGGAAATGGTTGACTTATAGATTGTCAGAATGTTTGTCCAAAATGAGAGTTTCTGCGTTCTTTTCCATCTAAACATTAGAAAATATTTCGAGGAATATTTCCTCACCAAAACTCAGTCAAGCTTTTTAACAAGTTAGATTGGCTACCTATAGATGATATTATACGTATTAGGAAGCTTTATATGCTTCATAAAATAAATCAAGGACATTGCCGGCTTGTTTTAATAAATATATTGAACATATAAGTAACACCCATAATCATAACACGAGATCCGTTTCCAATAACAATATTACAACACCAGCTTGTAAAAGGAACTCTGGCCTTCGAACGTTTCACTCAAGCGCTTGCCGTTTGTGGAACGCTCTTGATCCCGAACCTAAGACATTCTCCCATACTAATTTTAAAAATTACTTATTTAATCTTTACCGTAGTTTGATTTCTTCTCTTGATCATTTTAAGATTTGTAAAACCTTTTAGTTTCATTGGTAGTCAATTAATCAATATTGTATTAATAGTAGTTTATTATGTAATTTTAGTTGGTAGATTATATTGGTAGTTAATTAATTAATCGATACTTTTTATTACTTTAATTGTAGGAGGGCCATTATGAAAACTACTGGGTGACCAGTAATCAATGTCTTTACCCTCGTTAAATAAAGTTATTACTTACTTACTTACTTACTTAAGGATGTTTAAGCAAAACAAATTGGTCCTACAGGGTGATAATGTATGTTGCCTTTTAAGACTTTTAATATTCTTTTAGAGTACACGTCAGCAGACCTCATTATATGGTTCCTTTGGTCATGGTGGGTGTTTCTGTGCTCCAGGAATCCCAGGCATCCCAGGAGGCCCTGGACCCGCGGGAACAGCAGGTGTTGCGGGATCACCTGGCAATCATGGACCTGAAGGACCCATGGGCCCACGAGGAAACAAAGGCGATGAAGGGGCCCGTGGAAAACAGGGACCACCAGGTCCCAAAGGAATTAAAGGTCCACCCGGTAACAAAGGTGAAGCAGGTCCTCGTGGCCCCAAGGGACCTCAAGGACCCTCAGGTTCAGCTGGTTCCCCTGGAAACAAGGGTGATACAGGTGCTCGTGGAAGTCAAGGTCCCCCAGGTCCCAAGGGACCTCAAGGACCCTCAGGTTCTGCTGGATCCCATGGAAACAAGGGTGATACAGGTGCTCGTGGAAGTCAAGGTCCCCCAGGTCCAAAGGGTGCTCCAGGATCGTTGGGTCGTAATTTAAAACAGTGCGTTTTCAAGAATCTAAACGATGGAAGGGACTCTGGATTGATCAAGGTAAAGACTCAGTTTGCAGATATAGATCAGTGATGTAAACCTGCAGTAACTTGGAGGAAAACTAAGGTCAATTTTGAAAAAGAAATTCATTTACTTTTTAATTTATTATGGAGAAATTTAATTTTCTAACAGTAAAACTGGAATCCATGACAGCCTTCAGCATTGTTCATTACGGTCAAAAGTATATTAGTCTAGTTGCTTTATTTTGGTTTGTAAGTTGCTGATTTTTTCTATTCTATTTTCAAAGGAATGTATTTTCAAGAAGATGTCAGATAATACCGGGCTTCGCGTTTTCTGGAATGGCAACCTTCGCCTCGAAGGCTGTGACAACTGCTGCAGGAGATGGTATTTCACTTTTAACGGTGCAGAGTGTTCAGCTCCAGCAGCCATTGATGGTGTAGTCTACATGAGGTTTGGAAGGGGCAGCAGACATAAGAATTTGCACCGCCCACGTCACATTGAAGGAATTTGTGACAAAATCCACAAGGGCACTGTACGCGTGGGTTTCTGGGTCGGCAATTGTGCTGGTTACGGATCCGCTGATGCTGACAACGGCTGGAACTCAGTTTCCCGGATCTACGTGGAAGAAGTACCTCCCCCACAGCCTTAATAACAGCAGATTCAGGTTTCGTTCTTAGTTGGAAGGTGATAAAAAAATTGTGGGCAGAAATAGTATTCTAGATATAAAGGACATACATAATAATAAGCACTTTTGGTATTACAAACAAGCACAGTTAAATTGAGAATAGCCGTAACTGTTTAAAGAAAGGTTAAGGGTAAAAGATCATTTTTGATACGGAAGAACTGAAAACCATGTAATGAATCTGCAAATGCTAAATAAAGCCACCAAAAGACATAAAATGGAAGTTTCTTTGAGTGAGTGGGGCACTGTTACGGGAATTCTTGAAATAAGTTCTAATATTTCCAGTTCCGTGGCCAGAAGAGGGCTTAGGGGTAGGTGCTGATGTAATTAAATTTGAATGAAGCTTGTCTCTTCTGTAAAGAAAGGCGATGGGTTAAAGCCATTTGCAATATAAAAGAAATGCGCAAGTAAATAATCTGCAGCTAAAGATTCGAAAAGGTGCTTCATAGCATAAAACAGGTTTATACGTACAAACCCGTTTTTTTTTATTTTGAATTCAATGTCGATCATAATCAATAGAGAAATGTTGAAATTTATAATAAGGACTGAAGGGAGGCGGTTAGTTCTAAGACAATATCCTTTTTATTAAGACACGTCCTAAACCTCCAGAATAGATTTGTAGAGACGAGTTGTTGGTCCAACATCCCTTCCACTTCCAATCATTCAATTGTCATTCTGCGGTAACACCCAACCGAAGGAAGATTGGAACGACATGATGGCCATAAATAAAATACATACACCTCTTTCTAGTTTTAAGAAGTACGTATTAAACCCCCCTTTTTATCTCTAACAGAAGTGAGATCGTTAAACTTTCTTTTACGTGTCATTGCCTGTCATCCCTAGAATAAAGGGATTTATACTATACTGTCCAATAAACAGAACGAAATCTAATTTCACTGAGCTGGGGAGAAGGATTATCAAGAAAGGATATCAAGCTGCTTAGATCGGCAAGAAAAGAAAAGGAGACACCTTCTATTTGCAGCCCATCTCTAATTCAACAACTGTCACGAATACCTGTTGAGCTAGAATTGGAAGTGTGGGCGCTGGGGACGAGATTAAAGCAAACAATGACGGAGGGAGCCCTGGAAACGAGATTTTCTCTGGTGGATTTTGAGATGTCAAATTTTGATTTTATTACTTAGCAAAAACATTTGAGCATTATTAGAAGGGAAAGGGGGAGTAGAAAGACACAAAGTAAGCAAATTGCTGGTTTGCTATCACTGTCACGCTATCAAAAATCAAAATCAAAACCGTTCACCAGATATACAGTCCAGAATCTGAGAAATATAGGGGAATAAGTACCTTAAGATCCTTACCAAGCCTGTTAAGGTCATTGGAATGTTTCACATGCCAGATATTCGGAGAAACAGATTTACACTCGAAGTTCTCGTAAGCGACCACTTCGGAAATTCGAAAAAGTGGTCTTAACTAGAGCTGGTCGCTTACGAGAATGAGCTCTCGTAAGCGACCGCATGTAAAACAAAAAAAATAAAGGTTAAATGAGTGTCTTTATATATCAGATATAGACACGGCTAAGCTTTACATCCAATGTTTTATACCATTAGCACAGATAGCACAGTGTGCAGTTTCATTGAAGCCATTAAAGTGTGTATTTATCAGTTATAATAAGACTCTGAGTGGTCGCTAACGAGAGCTTACAACAAAGGAAAAGTCCAGTTGGGTAATTCCAAAGTGGTCGCGGTCGCTTACGAGAGCTTTTTATTACAAAGTTTAAGTCACAGTTCAAACGGGGTTTCACAAAGGTGGTCGTAGCTAGAGCTGGTCGTTTACGACAATGGTCGCAAGGAGAGCTTCGACTGTCACAGTTCGTGATCAAATTTAGAGACCTTTGCATTGGGGGCACCAACATGGCGACCGGAACCTAACTGAAACAACTGTCATTGAGTTTTGCTAAGAAAGCGTGAATTCATCTCTCGAGGAACTAATAAACATTAAAGTCATACTTTGTCTGATGTGACAACTGTTCACACAGCAAAATCCCTCCATATAAGTCACTTTTTCAACCTCAGCTCATTTGGCCGCCATCACGCAAAAGCTTAGAAATTCAAGCTCACTGCATAAAACGAAGAACTCTTTCGAAGTGCAAATTTGTTGGAATATTCGCTTTTTGATGACGTCATGTGAAAATCAGCAATAATCCAGTTTACTATGAAAGAGGCTATTTTTCAGTCGTTTTGGCTCGTTTTTTTCTTTCATCTGATGCGAAGAAGTTGAATAGACTCAACAGTATTCAAATTTCAAACCAAAGCTAACCAAATAAACAAACGACAAGTAGAGCTCTTGTTCAGGATAGAAGAATTTTGCAGTCTAGTGATTTCACAGTTTGTTTCTCGAGATATCTAATGATGACTTTAAAGGAGAAGTAAAGTTGAAAAATCACAAACGCTGTATGATAAAACTGAATTGAACTTGCGAGTATAATTTCTAATTGAAAATTAGCATTTCACTTAGTAATAGTGACAATAAACAATTTAGATCTTGATTCTTCTGTAATAACAGATCGATGTTATTTGAATGGTCAAATCAGCGAATATTTCATTTGTATTAGCCAATCACACTTCATATTCATACCACTAACCCATTACCCATTAATCAGCACTCGATATGTTGTTCTTTCTTATTAACGCGATCTGACAAGAATCTTATTAAACATATGCGCTAAAAACAAAACAAAAATAATTGCTTTATTTTTGGTATAAGCAGATAACTCATACATTTGAATGGGTATTTAGAAATGGCGCAGTCTTGGAGCGAAGGGTTTAAGTCTTGAGAAGAAGGAAAGAAGAAATGTAACACACCCTAACAACATCGAGACTTGAGACGCATCGTCAACGCTTCCGAGATTTCGAGATTAGTTCCTAGTTTGCCAAGTCTCGAATTTCTAGGAACTACCCTTCATCCCTTTTTTGCATGGTAACAGTTTACATTATTTATTACTGTTGATATGTGGATTATATTATTTACTTGCTATGTTTCATTTTCTATATTTTTCTTTGACTGTTTAAGGTTCAACTTCCTTGCTGAAGCGGTTATGCATCCAATTACCCAAAGGTAAGTGAGTTTATTTATTTTCCGATGACGCGTATTTTTTGTTTTTTTTGTTTTTCAAACCATTATCTGTTCGTATATGATAAAACTACTAGTATGAACTATTTAAAAAGAAATTCATATCTGCCGATATCAATTATTATGGGGTAAATTCATAAACTTTGGCTCCCTTTAAATAGGAATCTGGCGGTATTTCTATATCTACTGAATATCACTGAATCGAGGTATTTTTCATTCTAGATTAACTTTTTTACTCCTATGTTCAATTACGGAGATTTTTATTGTACTTCTGAGTCTTTTGCGTTTGTGGACCGAATATTACGTTTGCGAAATTGATCAACAATGGAAACGGCATGTACATCATGCGCAAAAGAAGGTCACCAGTATCAAGAGAATTATCTGCTTCATTTTAATAGCATTTTAATAAATTACAAACTGGTGTTGGAAGAACTCGATGTTTTGGGGGAGGAGTATGAAAGGCCTGCAAGGTGTCGTAAATGATATCGACAATTTTGGGACTTTTTTGGAGGTCTGATCACTTTTGTAAGAGGACGACTGGGTGTTTCTTGGTGTTGCGGAAACTATTGTTTGTTAGCTTTTGTGTTGTGGTGTGGGTATTGTTCAGTGTCTTTTCAATCTTTTGTATTACGTCATTGGTGTCCGCAACACCAAGAAACCACCGGACGACTGGATGATCAGATACTGAACAGTTATGGCTGAACGTCTCATGGTTTACTACTGACATACAACAGGCTGGATCATGATTTCTGTTTCTCCAGCTTTTCGTTATTACTGAACTGTCGAATTACTCAAGCTGTTATGATAGCAGAACTGCTTGAAGGTAAATTATGAAAATTATTACATAGCAAATGTACTCAGTGTACACGTACTACTTTTACGTTCAATATTTTAACATCCGTTTTGTGCTGATAGAGAGACATAAACGAATTTGGCTCAGAATCACGATAAACTCATTTTTTTCATCACATTGTGTCTTAAATGTAAAATTTAAAGCTCAGTCTATAAATTTGTTGATGAAACTGATGGCGAGATACATTCTTGAGAGAAAGAAGTAGAAAAAACTTATTAAAATAACTTAATAATATATAACTCATAATACGTAGTCCCAAACTGTGATGTTATCATCTCTAATATATATAACTGCCTTAAATTCTCAGCTTAACCTTGGTGTGAAATTTCAAACCTTTATTTTTCACTGAATTAAAGAATCACACCAAGTCAGGTCTTAGAATTATCACAAAAGCAATGCGGAAATAAGAAACAAAATATCATTAGACGACTCCCGCACTGACAAAGCCGAAAAGTAGTATCCAATAGCATTTCTTGTTAAAATAATAGCAGAATGTTCTCTTAACTTGTTACTACGAGAACGTAATTAATCAAACAAACCACAGCCGGAGTGATTCATATCATTGTAGCACAGAATAGTCAGCAACAAAAAAGACAACAAGAATTAAGGATTCACGATAACAACAGCGTAGGTTCGCATACTTGTACTTTGTCAATTCTTACATGTTACATCATTCCTTTCTCCTCCTTCTTCTTCTTTGTACTCTGTTGGCAGAACTCAACGAATACGTAGGTAGATGAGCACTCTCATGATACGAAAGACGTTTTCTGTTAAAAAGGCGACTGAGTTTAAGTTGGCAACGGCGAAAAAGCCTTTTCTCTCAGTTATAAATATTAAATATTAAATCATCTGCAAGTCAGGGTCTGTTTTTACAAGTGACTTTTAATTTCGTGTAAGCGAATTATTATTGAGTTCCTTGGTAAAGTGTGCGGTTCAGCCTTTTTAGAATTCCTCAAATTTTTCTCGAGGTTGCCGACTGTTTATAAGAGGAAAATACGTAGGCCGCATGTGCTGTGATTAAGAAAAGAAAGGCGATAATCGAAAACAGGCATTTTGTTGTTTTATATATCGAAGTGGTAAATCTTAAAGGTGTTAAGAACATAACATAACATAACATAAAACTTTATTTAAACTCGAATTTTAGGGTAGCTAACAAGCTAATATCTTCGAGCTGACACTACATAAAAACTATATAGAAAATATATATATACATTAAATGCAAGGAAAGAAAATATCATTTACAATTGACAATTTTAAGTTTAAGTATGTCAGGCAAAAAGAATCTACATGAAGGTAACATCCTGTATTTTAGTCTTAAAGTCTGCAAAAAAACTGGTACGAAAAAAGTCCGGCAGTGCATTCCACTGCTTAGCTGAAAAGTAAGAAAAGGAGTTAAGACCATAGGTAGTTGTTTTAGGTTTACTTAGTGAAAGAATGTAGTTGCCACGAAGATCATAGGAAGAGGACCGGAGTGAAAACATATTCTTCATATAAGTAGGAAAATGAGTGAAAAACAAACTCTTATATAACAGAATGAGGAAATTTTGAATGCGTTTGTTAAACAAAGAAGTAGAGCTGACTTCTGAGAGAAGAGTGTTGTATGGAGACGAGTAATCTCCAAGTATAAATCTAAGTATTCTTTTATTTAAAGCTTCGAGCTTATCCGCATCGCGCGCTCCACAAAAGTGCCAGACAGAGGAGCAATAATAAAAGTGAGGTAAAATATATGCTTTGTAAAGTTTGAATAAGATTTCCTTGCATATGAGTTTTCTAAAGCGCAACATAACATTAAACTGATTATTAATCTTTTTGCATACATTTGATATATGTTTAGAAAAATTCAGATTATTATCTATTTCCATTCCAAAAATCTCTAACGTGTCCTTTACTGGGAAGGAAAAACCATACTCCGTATCACCGAGGATTAGACACTGGTGCTTGCTCTCATTAACTAACATCCCATTTTCATGGTACCACTGATTGGCCACGCCAACATCATGAGATACGCATGCATCCAGAGCTGCCGGATCGACGTGGGAGTAGTATACCTGATGATCATCCGCATAAGCGTTCAACTTGGCCTTCTTGACGTGGAAGAAAAGATCGTTTATGAAAATGTTGAATAGCATGGGACCTAACACACTCCCCTGCGGGACCCCACGCTTGACGCTTTCCCAGGTCGAAAAGGTGTCTCCAACTTTAACTCTCTGAGTTCTGCTAGAGAGATAGTTCCTAATTAGGGCACAACTTTTGTCGTCCATACCATAGGCCCTCAGTTTCGAAAGGAGGAGTGGATACTGAATAACATCAAACGCTTTGGAGAGATCCATAGAAACTACCGCAACAAGCTCCCCCCTGTCACGCATCATTCTCCAGTCCTCGGTCAACCTTAGCAAAGAGGTCTCGCAACTATAAAACTTTCTATAAGCGCTTATGAAGTCTGATAAGACCCCATTGTAAAATTCATACATCTGCCCCGATAGAAGCCTTTCAAAAATATTGTTTAGAGCAGGGAGCACAGTTACGGGCCTATAGTTGATCTTACAAAACTCGTCGTCTTTTTTGTACAGAGGAGTAACGATGCCCATCTTCCAGCTAGCAGGATAACAGCAATGTTCAATGCAACAGTTTATTATACTTGTTATAGGCCGCGCAATAACAGCTGCCGCTTCTTTAATCAACTTTGGTGGGATCATATCGTGACCAGGTGACTTACGTACATTGATCTCTTTTAGTAATAGCTCAACCTGGGTTTCACTTGCGCGATGAAAACTGAAGCAAGCTGGAGCACTAAAGCCCCTGTGTTCATGGATTGCTTTGATGCTGGGATGATTTGCATAATCCTCACCGTAATCCTCTGCTCGTATTTCAGGCATGCTGTCAGCAATGTGAACAAAGTAGTCATTAAGCAGATTGGCAATCTCTTTTTTGTCACTAATAATCCTGTCATTTTCTTTCAAGATAATGTCATTGGCTTGCTTACTTTTAGTATGCAAAAAGGGGCGGAAAGTAGACCAGAATTCGCGCGGGTGTTCGGTGTCTACTGTTTTCCTCGCGAAGTGTTGTTTTATTGCTTTTCGCCTAAGAGAGGTGCAGGTATTACGTTGAGTTTTGTATGCCTCGTAATTTGCATCAGTACGATTGCGCGTGAATTTTTTCCACAGTTTGTTGCGATGCCTGATCGCCCTCCTCCATTGTTCCGTCATATAAGGCACCTGATTACCACGTATCATTGTTTGCTTGATAGGTGCGTGTTCATTGAGAACACTTAGAAACAATTGCTCAATAGCATAAAGCTTATCATCAAGTTCATCAAACAAATCAATTATGTGGAAAGGCACAATTTGCATATCATGCACAAAGTTCTCTCGACTGAAGTTTTTCAGACTACGAAAACAAATCTTGCGAGATCGAGTCCTTGGTGCTGATGATCGCAGGATAGTATAAACTAACGAATGATCACTAAGTTGCGTGTCTACCACGCCTGATGTTAAGACCTTTTTCTTGTCATTCGTCAGGATTAGGTCCAGCAGTGTTTCAGTTGTTTTTGTTGTGCGAGTTGGTTCCGTAATCAAACAATCAAGATTAAAAATATCTAGCAGATCTAGTAGAGCCCGACCGTCTCTGTGTTGTTTATCAGGAGCAAGAAGGTCCGCGTTTAAGTCTCCTGCTAGGAAAACCGTGTTTGTGAGCGAGGAAACTGCTTCGAAGAGAACAGAGAGTTCACGCGTCCACTGAGATCTCACAATCGACGGAGGTCGGTAAATGCCCACAACAGTAATCCAAGTCCTCGGCAGTTTGACTTTCAAAACAATCGACTCCGTCTTAAAGGTTGACCATGTATCGGAAGAGAGCCCTTTGAGCTCTTTAACTCTAATAAAGCAGATATCACTCCTTACGAACACCATCAATCCACCTCCTCCAGCCTTTCTGTCACGACGACTCAAACGAAAACCTTCAACGTGAAACATAGAGTTAGGGAAAGTAGCATCTATTTTAGTTTCGGATATTATCAAAACATCCAGCCTACCAGATTGTAGCCAAGTCTTAATCTCATTGAATTTGAAACCGCCAATACTGTTCGCGTTGATGTGTCCTAGTTTGAGATTTGATCGATGATTATTAGCCTTCTGATCAAAGTCGGCCCATATTTCATTTTCAGCCTCCGTTCCACCTTCGACTTGGACTTGATCAATATCTCCTTCGGTGTCTGAATCATCGAAAAAGCTGTCGCTTAGTGGGGGTAGAGAACATTTACTACAGTACCAAGCCTGTACATCACGAGTACGTAATTCCTTAAAGCTCGCACCAGAACACTTCACATGAAACGTCTTTCCACACAAACCCGCACAACGGACGCCATCTTGGTTTCTTCGAAGGGTCTTTGAACAACCACCGCAAATAGATTTCGAGTGATTAGAAGCGTCCCCTTTCTCTGGTCCTGGGTTACTACTGATGTCCCCTGAAAGCTTGAGAAGTTCAAATTGAGTTGTAGCGGTAGAATTATTACAATAGAGAACTCTCCGTCCGAAGAAGGCTTTTGCTCTTGGTCTTCCATATGAAGGTAATCTCACTTTCGATGGATACGAACAGAATGCATACCATTTCAGCTCAGAAATAATAGAGACAGACTCTCCGTCATTTGTAATAGACAAAGAATGGCTCGGGAAGCCTAAACTGCCGAGAAAAGTGAGTACGTAGCAGAGCACCAAGGACGCACGTCCGTCCATGGTTCTTAACAAAGAACTGACTGTTTTATTAAAAATGGATAACAGATAATAGCGTAATTAAAATACTTTCTTTGAAAAGAGAAGCGTATTATTTCAGTCGAAAGTCCCAATGTCTGTGATGAATGTTTTTACACTGAGTGCAGTTTTTCTTTTATAAAGCAAAATAAAACACAGATTGTCCGTAAAGAAAACATTTCAAAGTAATGTACGATTCCAAGACTTATTTTATAAAGATGTATTCAATAGCTGAAAAACGCACCAAAAATAACGTAGCATCCAATCTTAAAAGCAGTGAAGAAAAAAATGTTTCAATATTTAACGCACATAGGGGGTAATCTCCTTTTTTGTCTAATCTAACAGTTATTGTTTCAGCGCGATCTCTGTGCGTTTTGAAGATGAGCCCGTGTCAAGCTGACGCGTACGTATAATGTAATTTGACGGAGAATTTTTATGACAGAAAGAGCCTTCAAGTTCTAACGGAGCTCGTTCTCTAGGATGAAAGGAACAAATGATGACTGAAAGGAAGTTTATCATGTGAGGTCCTATTAAAGGCATGCACATAGAGGCGCAGTAGCTTCTATGATTTGACAAAATTCCCCGCTGGTCCGCGAACAAAAAATTTCCAGAAAAGTTTGAGAATGAGTAATCCGAATTTAAGAATAGAGAGCAAAAAAAGCACGGAAATACTGGACAGTTGGCTCAGAAACGAAATAAATAAACACTTAAAATACTTTCCGTATTTTAACGCGTTGTTAGCCGTATCAAACTTATTTCTTATTCAAACAAAAAAAATTAAACAGCTGCTCTCATTGGTCAATCCAGAAATGACTTAGCCAATGGAAAGTTTCGTCGTGTTTTCGTATTTTATACGTCACGAACCCTTCAACTCGTTTTAGCATGCAACGTAAAATAATAAAGCAAAAGGAAAAAATCTTACAATTGGTCAATTAAGAATCCATGCAACCAATAAGAACTCTTTTAGCATGTTGTATTTAACAATCTCTCCAACTTGTCCAAAACACGTTTGAATTCCAAATAAGGCCAGTAGAGAACATAAAAACCTCAGCATTGTGCGGGGATTTATCATTCCTCCTTGGATGTCTACAGACATACAAGCAAGCTTAAAGTAGGTTTTCAATGATTTTTAGATTTAACTTGGTAACTATATACTCATAACAACTTTCAATTTTTTGGTGCTATTCTAGCTTAGGGTTTTAAAAGTTTCATCTCCGTCATTTGATCTTAATTACAAAAATTACAAAAACCGTCGTTTGATGTCAAAGTTATATTTATCGAAGTACGTCGTTGTATTCTCTCCACGAAGGTACTGAACTGTCACCAATTAACCTAGCATTCCCATACGAGGTTATCGCCTTGACTGATTTGTTATCGACTTTTGTGCTGAGTAGCAAAGTTGCAACCAATTTTTTTTTATTGTATTCACAGGTTCCACAATCATGCAATCCTATATGAAGATACCGCTGGCCACTAAGTTATGTGTTTTGCAGTTACTACTGATCACCTTCTGTTTTGCAAATGACAAAAACAGCAGTAAACCAAGTGACAGGGTGAGTTCTTTTAATCAAACATTGAGTAATCGGAAAATTCTTTAATACTAGCAAGGATATATGCATGTATGAAGTTCCTAGCCTGAAAGAATGGAATGAAGTAAGATGGAAGGGAATATTGACAACTTGGGGGGTGTTTAATGAAAATTGTTGTAAGACGAATGAAAAGTGGTACAGTTTAACAAGCTATTTACGTAAAAGAATGGAAAGAATAAAAGAATGTTTTATGAATGGCCGGTTTGATTTGGTGACTCCATCAATGTCTAGGTGTTAAGTAAAAACAACAAAAAAAACGGACGTGTAGTTTTTTTACACCTACAGTTCCGGAAATGTCTTAAAGATTTAATTAAGTTAAAAGATATTTAGAGCCAACAAGAGAGAATGAAGCCAAAGAAATTGCTCCCACAGGACAATAATGCCTCTTGCTTTTTAACATTCCTTTAGAGCACTCCTCAAAAGACCTTATTATATGGATCCTGTGGTCATGGTGGGTGTTTCTGTGCACCGGGAATTCCAGGCATCCCCGGAAGTCCTGGTTCCGCGGGACCAGCAGGTGTTGCGGGATCACCCGGTAATCATGGACCTGAAGGACCCATAGGCCCACGAGGAAACAAAGGCGATGAAGGAACCCGTGGAAGACAGGGACCACCAGGTCCCAGTGGTAACAAAGGTGAAGATGGTCCCCCTGGCCCCAAAGGACCTCAAGGACCCTCAGGTTCAGCTGGTTCCCCTGGAAACAAGGGTGATACAGGTGCTCGTGGAAGTCAAGGTCCCCCAGGTCCCAAGGGTGCTCCAGGATCGTTTGGTCGTAATTGGAAACAGTGCGTTTTTAAGAAACTGAGCGATTCAAGGGACTCTGGATTGATAAAGGTAAAGACTCAGTTTACAGTTAAAGACAATTGTGAGGTTAGCCTAAAGTAAATTAGAGATTAACTAACTTCAGATTTGAAAATTCGAGTTATGTCAACTTTATCACGAAGAATGATTTTTATTAACTACAACAGGCCTGGAACTAACCCATGGCTCCCTTCAAATAATATCTCTTTATTCATTATTTAACATTAATTTTTTAAGTCCGATTGTTGCTGTTGCTGATCTTCAAATGATCTATGATGTTCCTATTTATATTTTCACAGGAATGTATTTTCAATAAGCTGTCAGACAACACAGCGTTGCGTGTCTTCTGGACTGGCGCTCTTCGAATCTATAACTGTGACAACTGCTGCAGTCGATGGTATTTCACCTTCAACGGTGCAGAGTGTTCATCTCCAGCAGCAATTGATGGTGGAGTCTACATGAGGTATGGAAGTGGCAGCAGAGTAAAGAATTTGCACCGCGTTCGTCATATTGAAGGAGTCTGTGAGAAAATCCACAAAGGCACAGTGCGTGTTGGATTCTGGGTCGGCAAATGTTCTAGTGGTAATTCTGCTGATGCTAGCACAGGCTGGCCCGGAGGGTCCAGGATCTACGTGGAGGAAATACCTCCACCACAAGCTTAAGCAGATTCAGATTTCTTTCTAAGTAAGGATGATTAACAAGCTTACTTTTGACAAAATTTTTAGAGGTCCAAGGAATAAAAATAGTGGTTGATATTTTTGAAATTAGAAACAAACGTAGGTGAGGTTTAAGAATAGCTTTTAAGAATAGGTGGAGCGTAAAGATCGTTTGCATACGAAAGAAATGTAAACCAAGCAAGGAATCTGCAAATTGAAATAAAAAAACCCTTCAAAAATAAGTTATTTATAAGTAAATTTTTAAAAGTTAAACATCATTTGTTTGGCGCCATTCTAAAAACGAACCAAAAGTGAAAGTGTAAAACGTATATTCGAGAACCAACCTCCTGGTCGAGTGTGCTTTGTTAGCGTTAACGTTAAACTTCATCTGTAGGAAAATGCTTTATGGCTTTGCCGATGTAATTTTCTTCTTTAAGTCTCAATCCAGAATCTCAGTCATAAAAGTGTAACAGAAACCGCCAGAGCGCCGGCGGGTTGCTGGTCCAGCAACCTTCATCCGTCTATAAACTCCGATTCTAACAGTCACTAAAAAAATCAAATTTCCTTTTTTTAAAGTGAAATCATTAAACTGGCTTTTTCGTGCCATGGAGTGTGTAGTTTGTAACAGTCATGAGCGTTGCCCTTAAATTTCAAGCTCGAACACTGTCATCGCGTATAGAGCGTATTCTACAAAGTGGGCACCCTTCCCTCTTTAAACTGACCAACATGCAAAAGTCAAAGTCTTTAAATCACTTTACTTGGCTTTTCTGGCATACAATCGACTATCTGCTTAAATGACATCTAAATTCAGAAAAGGCAGGTTTCCAGAAATTGACCACCAAGCAGAGGAGATAAGGTGGGGTGGGGGAGGGGGGGGGAAGAGATCACACTAGCTACCTTAATCCCGGTCATAATTATTGAAGCGCTGCTGTATTTTTTCATTTTCACCACAGTGCTTTTCCCTGGGAGGGGCAGGTCTCAGTAAGCAAAAAATCGTGGGCACGAGTTAATCTCGAACCCAGATCTCACTCTACAGGAGATTAAATACAAGGTTGTATTTCCTGTGAAATCAAATTCAGTCTAACAAGAAATACGTGTATTTGTGGAACAACTTAGTTGAATATCATGGGTGACAAATTACTCCTTAATTTTGGCTTGAAAATAAATTAAAAATTGCTATGGCAACATACTTTCCGTATTTCTCAGAGCCAATATGTGGTTAAGCGAGTGGAGATAACAGGGCATTAAAAGACACTTTAGAAAACTTAAATACTCGAAAGAGCACATCAAAAAGGATTTCAACAGGTATTTTGTCAAAAAATTCCAAAAAATCTCGAACTTAAGTCAAAAGTTATGCCATAAACGTTCCAGTGCCGTGGAGTTCTCGATAGGATAGCCAAGTAAAAAGCCACCATTTTGAGCGTAATTTATCACACATAATATCAATGGGCAATCCGAATGGTATAGGGAATAATTAGAATGTTCACAGTCCCTCATTTTAATGTGAAATAGTCAAGATAAAGCCCTTTCGTTGCGGAAGGCCATCTTGGATGAGTGTCAAATCTAATTAGGAGGCGAGGGACGGTTATTCTCAGTTCATTTTCCCCTCCACCCGTCAACCCCTGCGCCCGCCCCCTCGGTACATATAAACCCTGATGGCCGTCCGTACTGGAAAGCGCTCGATCATGGCAGGTCAGACGGAAGTTACCAAAAAAATAGGGGAGTGTAAACAGTCTAGGGAATAATTTCACTCGTCACCATTTCATTACACAGTCATAATAATCCTGATTTTAAGTTAAGGAAAAAGAGGTAAAAATTTTCTAGTATTATTTTATTTCAGAGGTCGCATTTCCATATTTCCCCATTCCTTAAGTTCAGCGTCGAGTGGTATTATCCAATGAACTAGAAAGAACGCGTGCCGGTAGGGACGAAATTGAAACAAAGTTCTAAGGAGCGAGTCTTGGAAACAAGATTTTCTGTGGTGAAATTTGAGATGTCAAATTTTGGTTCCTTACTTGAACGTTTCTTAAATACACTTTAAGCAGGCTTAATCGTCTGAAGTAGCGCTTAAATATCATGGCCACAGAACCGCCAACCAGTGCCGCTAGCGGAGAGAAGAAAGGGGCCATAAAAGTGAGGGGATGAACTGTTTTAACTCATGTATTCAAATTTCAAACCAAAATTAACAAAACAAATACAAGTAGCCCTTGTGTGACGTGTCAAAGAGTGACCACGCTTTACGTTGATCAAGATATCAGACGACTTTATGAACGCAGAATAATAAAGGCTAACAAAATGCCTCAAGTAGTAGAAAAAAAACCGTAGTGATGAGATAATTTCGCTTAGTAAAATAAGCAAAAGTTTTGTTTTCCTTTTTTGTTAATTACCGTAATTCCTCGAATAATCGCCTCCCTCGATTAATCGCCTCCCTCGAATAATCGTGCTTTTAGAATGAAATATCTAAACTTATCGCCACCCTCGAATAATCCCCCTACCCTCTATCCTTCTTCTCTTTAATTTATCCCCTCCCTGTCAAGTTGAAGTGGAGTCTGATCAAGCAAAACTGATCCCTGACGATTTACGCTTTGTCGCTGAGGATATTGACCGATTGAAAATTAATCGAGGAACCAAATTTGAAACACTTGAAAAGCCCATGCATGTTCAGTTTATTTGATGTGATCATTTTTTGATTAATGGATAATAAAACACAATATCGCCTTCCCTCAAATAATCGCCCCCCTGCGAAATAATAATATAATAATCATCGCCCCCGGCTATTATTTGAGGAAGTACAATACAATTCCCATTGGTCGGGCCATGGAATATTTAAACTGTTTTAGCGAATAAAAATTCACGTTAAAATGAAGCTGATCACCAATAATTCACAAACTTGAACTGACGAGAACCTCATTATATGCACAGAAAACAGAGATCGCTTTAGTTAAGGTTTGAGCAACAAACTCGGACGACTGAATGGATATTTTGAAGGTAACAGCTCATATTATTGTTGTTGGTATGTGGATTATATTGTTTACTTTACTTGCTACGTTTCGTTTAACAGCCTTTGACTGTTATGGGTTCTATTTCCTTGAAAGCGGTTATACATCCAATTACCCAAAGGTAAATTAGTTTATTTATTTTGAAGTGGAAACTTATTTTAATGATCATCAGAAACACTGCCAGTATAAATTACATAATTTAAAAAATGTTCACAACTGCCGAAATCGGGTAAATTCATAAAAATTCGTCCTCAGATATAAATCGGGGAGAAATCATGGTGGCAAAAATTGCGTCTTGATTTTTTCACTTCTAAAGTCAACTAAGGGGACGTGTGGTTTGAACTGTAATGGGTGATATGTGATCATTGAAATGACAACGCAACTGCAGCAGTTTTGCATGATCGCTCTTCTTATTACTCTTTGTAAAATGATTCAATGTTCTAAAACAGTGGAAAAATTCTCGTTAAGTGGCCACTAAAATGACCACTCTTCCATCAGTACTCTCGCGTGCATTTTTTCATTTGCTTTTTAGATTATATAACGTACATTAAATTAGTATTTATCCTCTCTTGGCGCGGGTTTACGCAAATTAATGTATCAATCAGTATAGGGTTGTATAATCGCGAATTGCACGGTTTAGAGCCTCAGTTATAACGGGAGGGAATTTAAAACAGGTTTTTGAAGCTCAAACCGTGAGAAAACAAGTCTGTGTTAAAAAACTGCCCCAAAAAAGTTATTAACACGAACGCTGAAAAACGCAGTCGAAGCAAGGAGAAACGATTTCGATGCTGCAGTCATTTTGCGCGCAACAATCTGTGTTTCACTCATGTTTTAACTGAAGATTTACCACTTGGAGGCTAGCCTCGTAAATGTGATGTATCGTTCACAAGTTAAGAGGTTTTTCATTTGTCTTGGCCTTGAAAGCACGAGAAAGACAAAAGAACGTGACGCTGTAAAAGAGAATCTGTGATCGTTTTCATAAATATTATCTATTTTTGATAGCAATATTATACTGGGAAATTTATACTTCAGTACAACGGACCTGATAAGCGACCTGCACGGTCAAACGCTCAAAAAAATATCGATAACAGTTCTTGGCATTTTTTTCTGAGTCTAATATAATCACTTCAACTTAAAATTTACCTATTCGATTTTGTGAGATTTTCTTCAAGATTTTTGTTTAAACTGAGACAAGCAAGAACCGCTCAAGACGAAATCGCCAAAAGTTAGATTTTGGAACTGATACGTGAGTATACAAAGACTACATTCCACCAGGGAGAGACCTGTCTTGGTGTGTTAACACTATAACTAATAAGGCTTGCAAGTTTTACTATAGTCATACTGCAGGAGGCAGTTCAAAACAGATTTTTAGTTTCAACCCTAAGACAACAAATCTCTGATATTAAACAGCTTTGCAACGAGTTTATAGGGAACGAAAACAGCTTTATGTCACTGCGGAAAACGATTTCGATGCTGTACTCAGTGCACTATTCTGCTATCATTAACAACTAGAAGTTAATCAATCTCTTATGTTTTATTTGAAGATTTACCAGTGGGTGGCTAAACTCGCAAGTACACAGCGCAAATGTTACCCGTCTCCTCCTCTAATTCGTTTATAAAAAAATGCGTGGTTCTATCATTGTAAAATTTGGAAAACGCGCTATAAAAGTAGCAAAATAATGGGCGTTTCCAAATATTAACCAACTTGTACATCAAGCGCAAAACAAGGTCTGTATTAGAATCAAGAGAATGTTCTACTTTTAATAGCAACTGTATTAAATAGGAGGTTACAATCTGATTTATGATTCAAGACATCGATATGTCTTGGATTTGTTTTGTACATTGTAACTCCAGTAACTTCAACTCGACTGTACCGAGAACATCTGTGAGAAGACGACCCAATAATCAGAAACTAAACAATGAAGGTTAAATTATTTTTCTGATATGTATAGCAATTTACTTGATTGGACGTTTATTTCTCATACACAGCTTCTCATGTTTTTCCAGCATTTCGCTATCACTCGAGACTGATAACTCAAGCACGCAGTATTAGTTGAGGGTTAAACGATTAAACTGTAAGTACACAGCGAATTCACTTGTACGTTCATTGCGTTAGACAATAGTTATGTGCTGTTAGACAGATATCAACAGATTTGTCTCAGAATTACGAAAAACTCATTTCGTTCACATGGTATCTGGCACACGTTTTGACCATAATTGTGAAATTCGAAGATCAGAGAAGAAACCACTAAAACGAAGTCGATCTCCGTTACATGATTAGAACTGACAGCAATCGTATAAGAAATACATTCCATGGGGAAGATTTTGAAAAACTTGTAAAATAATATAGTAGCTCATAATAAACAATCGGAGACATTATTATTATTATTATCATAATTTCAGTGACATATAAAATCTCAGCTTAGTTCGGTCTAGTTGATACTCTTTGTGAAATTGCAAACCTTTCTTTTCAGTTAAAAAAAGACAGTGATCAAATTAAGTCAGGTCCAAAAGCACAGCAAAAATAAAAGACGCCATATCACCCCGCGACGAATTACTGACTAATCACTTAGCAACCAAGTCACTTTGCTCCTTGGAAAACACGTAGAATGTTCTCTTAACTTGTTACTTCGAGAACTTAATCAAACAAATCAAAGAGTGATACGAATCATTTTTGCACAAAACAGTTGTCAACCAAAAGGACAAAACAAGTTTCAATTAAGTATTTAAGGTTAAAACAATTTAGGTTTGAATATTCCTACTTAATTTAGTGACTTCTTTACACGCTTCATTATTTTATCTCGTTATTCCTTTTCTTCTTCTCTGCTTTCCTGGACACAGAAAACGTAGGTACTTGAAATAGGAATTATCCTAAAGATTAGCGGTCTCTCATTTAATGTTCAGAACAACTACCTTCTCAATTAAACTGAGGAACAAAGTTCAGTGTAGAGTTTGCAAATTAATGAGCATAATCAGTTACGAAAACTTTGTTTTCCTAAAAAGAAGTAAATAATCGTTCTAAGACCACAAGTCTGATTGAGAATTTTAGTGCCTCCTTTTAAAATTCAGTTTCAAGTAAGCGACTGAGTTATTCTCGAATTTATAATCGGTGGTGTGCGGCCATTTTCCATTAAGAATTGATGAAAAATTGGAATCGGAGTGCCTTAATTGAAAGAGAAAGGAATAAAATACAGCAGGCGAACTACGAATCGGCTGAAAACCAGTTACGAATGTAATTTTCTGGATCGACTCTGTTATCATTTTCTATTAATATCCACCGAAGATTCGCCGGGGTCTTCTTGGTTATTCTTAGCTATTTTGTCGCCCAAGAAGTGTAAAAGGTGTTGACTTACGCTGGAATTTCAGTCCTATCCGTAAACGTCGGTTTCATCGTCGAGCAACTGAAAATTAATTCACTTGATAATCAAAGTTCAAAGTACGCCATACAGGACACTTGAACACAATTTTCAGTGTAGATACAAAGAAAGGTTAAGAACATAAGAGTAACAAAGGTTATGAATTAAAAGAGGTATAGTTCGTGTTTCATGTTGTGTGTTTGTGCGCGGTGTCGAAAGTAATAACGCTTCTAGTCAGTGAACACCGCTTTTTTCAAGTAAATGCAGGCAGCAGAAACTCAGATTAAATCAGCAATAAAATCAAGCAAATTGGCTACAGTAAAATCAAGTTTGATTGATCAAGAGGTGATATTTCCATTCTTTCTTAAAACTTATTATAGGGGACACATTTGAGTCAAGGGGCACCGGCAGTTTCCCAAATTTTCGGAACAACAAAATTTAAGAGAAGTCCAGCTTCCCTAATTTAGTGATTACACGCGATCTAACAAATTTAGTTTCCACACAAATTTTGTGTTATTATTGTGTATATTAGATACTGGAGTCTGAACACTAAGGAAGACATACATCTGGATGCTATCGCTTTCATTGTCAATCTTATGTGTTAGTCAGCTTGCGCATACTCGAAATTTATTTATTTTATTGTCTAATTCAATCGGGACCGGCACTAATTACTTAGCATGTGCAAAGAAGATGCATGGCTATGTACTAAGATGTCTAGCACTGCCGACACAGCCCCAGGCAATGATTTCATAACTTAACCATCCGAACATATCAAACTGCACAACATATTTGTTTCAGCATATTAACATCCAAGTAGAAGAGAACAACAAAAAGCATATCGCTAAGTAGTTGTCAAAAATGACCAGTGATGAAACTTCTGTTTCTGAACAGAATTGGCCAAATACCTTTCAAATTTCGCATAACGGGCTGTTAGAGTCAATATAAAAATTTTCTCGCCCAATAAGAATTTTGGATTTTTTCGTGTTCTATACGTCACGGACCCGTTCAACTTGTCCCGTCTTGTAACTTATGGAAAGTAAACACAATGAATGAACTCCTTTTAATTGGTCAATTAAGAACAGATTAAACCAATGGGAAATCTCGCATGAAACTTGTCTTAAGACACGTTTTTTCGTTATGTTAACTAGGTTAGAAGAGGACATAAAAGTTTCTGGTTTTTCAAGGATTTGTCATTCCTCATCAGGTGACTAGCTACAGCCTCACTCCTACAAACCAGGTTGGTATCTACTAGTATGTTATCATAGCAAACTTATCACTGGCTCATTTTTACTTTCTACTTATACTGTCCATTTCTGGGAGTTCTTACACTTTCAACTCTCTTTAACTTTTTGAGGAAAGTGGAAGAGTTATTTTTTAACCCTATATCTTATCCTAAATGCGTACTAAAAATTCGTTTACTTTAGCGTCTCCATGCACACTCAATATATCAATTTTTTGTATTCGATTTGATAAAAAGGGAATAGTCTTTTTTAACGTGGTATAGTTCACTGGTATAGTTCATGACGTAGGCGTGATAAAGTTAGTGAGTTGAGTGCTGGTGATGGGATGAGCTTTGAGTCTGTTCATGTTTTCGCAGAGTTTACAATCATGCAATCCTGTGCGAAGATACCGCTGGCTAATACGTTAGGGCTACTGCTTTTACTATTAATGACCTTTTGTTCTGCAAATGACAACAACAGCAGCAAACCACGTGATAAGGTGAGGTTGTTTAATAAAAGATCGAGTAATCGGGAGATTCTTTAATGTCATTTGCTGTATGATAATTGAAAAGTGATACCACTGAACAGGCTCTATAGGTAAAAAGGTCAAAGGAAATGGCTGACTCGAAGATTGTCAAGATGTTTCTCTAAAATGCCACTGTCTGCACTTTTTTTTCAACTCAAACATTGGAAATTGTTTTTTCAGAATCTTAAACGATATTTAAAGCTAAACAAATTTGGCCTACAGGACAACAATGCATGTTTCCATTTAATATTCTTTTAGAGTACACGTCAGCAGACATCATCTTATGGTTCCTGTGGTCATGGGGGGTGTTTCTGTGCACCAGGAATTCCAGGCATCCCAGGAAGCCCTGGACCCGCGGGACCAGCAGGTGTTGCGGGATCACCCGGTAATCACGGACCTGAAGGACCCATGGGCCCACGAGGAAACAAAGGTGATGAAGGAGCCCGTGGAAGACACGGACCTCCAGGCCCCAGCGGTAACAAAGGTGAAGCAGGTACCCCTGGCCCCAAGGGACCTCAAGGACCCTCAGGTTCAGCTGGTTCCCCTGGAAACAAGGGTGATACTGGTGCTCGTGGAAAGCAAGGTCCCACTGGCCCCAAAGGACCTCAAGGACCCTCAGGTTCAGCTGGTTCCCCTGGAAACAAGGGTGATACAGGTGCTCGTGGAAGTCAAGGTCCCCCAGGTCCCAAGGGTGCTCCAGGATCGTTTGGCCGTAATTGGAAACACTGCGTTTTTAAGAAACTGAACGATGGCAGGGACGCTGGATTGATCAAGGTAAAGACTCAGTTTACAGCTAAAAATATGAGAGGTTAGCCTAAAGTAAATAAGAGATTAACCAACTTCAGATTTGAAAATTCTAGTTTTGTCAACTTTGTCAGGAAGAACGATTTTCATTAACTAACCCAGGCCTGCCTTCAGATAATATCTCTTTATTATTTAACATTTTAGTCCGACTGTTTCAATTTTAGTTGTTGAAGTTGCTGATCTTCAAATGATCTTTGATCTTCCTATTTATATTTTCATAGGAATGTATTTTCAAGAAGCTGTCAGACAACACAGCACTGCGTGTCTTCTGGACTGGCGCTCTTCGAATCTATAACTGTGACAGCTGCTGCGCTCGATGGTATTTCACCTTTAACGGTGCAGAGTGTTCAGCCCCAGCAGCCATTGATGGTGGAGTGTACATGCACTATGGAAGTGGCAGCAGACGAAAGGATTTGCACCGCGTACGTCACATAGAAGGTGTCTGTGAGAAAATCCACAAGGGCACAGTGCGTGTGGGATTCTGGGTCGGCAAATGTACCGGTCAGAAATCTGCTGATGCTTACACAGGCTGGCCCGGAGTGTCCCGGATCTACGTGGAGGAAATACCTCCCCCACAGGCTTAATAACAGCAGATTCAGATTTCCTTCTATTTTTAAGAATGATTAACGAGCGATTAATGGACAATTTTTGTATTGTAAAGAGGTTGAAACTGTCAAAGGGTATAAAAGATCGTTTTAAGTAAGGAATCTACAAATGCAAAATAAAGCCACTTTAAGATATAAAATAGACGTTTCCATATGCATACAAAGAATTAAAAGGGACACTGTCACGAGAATTCTTGTCATAATTCTAACGTTATCTGTACGTGACAATTAGACCATTAAGTCACTATAAACCGGAGCTTAGTTGGCAGAGTGCTAGTTTTCAAAACGGGAGAACTGGGGTTCGATTCTCACGGTCTAAAAGACACTAAAAAAGGTTTTGCTTGTGCCTTGTGAACGGCTGCTAGAGCTTCGCGTTGCTCAGATAACCGCGTCGACATGGCGGTCTCTTCTCTAGAGGGACACGTAGATACAGTGCCCTCTTGTCAACTAGTACCTCAGTGTTTGCCACAGATTATCAAAGTAATAAAGTAGGTTTTTGTGTTTTTTCACTTTAGCTTTTTTGGGTGTTACGTAACCTTTATTGCGACTCATTGCACTCTACTGGCCACTTGTTCGATGCTTAGATAAAAAAATAAAAGGAGGAGAGGAAGCGCTTTGACAAGGAAAGCGCAAATTTGTAGGAACATGACTTTTTCATAATAGTGCTCCAGTTCCTTATTGCGCCCAACAGGAGTTAACTGGAGTGCCGGAATCCGCGACGTTTTGCGACACACGAATCTCAAGTATTAGTAACATTTGCGTTTTCGTACTAATCTGACGTCTGTTTCCTCTTTACATATCAGTTCAAATCAACTAGTTTTCAGCACTCTAAAGAAGCTCTGTACACCATTTTTTGCTCTACTATTAATTACGTACATATAAGTAAACTTTCCTTTTTTCTACGTGAGATCTTCAAACCGCCTTTTCCGCGTCATTAGAGTGTCACGAGGTGAATTCTGGTGATGTTCTTGAGCCAGCGCACTATCAACGTTATCATTACTTTCCAGTTCTGTGCAGTTTGCAAAGTAGTCCCGCACTCCACCCTCCTAAAACGAGACAAAAGAAAAGCAATATGATAATAACGAATGATCAGCAAGGGTTTATTTCCACTGTCGCGTAATTTTTACGTGCGTGCGTAAAATTTACGTTCACAAATAAAATAGAGGCAATGTATTAAAGGTCGCACGTAAGCGTAAAAGTAGCACCTCGCTCAACTTCACGTTTAATCTCAACACTTTATATCTTGCCTCTATTTTATTTACGTGCGTTAACGTGCGTAGCCAAAAACGCGTCACTGGAAATAAACCCTAAGGAAAATTTTTTTAAGCAAGAAAACGCATACTGGTCATTTTATTTACGTTACCTTCATCTTGTTCGGTTTTGTTACTGTTTCATGACTGTAACCAATAAGTAATTGTGTTCAGTTTTTTTTAAATTCCGGCTTGTAATTTACCATTTACACATCTCCCGTAATACACCCTTTTTATTGTATACTGCATAAACATTGACTTCAAATTTTCTTGGGACTACGATAATTAATACCCAACAGAAATAAAAATACAATGCATTTTTGGGCAGCAGGCGAACAAGGTGTTTATAGGAGATGTGCAAATGGAAAATACTTTATTTTTCCGTTCGCGATTATGCCGCAGGCTGCAGCTGTTTCTTAATAAGCTATAACTAACACAAAATCAGTTCGCAAGTAACCGAATCGAGTGATTCACACAGACCGAAGTATTAAGGATTTTTTTTAAGAGCTGCTTCTTTACTTGGAGGTAAACTGACAGTACTAACGACTATACACTCAAACCTCTCTAATACAGACACCGAAGGGACAGAGCGAAGGGTTCGTTTTAGAGAGGTGTCCGCATAAAAGAGGTCACTTTGATGACGTCACTTTTATGACTCCAATTACAGTTTCATGCGTTCAGTAACTAAAACCAGGCTAACACTCGTCTTTAAACTGCATTTAAATTCACAGTACAAAGACACTGTCTTTCAGTAGCATACAACATTGCACATCTCAGCTACAAAGTATGACAGTCGTAGACAAATCTCTGTTTTAAAACGAAACGAGCTACAGCACAATGCTGTAAGTAAAAAGTTGTAACGTAAAGCACAATTCTGAAAGCGTCTTTTGCTATTTTGCAAGTGCAGTAAACAGTAACTAGCGTACAAAATGTAATAGAAAAGATCTTTAAACTATCTGTAGTTACTGAAGCCTTCAAAAAGTCGCTTATGTTCCTCTGTACACCTTTCACAAATTGTTGTTTGGTATACAGCGACTGGGCTTTATATCACCTTGCATAGCTCATCAGCCAGACTGTGTCGTTATTAGAGAGGTGTCCGTACCGAGAGGCTCGACTGTATGGACAATTTCCCGTATAATATCACTTTATAAGCCCAGACCATAGGAGGAGCAGTGAGAATAAGAACTAAAATAACTGTACCGTAATTTGGAAAGGAACTGATGTCGTTTCCTGGCGTGAAGGCGACTTGTATAAGTTTGCAAATCTGTTGGGAAGAGAACAACCATCACTAAATGAGAGAATGAAAAATGACCGAGGATCAAAAGTCCTCACGAGCTGTAGATCGTCAACTCTCGTTTAGCGAGGTCCGTAACAAGACACAGTTGAGTCTGGCGTGATTGATAGGACTACACACTGCACACTGACATGCCAGGAAAGCACGTTTAGAGATGTCAGCACGCTTATAGTCATCCATAGGGAACTTAAGATAGAGACGTTTTCGGGGCGACGGCAACTTCAACCGGACGTGACATCATCATTTGTTGGATATTGCGCACGCTCGTGCTCACCACCTTGCCGTCGTGGTCCCGTCGGCGACGTGAAACTGGTCTGTTTGGCGTTGTGGCGAAAACGTGAGTATTTAACTTTCATTTCAATCAGGTTTGTTGCGTTTAGCAACCAACATTTTGCAGATTATCGTTCTTAAATTGTCCTTGTTTTCTTTGAGGCACATTTCAAGCTCGATTTCCAAGCTCTGTTATCTAAACTTACATCTTTGAATGTTTCTATGTTTTCATGTCACAGGGTCAAGATCCAACTTGGCAAACAGCCAACCGTAAGTGAGCTGGACATGGGACAGAATTTTCCCACGAGCCAAATAAAAGTATCCAGACAAAAAATATGAACTCCGATATTTCAATTGTGTGTTTTAGTTCGCTCTTTTCGTTAGAATATCGTATAAATGAAACGCATTGAAAATTATATAGAATAGTAGGTAATACCATGTACTAACTCGGCGTGGGAATACTGAAATAAAGTTGTTGCCGTTGTTGTTGTTGTTGCATGCAAGTATTTCCCGGGAATTATTTCAATACCAAACTAAGAATACGGTTCCTTGGTAGCATTTTAATGTTCCTGTAATTTGCAAGGCTTCGGCAAGCCTGTGGAGATCATTTTTTTTCAACACGAAATTCTGCCTTGAACTCAGCTGCATCCCGCATGTTTTTTAGCGTGAACGGATCGTAACTGTCCAGAGGAAAATCGGGATTTTTGGACTCATAATTTTCCCACAAAACGAGAAACTCTTCATCCGATACATGTTTTCTGCATAGCAAATATTTATTCTCTTACTTCTTTATGTGAAGCCATATTTTCCTCTTCGGTATTCTTCTAATTAAAGGCGCCGTCCTTCTGAGTTCACTGCGATCTTAATGTTCTATTTCTGACCGCGAGCGACGGCTGCCTTAGTTCCAGGCTTTCTCTGCCAGTCCGGTCGCCGTCGCCCCGAAAACGTCTCCATCTCAAGTTCCCTCATATCAGTGTAAGACGGTTATGCTACCCATTTCAATATGAAGGTGACTTTAGGATATGTGGATATATACACCTTATTCGATGGTTTAGCATATAATACGTGCGGATATTTTGCGAGTTGCGTAGTATTTTCCGAGCCCCGCAGGGGCGAGGAAAAATACGAGCAATGAGCAAAATGTCCGCTCGTATTATATGCTAAACCATCGAATAAGAGGTTTATTATTCCACTACAAAAAAAAATTATCTGGCAATTGGCTTCTATTTTTTGGCAAGAGTATTCAGAGACATCCTGATTCTGTCTGTGAGAATGACGTTAACAATTAGCAAAATGTTCGCGCGTATTATATGCCAAACCATTGAATGAGAGGTTAATTATTTTACTGCAAAAGAAAAATGGTATTTTGGCTTCTATTTTCTAAAGAGGGTATCCAAAACATCCTGACTCTGTCAGCCACAGTTGCTCCTTTTGCATCCGCCGGTATTCGCCCTGTTGTAAACCGGTTAAACCAGGACACTACGGTGTATTACTGCCTCGTATTTTGCTTGTTCTCTTGACCTTATATGGTAAAATTACTTAATAGTGGAATAACAAACATCTGTATCGACCCCTTTCAAGTTTCACAGCTTGTGGTCAGTAAAGCAAAAAGACTCTGAACTCGGAAAAAACGAACCAAACGAAATTGACCTAAAACAATAACAGTAGCTCTGGCCATGATTCTCAGCTTGATACTGAGATGTAACAATTCGCGATCGTTTGACAGCAACGTCCTATTAACCACTTCTGATAGATCTCTCTATTTCGTTCATTTTTAACAGACTAAAAGTCCGTCATACCTCTGATTGTCTTCCCAGTACAAAACAATTCGAATGGTGCTAGCATGACCCCAGCTTTCACCTGTGGAGAGAAAAGAAAATCAATATCATAATTTTAAAACAGAAATCAACGATATAGAAGAAACTTGACGTTTTGAAGGTTTTTGTCATCATTACAAAAAGATAAGAATTATTAACAAGATTCTTTGAAATATTTCAGTATAGAAAAAGAAAGTGCGAAAAGTGCATGGAAAAAAGGACAAAGGGTCATGGGTTGGGCATAATTATAACAATCAAATAAAGATTTTCGCACGAATGGAGTCCGCTTGAGTGTTAAGCGAGGCTCTTATATGTCGGATGATTAACATCTCGAAAATCAAACACTCTAGTTTCGTTCGGCGTTTCTTGAGGATTTTGCCAACTACCGAATGTTTCTCTTCCTTACACGTTGATGAAGTTGGTGGCACGTGTATCCTTTCCGTGTGACCTTTCGAGACAAGCGAGTCTCGATGGGTTCCAACTGAATGAGGCCAAGTGCAAAGTACTTCGAATTGGATTCTCCAACAGCAACCACGATTTTGAACCCCTAGTCCTAAATGGCAAACCCCTTCACCGGTGCCAAATTGCTAGGCGTGACCATTAGCCACGGTTTAAAGTGGAACATGCACTCCTCTGAACTTATTAGAAAATGTTCCTCTCGTCTTTTTTTTTTTACGTCAACTCAAGAGATCCGGAGTGGCACCAAGTGAACTGGTGCAATTCTATGTGACATGTATTAGGCCCGTCCTGGAATACGCAAGTCCTGTATTCCATCGTTCTCTACCAAACTACATCAGTGAAGATTTGGAACGGATCCAAAGAAGGGCTTTCAGAATCATCTATCCTGACCTGTCATATAGTGTAGTACTGGAAACAGTTGGCCTACCGAAACTTCATGAGAGGAGAGAAAAGATTTCAATCGATCTGTTTGACGAGATCGTCTGTAACCCCACCCACAGTCTCCATAGCCTCCTCCCCCAAAGGAAGAGTTGTAAATATGCACTGAGACGCAAAAGTGATTTCACTCTCCCCCTACGTAAAACCGAGCGTTTGAAGAAAAGTTTTATTTTTAGCGATGTCTATAAGATGTAGATAATTTTCTTATTTTCTCTTTGTTATAATCAGTATTTGTAAATATCCCGTAATTCAGCCTATGGCTGAAATGGTCTTTATAATAGGCTATCTATCAATTAATTTTGCATCACACAACTAACATTGAAATTCATATACACTGACATTCTAGCTGTTGAATGTTGTATACTTTTCTGCACATGGAACTGGCAGGCAGAATATCAATGTTCAATTGAACAAAAAAAAGAGAGAGAGCCGACATGAAAATGATGGGTCGCCATACTCGTTTCAGAGAAAATGAAGATTTACCTTTCTGGTTAGCTTCCGCCTTGAGGCAAAAGCCGCCATACTATAACGTAGGATGCGCAATGCAATACTGAGGAATAACAATAAGCTCACCTAGCGCTGGTACAAGGTGCGACTGACTAAGCTGCGTGGATTTCACGCGTGTGGTCATCTGGTTCATAAAAACCACCTGAAGGAAGCAAAATCAGTTTGATTTACTTAGCTGTTATTAGGGTGGATTGACAAACTGTCGTGTTTTTCAATTGCTGCGCTCACAGTGCACAGGGCTAGGTGTGCATCGGGAACGAAGCTAAAACGTCCGTAAAAGGTACCATTTTAGCACTCACTTAGACGACATACATGGACAAACGACTAATTTTTGCAGTCCATTATCATATCTTCATCACCTCTCAGCGTCAACACTGTCACCATCATCATCATCATCATTACCACCATCATAATCATCATCACCATCGCCATCATCATCACCATCGCCATCATCATCATTACCGTCTCAATCATAAACGTCACCGTTATCACCATAAAAACGGTTAGACTTTTGAACTACATAAGTTATTACTTGTTTAAACAGAAATAGTTATTCACTTCATGGATTTCTTTACTTACAGCTAGATGATTTTCACAAGCCATCTTGATAAAACTCTGTGCCAAACCATTTAGAAGCCTCGTCCTTAACGCGAGATCATCAAAATCATGGCGGAACTGGAAGGCAATACTGTCTACTACTATGAGTTTCACCTGTAATTTGTACGGGAAAATAAACAGCTACAACATAAAAATCCCTGGTGCAACGGCCACCTCTCCACAAAGGCCACTTTCTTTTGTCCCCAAGGTGGCCGTTACTGTATTTTTATATCAAATATTTTGCACCTGCACTTGTTTCGAAAAGGAGGCTGACAGCACTACAACATGGAAATGGCTTGCCTTTGGTCCCTACAATTTCACCAATATTTAATAAATTGAGTGGTTGGAATCATAACAAAAATTATTAATCACGTTTTCACTGCTGTCGTTGCCTTGGTGCATTGATGCACGGGGGGAGCTACTCAACAAAGTTTTATATGGGGAGGCTTTGCCCGACGCTTTCACTCTTTATACTATTTTTCACAGAAAACGTGTTCTTTTCGTGTACCTTTTATTCAAAAATGGTATCCCTTTAAATCACTAATATTATAAAAACAGGACCTTTTCTGCAATTTTCATGTAACATTCATAATTAAAATAATATACCGGTAGCCACCCTTTCATATCCTTCTTCTTGTGAATTCCCTATCCTTTGATACACTCAAAGGTAGAAAAAGGTACTACTTTTGGACAGAGCCTGCCTGTATAGGCCATGATCGGGAGTGCCCCCACTGTAGTTTGGGAGTTGACAAGGTTTATCCACTATGACTGACTATTAAACATACCTTGGAGTGGTCTGCCAAGAACTCTGGTAAAACATGTGACAGTGCTATTAACTGCATGTAGTCATGGCATCTAAACACATAAATCTTGGACAAGATGTTTTCAACTTGGAACGTTTTCATAGCTTCGGTTTGTAGAGATCTCTCTGTCCAAGACAAATGAAAGAAAAAACGGAAAATAAAAAAAGAAACATTAAAGAAATGAAAATCCAAGCAAACCTGTGTGGTTTTATTATTGTTATTTAAGTCAGGGTTAACCCTTTAAGTCACATGAGTGATAAGCATCAAATTTCTCCTTGTAATATCAATGCTTTGTAAAACAGAGTGGTAATGAGAATTACACACAAGATCAAAAAAGATGAATTTGCTTGATATTTTATCATCTTCTCCCCACTACTTCTGTAGGAAATGAGGCAACAAATGAGAATTCAAATTTTGACCTTAGGGTTTAAAGGGTTAAGGAGGCTACCGTTTTCAAATGAGATGGCATAGTTTTGTTTCTTTACCACTTTAGAAATGAGCAGGAAACTGCACCAAGTTAATTTTCCCAAAGACTTCTGGGATTGCTTACAGGGACGCATCGGTCAGCTATCGACCAATTGTTTTCCTGTCCCCAGTAACAATCCCAGAAGTCTTTGCAAAAGTTAACTCTGTCCAGTTTCTTTTCATTTCTTAAGTGGCAAATTAGTAAACTACAAATTGGAAAGAATGAAGATTAAAAAGCTGTTTATAGATTTATTTGATATATTATTCAGGTGACAAATTGTTGAAAAGTAACAGACGGACACACATCTAAACCAAATATTCTTCAAAAGAATATTGATGTTTGTTAGTAAGAAATTTTTTTGCCTCTAGAGTTCAAATGAAAACATCCTTAAGGCTATTTAACCTGAAACCCTTGCATACAGTCTGTACACCAGCTTTGTCATTAGTGTTTTTAATTCCTCATCTAATTTATAAGCTTATTCTTAGAACAGAAAAATCAAATCAAAATCAGCTGATTGTACCTGTTTCATCCATATCAGCAGATTGAACTATGTGCTGCATGTGTTTGACTGCTGCATCTGCTATGTCTAAAACTCTCTCAACAATAAAGCTCCCCTCAGTGTCTGCGGTGAAATCCACACAATAACAGTCACATACATGGTCATGTACATACACCTGTATGTGTGTACTGTATGTTCTGTATTTTGCATACACTAATGATCCTAATTTTATACAAGGCATATACAAGGCAGTCCTTTAAATTCAGTATTGAATCTTGGGCTTTACATGGTAAATAAAATAAATAAATATATATATAAACAGACCTGCAAATGACAATGGATCACCAGACAACATCCAATTTTACGAAAAATTTACCCACTGTCTATTTGCCGTCGGACTGGACATCAGATGAAATTAATGAGAAAGCATATCATTTTGGAGCTAAGGTTTTTCATCCCTAATATTACTAACTTAAGAAGACGTCAGCAAGATCTGCTTGCCCACATTCTGATTGGTCCAAATGGATTAGTCACCTGATTATTTTTAGCCTTGAATTAGTTTCTTTATCTCATCTTTACTTAATAAAGAGAGTGTTTGCAAAATACTTCAGGAACTGAATTTTTTATTAAGTTACGAACTCATGCTACAATTGATTAGATCCAGGAAAACATTCTGTTATTGGAACCAGTTAACACAAATACATCATTGTAACAGTAACTTACTGTAATATGATAATAATATTAAAGCAATCAAATAGACCAAATGTTCTACAGGTCTAATGGCATGATAAATGCCAAAACTAAATATAACACACTTTGACACACTATGGAAGTTGTGAGACAAGCCCAGGGAATAATACCTTGGTAAGCCAATAGAACATTTGGTTTACTGCTTAGTATTTATAAATACATGTACCAATATAAATTGCCTCTCCATTAAGTCCTCCAAACTCATCTGGTATTTGTACATCCACTGCAAGCTGCATTCTTCAATAAAAAAGAAAAATTCCCTTCAACCATGGCTTAATTATCTCTTTTCTAATTGTAGTCGAACCTCCACCAATGGGCACCTCTCTACAACGGCCATTTGTTTTTGGCAGACAGTCCATACATTCACTCTTGTTTCAACCTGTCTCCAATGGCCACTTTCTTCTGTCCCCAAGGTGCACGTTGTAGAGAGGTTCAACCGTAAAGCTTGAGACCAACCAGTACCAAGGCCATTGAAGACTTTCCTGCTGAAATTCATCAATGATTTGGACTAGAGGTATCAAACTTGGAAATCTTTACTTTGCTTTGTACAAAAGAATAAAAACAACCATAAAATTTAAAATCACAAACATCTAAACAAATTTAGAAACTGCTCTATAAACTCAAAAACGATGCCAATAACTGCTGACCTTATGAGGTACTGTAATGAAACTATAATATTGAGCATACATTATCAACCACGTGTGAGGTCAAGATGGCTGGATATTGGCTATACATACAGGTAGCCTGAGTATCAGGCATTTCTTGGGGGTGGGGGGAAAGGGGGAAGATAGAAGTGAAAAAGGGAGAGAGTGAAAGGAGAGAAACCTTCCCCCTCTCCCCTCCCCCACCTAAAATCTCCTCTCCCCTAGCCTAGCCCCTTTTATTTAATAGGAAGGCCTGATAATTATTCAGGCAAGACTATACATTGCAGTTTGTGCTTTGCATTTTTATGGGCTGAGATAAAGTTTAGGTTAATAAAACAGGAAAATTAAGACAGTCCAATATCCAGCCAGCATCCTGACTAAACAAAAGAACTATTTTGGGGGGGGAATAAAGTGGGAAATCTTCTGAGAGAAAGATACAGGCCCATACGTAGGCCCATATTGTAGATGAACAATGAGTATGTCAAACTAAGTCAACAAGGGAGCAATTTTGCATCTTTAAAACAAATTATGCATAGTAAATGTAGGATTTGCAGGAAGACTGATTACAGTCAACTCAAATAGTCAATACCAAAACGTTATTTCAGTAGGAAGTATGACAATAATTCTCCTTTGCTCAAGGCAGATTTCATTCTTCAAAGTGAAATTCTTCGGTATTATATATCATACATGCATAACTTTGTGAAGATATCATGTCCGTTATTAACAGGGGGCCAGTGATAGTTGACTGTTGTCTAAAGACTGACTGTTATTTGCAGCTCTTTTTAGACCAACTTGACAATACAAAAAAAATTCTTAGGACCGGTTCAGACTGTCAGATCCCAGAGAGGACACAGTCTGAGTTCTCAAGGGAAGAACAATTTTGTCTCAAAAATTCCAACAAAATTAAATTTACGGTAATTAGCCACTTTAGAAACGAGAAAGAAACAGTGAGCCAAGTTAACTTCTGGGACTGATACTACAGGATTGGCAAATAGCTGACGGGTGCGTCCCCAGTGTCAATCCCAGAAACAATATTGTGGGACACATTTCTGCTCCAGTTCCTGTCTTGTTTGTACAATGGCAAATTGTCAACAAAGCATTTTCTTGTTAAAACATACCCTATCTGTGTTTTCCCTACTCCAGGGGCCCCACAGAATTCTGTGATTTTTCCCACTGGAACCCCGCCACCTAACATGTCATCAAGCTGCTCACAGAAAGTAACAATGCTTCCTGATGATTGTTCTTGTTGTAGAAGGTCATAGGCATTTTTGCTTCCCAATATGACATTTGACACAGTTTTCCCAGTGGTCCGACCTGACTTTGAAGTTGCCAACTGTGCTGACTCAGTTGAACTCCTTATTGTTTGGATGATCTTTAGGCCTTCCTCTTTGTCTATTCCTAGGTCTGTTGGCAAAGATGAGCAAGCTGTAAAATACTTCATTTGTACATTATTAAGTCTTGTTTTTCTACTGACTTTGTGTGTGTCAGTTTTCTTTGTACCACATTAATCTTTTGTTTTCTGTTGTTTTTTTATGCTAATGGCTCCTCATAAGGCAAAAGTCTTGCTATCTTACCACTTATTTCGGTAGGTTAGTTTGTCTTTACCACATTTGTCTCTTTATTTTAGGCAAGTTATTTCATTCCTACATTTAGCCTTTTCCGGTATCCAGGATAGTAGGGAAAGAGGTTCAAGAAAAGTTACATGAAAATCATGTAGGTGCAGGGAAGAGTCGGAGACATGGACTTTTCCCTTACCTGTCTTTTGTCTGTTCCCCCGTTGTTTTTTTTTTTGCATGTCTACACTGACAAAGAGCACAGCAAGGGCTATTGTACTTTGTAATCCTAAAGCTCTTTCTTTATAACATATGACTAGCCAAAAATGGGTCATATTTGAGCAAAACAGACCCCTAGCTTGTACGTTTTTTCTTTCCAAAGGAGGTCACGTGATAATACTGTAGAACTGTTTCATTCAAATGTTATCTTATTCCTGTGCATATGTACACATAATTTAAGAGAAGACAAAGGATGAATTTCCCCTCGAACTGTTATTGGGAAAACAAAACATACAAGCCAAAGAGGTCTATTAAGTTTGACCTGACAACAAAACCAGCATCTGCCAGTTATTTACTTTAAGCCTTGGAAAGAGCTTGCTTTATTATATAAACACCAATGAAATACCAGGTGAGCTTTCGCGCGAAAACATGATATCTTCACACGTGAAAATAACATGTCATTTTCACATGTGAAAATATCACCATTGCTATGGCTACATAATAAATCGCACCTTTCGCAGGAAAAAACTGTTGTAGTGAAATGGCTTGGTATTTCATTGGTGTTTATAATTATAATAAATAGAACATTGCATGGCTGCTTGGAGATACGAAATTTCTCTTCTCATGTTGAAAACATTTCACTCTTTCGCTGCGCTCACTTGATATTTTTCAACACTCGAAGAGAAATTTCGTATCTCTGCGCAGCCATGTAATATCCTCTATATATTTTGCTCTCTGTGCTGTCTCGACACTGTGGCAAAAAGAAAGAAAATGTGAACCAAGAGTTTCTGCTACACATCATATCCAAGTTTGGGGTACAACTTAAAAGTGGCCAGGAATTCTGCTAGTTATCCCCAAACTACATCAGTGATAGAAGTAATTTGCTATTAGTATATGGAATTAATTTTGTGTAGAAATGATTTTAAGAACAACCTACATTATAGTCTGAATTTCAAATCATTTGTTTTGCAATCTGAATAGTAGGCCATGCCCCTGTCAGTATCTAACCCATCATTATGTTGCCTATCACCATTTCATCTGGTCTTATGTCTCTGTTTCAAGGCTATGAATGTCAGTTGTCGAAATTTTACCCTAACAAGGCCTCAATATAGACCAGATCCCACTTGTTTCAAAAGATGAATAGTGTTATCCACTAGATGAATCACTTTCCAGTGGATAAGTGTTAGGGAGAGCAACTGCATTAGCTGTGGTCACACTACAGACTTTTACCTAGGTAAAACCAATTTACCTAGGGCAAATTCATCAAAAATCTGCCTAGGTAAATTCATCTCGGGTTTTGTTTTACCTAGGTAAAAATTCTGGGAAGGTCACACTACTGATATCGGCTCCCAAAGTTTTCAGGCCAGTTGAATTTTTTGGAGTGTAAATTCAAGAAGGCAAAATGTGCAGGGATCTAGTTGATCAAAGAGACGTTTTTTTCTTTTATCGCGCTGTTATTTCTTATGCTAATTCAATGTGCAAGGTGAAGAAAGGCGAAGACGTAGACGACTCGTGCTCCCAAAATTTCTTTCATGGCATGATCTAAGTCCAGTTCTGTCATCAAGACCTTCGCCGATGAGCGTCTATTGGCTAGCAACCTCGGTATTTCATTTTTCCCTAGCTATTGCTTTGGGGTAGCTGTCAAGGTAAACTCTATTGTTTTAGAGACATATCCAAGACCCAGACGCTAAAATTTCCCCGAGGTAAGTTACCTAGGGAAAAATCGGTAACACTTAAAAAATCAAGTTTCCCAAGGTAAACTGTCAACAAGTCGTGTTTACCTAGGTAAAAAGTCTGGAGTGTGACCACAGCTATTATTCAGTGGAAACAAATTTATTTAGTTGATAGCAACATAACACTTTTCAAACAACCGGGACTAGCCTGAGACAGTTCAGACAGCAGTCTTTCATATTCAGTCTGCAAAAGTTCCTCATAATCTTTTAAATGTTATTTATAATCTAAAATTGTTAAAAATGGGCAAAAAAGACACAACAAACTACAGTTAGATTAACTGTTTGAGATAAGCTTATTAACTCAGGATAATGCAGTCAACTTGCCTTCGCTCAATTCAGTGGGAGTGACATCTTTAACGTCATCAGCGGTCATATACCCCGCAGCGGACAATTTGCGCAGATAATTTGGAGCCAAAGGGAATGTAGACAGCTCTCGCTGCATCTGAAAGACACTATCCACCGTTCTATCTCGTAAATTTCTGCAATTTCACCTTATAAAGAACAGAAAGAACCAAAACGTAGTACTTGAAGTTGCCGCGTGATTGCAGCTAGTCGTGCAGTCGAAAGACTGGGTCGAGTTGGAACTCCACTGACATAGACGCGTAATCGCAGGCTCAACAGTAAACAAAGAACTTCGACGGTTAGACGTTTGAGAACATGGCGCAAGGACAGGGCAAGAAAAAGAAGGCATCAGCCGCTAAGAAGACTCAGAAAAAGGCTCTAGGGCCTAAAAAAGGAGGTAAATATTCAGTGAATTTTTGCTCTACGAAACTTTAACTATTTAATGGCTGGCTAACCTTGATGTTGTGACGGAAGTAACGCGTGTTTATAGAGCGTACGAATTTTGCCGCCCTTTCAACATTTTATCGATTTTGCGCCTTATGTAAAGGGCTTTATTTGCAGTCTGCAGTGATTTCTACATTAAATTACAATATAACTTTGTGAATATGTATTAAAGTGATGCTTTCAATTTAAATAAATACTTCTGGTGTGCAAACCGCTTATATTTTTTGTTTGCAAACAAACCACTTGTCAGACCAGCTCATATATCGATAAAAATTTGTCTTATTTTTTTGTATTTCAGCAAGAGCTATTGCTCCCAAGAAAACTAAGAGCGTCAAAGCAGCAAAAGTGAAAAAGGTGAGATACCAGCTGACAATAAACTGCAAGCACGGATTGAATACATACAAAAATTGATCCATTCTGAGTTTTATCTTGAACAACCGCAGAGTCCTTCATTTTAGGGTGCCTGTGAATTACATGTAAGATTACATACGACGCTCATAAATTCTACACAATGCGGCTGTAAACAAAACTTTATGATTTCATAATAATTCCAAAAAGAAATCAAAGATTTAGTTTTATTTATTGTCAAAAGCTTGTAATTAATAAAGTGCCCAAATGCTGCGTGCTTTTTAAAATTGTTCTGAGATAAAATATGCAACGCCCTGCTAAATTTTTAAAAGCTTAAATGATTTCAATGTTAGGACCACTTTTCAAGGTATTACAATCTATAGTAATGGATAACAAGCAATAGTCTTGAAGATTATATGGTTCAGGTATTCTGGACATGACAATGTTATTTAACAAACAACACCGATGAGACCGGCTTCAGCTTAATGCATTTTACTGTTGACTTCAGCTACTACTCTAGGCATAGTCTTGATAGTGTTCCTTTTTTTGTTTCTTGGGTTTTTGATATATCTTTAGATGTCCATTTAATCCTGCACCATCGACTGCACATTTCTTCCCTTGCAACCTAGCTCTCATTGGAATCCATTTCAATATGGCATATACAGGGGCATTAAAGTCCTTCATATTGCTGTGATCTTTTGGCATAAGGGGTCGTACTTAGTGCGGCAAAAGCTGTTATTCCCTACTCCAGAAACTATAAAGGGCATGAGTACATTACAAGCTTTAGGCATAACAATTTCTGGGATTGTTTGGGTGGATAAGCATCACTTGATTGGTTAATGGTTGCCTGGAATACCATCGGCCAATCATAACTAGCGTTTGTCCACTCAAACTATCCCCGAAATCGTTGCGCCAAGAGCTTTGTTCCCATTCCCCTCATAGTTTCTGGAGTGGGAAATTTCAGTGTGTACCTACAAATCTTTTCAGTATGGTATTTTATCAATAGTAATAAGAAATGCATAATATCACGACTAATACCGTACAGACAACAGTGTGTTAAGGTTGACCTAGCTTCTACCGATCGAGTGACTAAAATCTTTTCCTATAACAATTGATAACTAATCAATCATTAATTTAATCATTTTAGCTGATACATAGTCAAAAGATAATAGATAATCTGCAGGTCCAAACTGCCCCAGAGTAATGCGCAATCCATCTACAGATAAGCAAGCCATTATCATGCCCTGGTTGTTCAAAAGTTGGATGGCGCTAACCTCAGGGTGACTGATCAAAATGTATTAAGTAGCAATTGGTTTTCCTAATACTTAAGGTGGCTCCGTAATTAATACGAGAACATTTAGCAAGGACAAATTTTCCGTCATAACTTTTTGCGATTTTAACGTGATGGCTGCGAAACTTTGCAAAGAACAACAGATATCATTCGCCAATAATACGGAATATTCTGATTTCATTGATGGTAAATATTTCTTGAGAAATTAGCCCTTAAATGGACCCTAGTGCTCAAAGAAAATCGCGTCTAGTAAAAAATTTTGCTGATATTTTTTACTGAAATTTCTGGTATCGGCTTTAATTGATATAATAAATATGCCAGAGGAATTTCAGAAAAATCGTTGGAGGAGAAGTCCGTAACTAAAAGTCGCTCAAAATTCAGCTGTGAAATTGTTTTGGAATTTCAAAAATAAATTACTATCAGGTAGAAGGAGACACCAGTTTGAATTTTCGGGACAAGTAAATTCAGTGTTTGCTAATTCTGAAAACAAAAGCCGATTGCCTATCGTGCTATTCTTTAATAGGTACTTTTCAGTTTTAGAAGTACTATAAATTGCTCCAAACCTTGCTCTGACGTCGAATGACTTGTTTTTCGACATTTTTAAAATATCCCGTGGCAGTTTTGGTTCAAACTCCTGCTACATACATTTTGATTTATTGCAATGCATCCTCAATGGCTTTTCCTGCTGTACGTTGTTTCCAATTCAGGAAAAAGGTATTGGGATTGTAAGCTACCTTGTATTGAAGCTCAGAGAGAACTGTCCAGCACCTTTGTTTATGACCAGAAAATGAGCACGAGCGGCAGCTCTGCGAGGAATTCGCACCTCAGCCACGGGGGGACGAATGACAATGATGCCCATGTCTCTGAACCGATCTGTATAAACATGTATTGCAGAGCAAAACATAATAATCAAGAAAAAAATATCCATTCATTGAAGGAAGAAGTGACAAAAATTTCAGAGTTGTAAATTTATTCACGGGCACTATTTTTGCGATAATTTTATTTTGCACTGTGATGTTTTTCGGTTCACAGGCATGGTTATCATTGTCGTTCGTCCCCCCTGGGTGAGGTGCGAATTCCTCTCAGAACTGCCGCGCGTGCTCATTTTGTAGTCATAAACGAAGGTGCTGGACAGTTCTATCTTAGCTCTGATACAAGGTGGCATCCAATCTCAATACTTTTTTCCTGAGTTGGAAGCAACGAACAGCGGTAAAAGTCGTTGAAAATGCATTGCAATGCATCAAAATGTATGCAACAGGAGTTTGAGCCAAAACTGCAAAGGGATATTTTAAAAAAGGCGAAGAACACTTGTTATTCTACTTCAGAGCAAGGATTTGGAGCAATTTATGGTGCTTCTAAAACTAAAAAGTACCTTTTTAAGAATAGCACGATAGGCAATCGACTTTTGTTTTAAGAATTAGCAAACGTTGAATTTACTTGTCCCGAAAATTCAAACTGGTGGTTCCTTCTATCTGATAGTAATTTATTTTTGAAATTCCAAGACAATTTCACAGCTGAATTATGAGCGACTTTTAGTTACGGACTTCTGCTCCAACGATCTTTCTGAAATTCCTCTCACATATTTATTATATCAATTAAAGCCGATACCAGAAATTTCAGTAAAAAATATCAGCAAATTTTTTTACTAGACACGATTTCCTTCGAACAGTAGGGTCCTTTTAAGTGCTAATTTCTCAAGAAATGTTTACCATCAATGAAATTGGTATATTTCTTATTATTGCCGAATGATATATGTTGTTCTTTGCAAAGTTTCGCAGCCATCGCGTTAAGAACCAAAAAGTTGTGACGGAAAATTTGTCACAGCAAAATGCTCTAGTGTTAATTACGGAGCCACCTTAATATCCAGTGGATAGTGATTTATGACTGTGGTGAATTGTGTTATCCAATGTTTTATCAACCAGCCCCTTGTGTAATCACTGAGCTAAGGCACTGTTCAGACATCAAAGTCAGTGCATGAAGTTCTCACTACAAAACACAAATAAAAAACCCACAATTTTGAGCATAATTTATCACCTAGTATGTTATTAATAGGTTATCAAATACATTGTAGTATACTCATGATATTAGGGAATAATTTCACTTGCATTTTGTCAAAACTCAGACTTATACTTTCCAAAACCATGCAACCATGAGAGGAAAAAATCACTACAGTCAACTCCCGCCTTGCGGACACCCCGCTATAACGGACACCCCGATAATACGGACAGCAGATAAATTCGGGGCAAAAATAAATTACAGACATTTGACTGAAATAAACTCCCGCTATTACGGACTCTCGCTACAGAGGACACTAACTTAAGGTCCCAACAGTGTCCGCTATAAAGGGAGTTGACTGTATTCGGACAGGCCTTTGTCCCTTCAACTTCAGTTAAATATTTCATAATTATTTTGATCTATTTTTGACAAGGGACTGGAAGTAACTATTAAAGCCAAGATAGAGCAAGAGCTTACTCAGGTAGCAGTTGGCAAACAGTCCAAACCACTAAAAGTAGTGAAGCCTGCAGCTGTGGGAGGTAAAACCAAGCCACCGAAGAAGAAGGGAGGTGGCAAAAAGAAGAAATAACTTCATCATTTGAAGCTGTGGCAATGCAACAAGTATGGAGCAAGATGCATATTAGCATGATTTGTGTATTTATCAAAATTTATATATCTATCTATTCCTTAGCAGCAGATGTTATTGTAGAATAGTATTGAACAACTTTTGTAACCAATTTTAACCTTTTGCATGTTCCTCATAATATTACCTCATGAGGTAATGACAGTGGGACTGAGGAATTCTTTACTACGTTTTAACACTTGGAGAACATATTTAATCACCCTGGCTTTATTTTTAAACTTGTTCTTATGGTCCATTCTCTTCCTCAGTAGTCTTTGTAACACTACTAAAAGTACAGGCCCCAGTTGTTCAAAAGGTGGATAACTCTATCCACTGGATAAATCACTATCCACTGGATAGCGCAATTGGTCTCCCTAACACTTATTCATGGGATAGTGATTTATTCGGTGGATAGCGCTATCCAACTTTTGAACAACTGAGGCCTGATGTATAACTTTTCAGGTATAATCCTTGTGGCCTAATGGGTGGTCATGGAAACTTTCTGGAAAAGTAAATTCCCAGTTTAACTAAAGACCTTGATACAAATGTATTTCTTAACCCTTTAAGTCCCAATATCCACATACAAATTCTCGAAACTGATATCCATACATTTCCTTGAAGAATTAGTTGAGAGAATTTGGTAAAAGATCAAATATTTTTCTCTTTGTGATCATTTTGTTAATTTTCATAGACTTTGCTCATGATAGTCTATGGATATCGCTAGGAGAAAATTGATTTTGAGCACTATTGACCATCATTATTGAGTTCAAAAGATTAAACTAAATCCAAAGCAGTGTGCACCTTCCAAATTACCCGTATATTCAGTAATAAAATGGACTTTGGAACTAAATGATAAGCTTCTCCTTTTTCGATTGTTATTATCATTATTATCTTCATCATCGTCATCAGCATTATTTTCATTATTATTATTAACCCATTTGCAGTCGGGAATTTTGCTGAAACATATCTTTTGATGCTAGCCAAGCCGTTTTCTGTCTAGCCAAAAAGAAGCTCTTCTGCTTAGCCAAAAACACCCAAACATCCCTTTTTAAGTGCGGGACTATCAGGCTGCAGTTCCAGTGTTCCAGATGCTAAATTGTAGCTTTTAAAGTTTGGTAATGCGCAAAAGTTACCGAGCCAATATTTCTTCAATAAGTCAACCGTTTTGATTTCTGATCAAACACTTTTCTTTTTCCCAAACAAAGGAATAAATTTACCTTAAGACTCAAATGTTACCACAACGGGCAAAAAAATCCTTGACAGTCAAATATTTTCCCTCATTAAGCGAATAAGGTCAAGCAACAATTTGATTTCCTGAGTGAAGGTTTGGCATCCGCGGCGAAGTGGTTGTGACTAAACTTTTAGTGTGAAAAGACCTTTCTCTGTTCTGAATTCAGCATTATATTATCGCGGTCTTATTTCCGTAACCTTATTCTTCATTCGAGCTCAGTTTTAGCTCTTTACGTGTAAAATTATCAGTAGCATTTTGCAACGACAGTCCCACGGCCGCACTTTCAAAATGAAATTCGAGCCAAATTTCGGTTCAAAAGAGAAAATAATGCCTCGAAATCTTTCTTAAGCTCGAGAAAGGCTAGAATTTTGTGGATAAAAGTTACATTCCTCTAAAATATTCGTTTTCTTACGGTTTTTTTCAATTTGGGAGTTTTTCACATTTTATTACCAAGACATTGCGCGCGATTATTGTTTAAGAAGGTCTTCCAAATATTTCGGTAAAAATTCAAAACGTTCCGCAGTAGAATCTTCTATTTGAGGTGCGGCTACTCCATGTCCTCAAACTTACGATCGGACCCATCAGGGTAGCTAACAGTTTCAGAGCAGATGAGACAAAAACGCCACCTCAAACTTTTGAGACGATTAAACCTTCCTTGAGACATCCAAACAGATAAATAGTATTTAGGGAACCTCCAAATTTACCAAAGTTGTCAGGGTCGATCCCTCGTTGAGGGCCCCTTTTTTGGTACCATCAGCTGAAGATAACTTCTCTCTCTGAATTTGATGCTGACTTCTGTTACTTTATTGTAAAAAATATGCACAGAAAAATAATCTTAAATGATAAACCAAAGAATCAGGAAGAAGATAACAAAGGAAAAATAAAGGTCGGGAAGGGTAGTAAATTCATATTTCACGCAATTTATTTTATTTTGAAGCCCTTTTATTTATTGAGATAACAAAAAGTCGCTCAAGCGTTGTTGTTATCTTGTAATATGTAATGTAAGCTTCTGAAGCTTGAAACCCTGCACTTTCAAAAGAGATTTAATGCGGAAACCTAGACCCCTGGCTCTAATAATCAAAATTTACTTCAGTTTGCTTACTGATTACCCCCGAAATATTACTCTGTTCATGGTTATCTTTGAAAGTGAAACAAAAACTGTGGCTCTGCTGTTATTAAGCCTGTGGGGGAGGTACTTCTTCCACGTATATCCGGGATACTGAGTTCCAGCCTGTGTAAGCATCAGCAGATCCGTGACCAGCACAATTACCGACCCAGAATCCCACGCGAACAGTACCCTTGTGGATTTTCTCACAGACTCCTTCAATGTGACGCACACGGTGCAAATTCTTTTTCGAACCACTTCCATGTACCATGTAGACTATTCCGTCAATGGCACCTGGTGTTGAACACTCTGCACCGTTGAGCGTGAAATACCATCGTCTGTAGCATCCATGGCAGTTAGCGAGACGAAGATCGCCACTCCAAAAGACACGCAGCCCAGTAGTGTCTGACGCTTTCTTAAAAATGCACTCCTTAAAAATCAACGGAGGGAGAAAGATCAGCGAGGGGGATGAACCGAAATTAAAGATAGAGATAAACAATTACATAATCGTCTAGAAAAACTGATTTAAAAGCTTTGGGTTTCACTCGCGGTAACTGAGGAATTTCTCCGTGGAAACTTGTTAACCATGGATCAATTAAAACCAGTAAACTCATATTTCCATCATGAATGGTGAAGGGGAATTGTTTCAACTCCTCTGAATCCTCGCTGGGCTATATCTGTGATAGTGTTACTGTGCTTTTGTAACTAACTTCACCATCAATACTACAGTCGACCGTTGCGAATCAAGGGAGTAGCGCGACCATTTTGACAAGTAGGCACACGGGTCCATATGGTTTTAGAAACTTTCAACAAAATAACCAGAATAACGTTTTTGCTTTCCTTTAATACATAATTATTTCGACAGTTTATAGGCTTGTTTACAATTATAGAACGTGATATCAAAAAAAGCTTTTAAAACTTACTTCTTTGAGCTGGTACTGGAATGTTTACCAGCACACAAGGCGAGGCGCCTTTTTTGTGCAGAAATTTGGAGTTTAAAAGCATCGGTTGGAAGAATTGCGGTGTGTGCATGTTTGTGTAATTTTTCTGCATGCTTATTTCTTTGCTGACATTTGAGTTTTCCTTATTTCGTTCATGAGCACGGGATAGGAACAAACAATTGCAGTCAGCATTTGTTTATTTTCAGTTTTACTGAATCTTTCTCTTGATGTTTGTCATTGGAAAAAATACTACATCTGTTCGCCAGGAGTAAATTTCCTGGAAAATTTAGCTTTTGAATGGGAAAATTTTCCAGATAAATCTTGAAAGGAATAATAATTTTCTTTAAGGGTTTTCCGTTTCTTGAATACGCAATGTATTGTGAGATCGCTTGAAGGCAAATAAATATGTTTCGAATTTATCACATTCCACTACTCAAAGCGTTGTATTTTTCGTGTAAAAACGATGCTGAATAACAACGAGACAGACAGCAATAAATATGCACAATACAAAGTCAAGTCACGAAGCTACAAATCCTACCAATTTCTCAAGCACGCACGTGTGTATGTATTGCCGGAAAGGACGCCACGACCCTGCGAATTTCACTCAAATTCAGACAAAAAAACTATACGTATATCTTAAACTGATGAATCGGGCTTTTTCCCGGCATTTTGTATCATTCCATGGATAGCTCGCACAAGTTCCGAAACACGCAGTATTTTTTTTCTCAAATAACTCGCCTCGAGTTTTTCTCCTGATAACGCCACTGCAAGTTTTTTGAATAGCTTCAAAATCACTGATATAGATCAACTCACTCTTGCACTAATATTTAGATTTGGGGTTATTTTGGCCTAAAAAAATTGGACGTTTACAAAGTTTAGCCATGTCTTTATCAGATATAAAGACTCTCATTAAACATTTAAAATTTCTTTTCTTTTTTCTTTGTGAAGTATTAATGAGTTTTTAAATCGGTCATAACCAGACTTATTAATTTGCTTGGGATTGATTTATATAATCTAGAACGACCAACTCAGTTGTTACCTTTATCAATCCAGAGTCCCTTCCATCGTTCAGATTCTTAAAAACGCATTGTTTCCAATTTCGACCAAACGATCCTGGATCACCCTTTGGACCCGGAGGACCTTGGCTTCCACGAGCACCTGTATCACCCTTGTTTCCAGGGGAACCAGCTGCACCTGAGGGTCCTTGAGGTCCCTTGGGGCCAGAAGGACCTTGCTTTCCACGAGCACCTGTATCACCCTTGTTTCCAGGGGAACCAGCTGAACCTGCTTCACCTTTGTCCCCACGTGGACCTGCTGGGCCTGCAGGTCCTTTAACTCCTTTGACGCCTGGTGCTCCCGGTCTTCCACGAGCTCCTTCATCACCTTTGTTTCCTCGTGGGCCCATGGGTCCTTCAGGCCCATGATTACCGGGTGATCCCGCGACACCTGCTGGTCCCGCGGGTCCAGGGCTTCCTGGGATGCCTGGAATTCCTGGTGCACAGAAACACCCACCATGACCACAGGAACCATAAGGTGAAGTCTGTTGAGGAATACTCTAAATGAAAAATTTAAAAATTCATTCCTTTATAAATTCATGATCAATTAACCTCAGTCAAGCATTCTTAAATAAAAAATTACCGTTCATTCATTCAGCCTCACTAAGTTCTTTCAGCTTTAATAGTTCAGCTACCATTGACTGACTTTCACTTCTCATATATTACTACTATATATTACAATGTTTGTTTTAAGAAACACACCTTGTCATGTGGTTTGCTGCTGTTGTTTTCATTTGCAGAACACAAGGTAATCAGCAGTAAGAGCAGCACGCATAACACAGTAGCCAGGTTTGCATGATGAGGAAACCTGTGAAAACAGGAGTACGCTCAAAATTATGGCCAAATATTCTTAAAAAGGCATCACTTTCAATGATTTGCTAACATTTTTTTTTAAAAAATGGGGATAACAAGCAACGCGAACTGATGATCTGTGGTGAAGTTATTATTTGTTTTGGAGAGAAAAAAAAAATCAGTTTCATTCATCAATTTCAGGCCGGCTTTTAGCATTACTTGAGAAAATTACCATGTCCCTGCAATTATATGTCGGACTTACACGGACGCTTAAAACTCTTCGACATTTCGTTGAAACGCTCGCTTAAGATTTTAGCGCTTATGATAGAACGTTAGCGACTGCTAGGCAATATTCAAACAAAAAAAACACACACGCACAACAAAACAAGGCTAGTAGCAGTAAGCTTTACATCGAATATTTCGTGAAAAGTAACAGTTCAAATTGAAACCAGACTGAAAAGACCTCCAAGCAATCGTTTAAGTAAACTGAGTATTGTAGTTTGATACGTGTTGGAAACATTGACTCAAGTCCTACCTTGCTTGTATGAACGACTGTAGTGATCGTAAGACGAATGATAAATTTTTTAACATTACCAAGGATTTTATGTCCTATTTTGACCAACTTTACATAAAAACGTGTTTTAGACAAGTTTGAAAGATTGTTAAATGTAAGTTACTAGAAGTATTCCTATAGGTTACATGTAAATCAGCCAGTCTTAATTGACCCGCAACTGAAAGGAGTCATGTACTGCTTTTGTTTTATTTAAGTTGCAAGTTAAAACGAGTTGGAAGGCTCCATGACGTTAAACAATTATTTTGGAAACTGGCCAATGATAAGAACTGTTTTAAACTTCCTTTGAGATACAAGTTGAACCAAGTTTGAAGGGCACTGACTTGTTAATTTAACGAGCTATGGAGACAATCGTTCTCATTAATATCTGTACATGTAATTAATTGAAAATTTTGTATGTGACAAATTTGCCATTCAAAATATTTATCAGTGTAACTAGTACTGTTCTTAAGACTCTTTGGAGACTATTCAGTAAAAACCCGCGACTAAGAAGCTTCATTTTCCTAAGTTAGCCTAAACAGGTTCTTACATAAATGGTAATTAGCGCAAAGTTTAGGCTATTTCGGTTCTTAAATAGGTTCTTGATTGATTTTCTGAATGAAAAAATACATTGTAACTAAGACTATTTTGTTGTATTCGGCTTCTTCCTTACACAAAATCATCGCATACCAATACATTCCAGCTGGATTGCTGAAGCACCTATGTCTCGGCCAAACGGGGATATGAATGTTGACTTTTTTTATTTGCTCATATGTACAAAAATTTTTTAAAACATTTTCAAATTAGAACCTGTTTCAAATTTTAGGCTAAACAGGTTCTTGCGTAGAGGGGCCTAATCGACACAGACAGTGAAATTCTCGAAAGACATCCTGTTTTTTTTTTTTTCTTAATCTTATCTCTGACACTTTTGATTCCTTGAAGTAGCTCCGTCAGTTCTGGAAAATACCCTTTACTGGATTTTTGGTACAAATCCAAAACTACTGCAACGCGCTTTGTTGTTGGACTGACCATCGTATATTAACTGATTAACACAATATCGATAGCTAGCTTTAAAACATTTGAAAAATCCGAAAAATTCTCTGTAAAGTGTGTAAGCACCGTTTAAGTGAAAGAATTTTAACTAATTTCACTCTCGAGAGTGACGCTAATACAGATCGCAAGAGGCTTAATTTTGGGAGGATTAATAAGTTTTCTGAGAAGAACACGTTTCTTAAAATATTCGCTTTTTGACGAGTTTATTTCTAAAACATTTTCTAAAAAACGTCGACGGAGATATTCTTCAAAACTTCACACTGACACGGTTTATTATGAGGCATTCAACTTACCTCTTAGATTTCCAGTTGCATCACCCACAGTGTCTCAGTGGACAAATCAATGGACTGCAGAGAAATAGGAAAATTGTGATTAATACGTAACGTAACTTTTGAAGAATCCATGGTTATTATAAGTAAAAATATACAAACATGCTCTGTTCGGTTTTAAGCCTTAAAATTCTTGTCTTGTCTTTGTTTTTCCGACTATTTTGTGACAGTCATGAATCATTCTATGCTCGTAAAAACAAGTTTAGGGAACATTGTACCTATGTTCCAACGAGCAATGCCATTGGCTGTAGTGTTTCTTTTGTCAGCGATTCATCCAATGAAATGGCATCTTTTACTGTGAGCCACAGCATAGATGTAAGGTAACCATGGATCTATTACCCTGGACTTGGAAAAAAGGAAGAAATTTCCCTGTTTTTGTAATTATTTATTTAGTTTCTTATTTAACATTGATAATGCACTCTCGTTGTCTCTTTACGACCGGAGGAACTGAAATCTATAGGAGATTATTAAAGGAAATATCTTTCTCAATTTTCTTTGGTTTGAGACGCAAATTATTGAGTGAAAACACTTTTCATAACTAAATGTAAACGAAATGAAAGATCCGAAAGTCGTGGAACTTCTAAATCTTATTACACGTTCGCTCTCACTCAAGGTCTGCTTCAAAAGTCACACATAACCCGAAATCTCTCTGTAACAACCCATCTACTGAAGATTTTTCGTGCTCGATGATATATATTTTCTGTCCTATTATTGGACGACTTTTCTTCTAATATTTCTTTAGATTCTGACCCGTTCATTTTTCGTCTTACTTGGCGACGTAACCCTTTCTTGGTTAAGAACGCATAATAATATGTATTGGGATGATGGTTTGAGTAAAACTGAGGAAAAAAGACTACGAACATGTATGAATTTTATGACGCGTGGCTCATTTTGTATCAATCACTTTAATTTCTAGTTCCGATCAGAATACGTCGAGTTTTGAAAACTGAGCTATATTCAATTGTTCTTTTTAACGACACTTTTATTTTCTTCTTGTTTTATCTTTGATTGGACACATGGTCAACTTCAGTCTTGATTTATACGTTTGAAATAGATAACCCATAGAAATTATACATTTTTGTATTCCGAAGTTTAAAATTAAAAATGTAAAATCGAAATGACATTGAAAGGAATCAGAAACTGATGCGAATGTGGTTTCTACACGATTGCATTGAGAAATCTGTAGTAAGAACAGACTACATAACTGACTAGACATTTATAGGCTCCGTCGACGTTTCAACATGCAAAAACTATTGAATACATACCTTCCAGTAATCCGGCATTTATCAAGCGTTCGTCTTCTGGCGGAAAATTCACGGGTCAATCGTGAGCAAAGGGACGGCAATGAATTAACCTACATACAACTTCTGGTTGAGCGAGACGTGGATTTTTCAAGCCATCTCGCTTATTACTGTTCAGAGCAATCAGTGAAGTACAGTAGAATCACGATTTCTCGAACTCTTGGGGTTTTTTTTAAATTCCCGATATTTTGAACCAAACCTAAATTCCCTTCACCAGTCAAACACGGTAGTTTTACCCCGGTTCTTCAAACGTCCCGATATTTCGAAGAAATTTGCTCCTTTTGTAATTAAAGCAATTTTCACTTTGTTTCCTACGCATGCATAATATAATTTTTCTCGTCAGACCATGTTTTACAAAACAGTGATTTCGACTGGGGTAGGGAGGAGAGAGGTGGTAGCGAGAAGCAAAGGTTCGGTAAGGTGCAGGGAGGGTGATGTGGGAATTTAACTGTGTTCGGTTTCTGTTTTATAGTAGCTTTATCATATGGTGAAGACGGCCAGTCCAAGAGCAGTCTGAGTTTTACGAGTAGACCTGACCTGGATTGTACATATAGTATACTTGTTTTACTAATGACGCCAGTGAAATGTGCTCTTCTACGCATTTCTCTTCGGTCACCGCAACTTTGTTTTCTCTTAACGCGAAACTCATTCCAAGTAACCTAAGAACGATATCATTTCAAACAGGACCCAGTCTAAAATTGTCGTCGTTTCTGCCTGTCGCGAGTTGCATGCTTCGGTGGGTTTGTAGTATTAATTCCCAATTTAAACGTGGCGAGTTCTCGATTAAAGCCTTCTAAAAACATTCAAAACGCAATATGGTTTTCACAGTCATGCCCTTTAGTTTTGTAAATTTCATCTTCTAAGATAGCCAGAGATACTAGGAATGACATCATGATACGCGAGTTAGTTAACCGTTCTTCCAAAATTTTCGAATTTTACTAAAAAATTTACTCAAAAAAATTGGATGCGGAAGTCATTGTCATGGTCTGTGTGTTTGAAAATTGAGCGTGTTATTTGTTTACTTTGAAGTACTGATGTAAAATTTGCATTCTTGAAACATACCCTTAGGCAAAACGTTGACTACTAGAAAAAATGAAATAAACTGACTGAAAGTGCTTTAGTGGAAATATTTTTCATGCCACATGGTGTCTGCTTGTATCTTTGATAATAAAAAAAAGCGTGCGTGGACTTCTGTTAGCCGACCAGGGTCTGGCTCAGTGCCCCAAAATATACTGTAGTTTCAATTTGAGAAATTCAATTTTCCAGAATAAAATAGTTTTGTGGCATAATATAGGACCCTCCTCAATTGAACATAAACCGAAACTAATATCCATGCAGTTCCTCCAGAACCATGTAACTGTTAAATGTAATTAAATGTCGTCTAATACAAGCAGGAGTAGCTAGGAGTCTGAAATTCTGTAACGAAGTTAACCTTAGATCTTTAGGCATAGCAGTTAATCAGGTAAAAAAACTGATTTGCCTTAATTTTGGTTCAATTTGTTTTGCCTCGCGATCGTACACTTAGGCAGTTCCTCGGCTTGGAGCGCGTTTCAAATATAGTCAGCTTCTGCCTTACCGGACTCAGTCGCGTTCACTGCCTACTTTACTCACGGGCAAAACGGTTCGCTGATTGTTCTGATACGCTACTTGATTTCAACTTGAGTCGTTTTTCTGCCTTGTCAAACTCAATTTATATACTAAAAATGTATTAAAATATATAGAATGTAAATTTAAAAGTTAAGTGTTCAAACTGTTTATTATTATTTTTATTACTATTGTTATTTCTATGTTTTGTTTTCGATTCGACAACGGCTATACTTTATGCGACGTCTGAAACTGTCGCGCTGCAGTCACCCGAGCGTCGTACTACGGTCGAGCCAGCTTAGCAAGGAGGAAACAAAGGCGTTGGCAAGCTTTCAATTTTTCCAATGAAAACGCAGCCCTTTGAGTCCAATACCTCGTCAGAGAGAGCTCTGGGAACACTAGGAAATGTCTCCAGTCGTCTCTAAGTCTCCTATTAATATTAACGCGAGAAAAGCGCGGTGAAGGAAAGTGCGTGGGATGATGGGAAAGAGGAAAGAGACTTCCTTTCCCCTTCCACCCTCCCATCGTCCCCTTTTCACCAGTGCTGTAATAGTCTTCCGCGACCATTCCTTGACCGCTTACGTACAAAATAACAAGAGACGACTGGGACGAGTCAGTGGTCAAATCAAGCTGGAGCCACACCCAGGCACGGTGTTTTTGATACGAGAATTCCTTCCTCGGGAATTTACCTTTCTGCGTCTACAGCTATCTACTGAGATATTCAGCTCTAGTTTTTTAACTAAAACAAAACAGCTTTCTTCTTTGGAGATTAGTACAGTTACTGTGTATAGCTTGCTCTTTACCTCACAGTATCATCTTGGATCAGTGGAATTAAAACAATTAATAGGTAGACGCTGCTGACTGCTTTTACAGTTGAAATGCTAGAACGCTAGGAACGTAAAAAACGAGCAGGAGTGTTTAAAAACTCGAGGCGAGGCCAAGAATTTTTCAACCTGATAATATATGACTGCCATGTTTATGAACGGCTTCGAAATCTCTGATACAGATCAACTCATTCTTGCACTAATATTTAGATTTGGGGTTATTTTGGGCTAAAAAATTGGACTTAAAGTTGAACCGTGTCTTTATCAGGTATAAAGACACTCAATAAACATTAATTTCTTTTGCTTTTTCTTTATGAATAATTAATGAGTTTTTAAAAATATTTAATAAGGGACTGGAAGTAACTATTAAAGCCAAGATAGAGCAAGAGCTTAGGTAGCAGCTGGCAAACAGTCCAAACCACTAAAAGTAGTGAAGCTTGCAGCAATGAGAGGTAAAAATAAGCCACCCAAGAAGAAGGGAGGTGGCAAAAAGAAGAAATAACTTCATCATTTGAAGCTGTGGCAATGCAACAAGTATGGAGCAAGATGCATATTAGCATGATTTGTGTATTTATCAAAATTAATAGCCCATTTCCGAGTTCCTGCATGATTGGAGACTGGTGCCGAAGTAACGCACGAGAGCGAGGCTTCGTGCGAAGAAATCCAACATGGACGCCACTCTTGACAGCAATGTTGCTTGTGCTGACGAAGATTTTTCGAAATTGAAAGTCCATGATTTAAAAAGATATTTAAAAGAGCGTGGTATCCAGTTAAGCGATGGGGGCAAAGGCAAGAGGAAGGCAGAGCTTGTCGATTTGTGCGAAAAAGCGGCAGCGATGAAACAAGCCAAGTTAGACGATACCGCCGAAGACCGCAACAAGCTGATGGAGGACAAACTGCGGACAAACGATGGTAAATTGCCAGATCCTAAAACCTTAACCGCTTGGACCAACAACTTTTCTAACATCCCGGAGTTTACCTTCGGAGACCTTTACAACTACCTAGTGGGGAAGGAAGATTACTCTGAGGAGAATCTCCGTTCGTTTAAAAGTTTGCTGGGCTTTAAATTATTTCGTGATGGCCATGTTATCGATTTAAAGTATTGTCCGCTAGAGAAGAACAACTTTTGTTTCTTCAAGTTTAAAGTTAAGCCCACTGAAAGAGCCAAAACGGAAGATGGACAGGCTACTTACAATGGTTTCACAATTCTAAAATCCAGCGGAGAGGTACACGCAGCATTTTGCCCGTGTAAAGGAGGGAGTGATGGTTGCTGCAGGCACGTTGCCGCTGTGTTGTTTGACCTCCAGGCCACAGTTAGCAATAATTTGATGTCAACGTGCACTTCTGGGAAATGTGAGTGGAAGAAAAGAAGTGGGAATAGTCAGTATGCTACCCTTTTAAAGAATTTAAAGATTGTTAAAGCTGAGTTTGGTAAAGCTGAAAAGGATCCTGTAAAACCACATAATTTTCAACCAGGACTCTCATCTTTTGATTCCAGCTCAATGAGAGAAAAGCTGAGGAGGGGTCTACAACAGTTATACCCTCAGTCAGTGGCCATTCACTTTCTCCCGAAGCCAGAAGATCCAGACACACCAGAACCATTAGTGAAAGAACACATTACCAATGATGCAAATGTTGAAAGGTTTGAAACTGTGGAGAATGTTACTGTTTACACTATGAAAGAATATGCAAACATTTTTAAATGTCAGAACAACATTGACAACAACATGGATATATCTGAAGACATTGTTGAGTCGTTTATGAAGTTTTTGTCTGTCAGTGAAAGTCAGTGTGATGTGATTTGCTCGAAAACAGTGCATCAGGGAAGTAGTCAGTTGTGGTTTGACCAGCGATCAGGCCGCATAACAGCTTCAAACTTTTACCGGGTGTGCCACATGAGAGACACAACAGACAAATCAAACATTGTCAAACTACTTATGAACTACTGCCCAATGGAGCATATACCTGAGCAGCTAGAGTGGGGCCATGAAAAGGAAATTGCTGCTTCAGAACTTTATTTAAAGAAGATTTCACTGAAACACAAGGAACTACACCTTCTTGAATCTGGCCTTGTTATTAATCAGAAGTGGCCTTTTCTTGGTGCAAGCCCCGATCGTATTCGTCACTGTGAATGTCATGGTAAGACATTAGTTGAGTGCAAGAGTTTGTTTGCCAAACGGAATCTGCTACCTGGAGTTGCAGCTTCTGACAAGTTGCTCAAAACAACGAAGGGCTTCAAGCTGAAGGAAGAAACTTCCTGGTATTACCAAATCCAGGGCCAAATGGCAATCTCTGGGATTCATGCCACTGATCTTGTAATTTATACAAACAAGGGGATTTTGATTGTTCATGTGGATTTTGACAAGGAGTTTTTCTGCGAATGTTGGAAAAGTTACAACTGTTTTTTTCTAAGTTTATGGTGCCAGAGCTTCTCACTGGAAAAATATTAGGTGAAGTAAGGTCATAGCTTATTCCATAAGGTTTTATGTGTAGTTTTCCACAGAATGAAGTGATGTGAACTCTGTGAATACAAATGAACTGAACTTGTGACCATCACAGTGAATCGCAATTTAAGCAATTGTCAAAATAGCCCCAAAAAAGTTTTTCGGGCTTCAACGGATTCGAACCTGTGGCCTCTGTGTTCATGCTGCAGTGCTCTGTACCAGCTGAGCTATGAAGACCCATACACTGGAGGCCGGCCACTTGAAATTTGAGTTCATCAAGCCGGTAAAGGAATGAAACACAGAATGAAATGAATGTGTAGTATGATGTTGATGATGTATTGTGTGTAGTTTTGTTGTAAATTACTTCACATATATGTTTTCATTTAAACTCAGGGCTTCCCATGTGGTGCAGCATACTTCTTTTGATAAATAACTTGAAAGCATGGTTTTATTGTAGTGATTGTGTGGTTTATGCAAAATCTGCAGTTTGATGTGGAACTACATAAATATTATTTAACTGGGTTGATGTGATGTCTTTATGTGTACATGCAAATTGTGTTATTATATTTGTATCCTTTTGCCTATAGTTGGAATAGAAATTGAATCCAGATTACAGCCAGATTTTCCAGAAATGTTTTCACTGCTTGAGTGCTAAAACATTTTACTTGAATCCTTTATTACACATACTCCTGCTATTTGTTGTTGTGAAGCAGTGCTAAATAAGAAAATATTCAACAATCCTTGTTGTAGGAATCTGGGATATGTTATCTGGCCAGTGGCTTAAGTAAATTACAAAGAGCTCCACAGACTATCAACATCTGGTCAGCAAGTGCAGCCAGGGTCAAAGGCAAATTCCTTGAAATATCTTGAAGTCTTTCAATCTTTCGATGGCCCTTTCAACATGAATTCGCACTCTAGCAATTTGACGAGTGTTTTTTGTGGCTGCCCGTGATAGCTGTTTACCTGAAAAATAATGTGTTTTATTTATAAAAATATACCATAAAACTCCGATAATAAGCCCCCAAAAAAAAACCCAAAAATTAATAATAATAATAATAATAATAAGCCATCCCAAAAATAAGCCCCCCAAATATCAGACACAAATCTCCTCCTGATAATAAGCCATCCCGAATATAAGCCCATAGACTGTTATGGTTAGCTTTTGTAGGCTGTCATCTTAGTGGTTTAAGCTGTTTTTATAGTCAAGCCCAGCCCATTTTGAATTGCAAAATTCCTTCCAATAATAAGCCCCTGCGAAAAAACCTTTTAGCAAATACAAGTCCAGGGCTTATTATCATAAGTTTATGGTATATGTGTTTTTTTAAGAATATTACATAGTTTGGTACCTACATTTATAAGGGCTTTTAAAGTCTAATGTTATTACAAAGGTAAGCTAAAGTGATATTTTGACAGCTTTTTCTTAGTATAAAATTGAGAATTATCAGTTGAACTCTGGGAAACCTTATTAGTGAAAATGTTAAATATACCAATTAAATCTTACCTTTTTTAGAAAAGGGAGGAATGTTAAGATAAACTTTCTTCTTTGTAAGGATGTCTCTAATGTTAAAACCCCTGTCAGCCATCACTGAATCGCCCTCCTCTAGCATGTCTACCAGTCCACTTTCCTGGGTGATTTTCCTGTCACTGGTACTTCCAGTCCAAAATTTGGAGAGAAAGCTAAAATAGCCAGAGGGGGTAATTCCAACAAGAGCCTTTATGGTATTGTGCCCCTTATATTCACTCCAAGTTGCTCTTTGTGCATAAGGAGAAGTGGGTTTTTCTATAAACATTTCTGTGCAATCAATTATTATTCGTGTATTGGGGTACTTGTTGAATGAGCGAGGGAGGTTTCGTTTAATTTCGTCTTTACTTGGCCAGAGTACTAGTACCTCTTGAAATATGGATGCAAGAAAGCAAACCCATGTTGTGAATACCCTGCTTAACTGTGACTGTGAAACAGAAAATGTGTCAGCCAGTTGTCTTCCCATCAATCCAAGTCTAAGCCTCACAAGAGTTAAAACCAATTCTTCAGTCAGTGTTAGACTTCTTTTAGGTCCAGGTTTGCTGTTGGATGTTGTCTGGTATTTCATTTGTTTATTCTTGTTTTTGTCCCAGTATTTGAGCTTTTCAGCTTCTGGCTTTATCAATTCTGAAATCAAATTGAAACATCCCAGTGTGGGAATTCCAGTGTAAAACTTCACTGAATCATCATTTTCAAGGACATCCTCCATGAACAAGTCACGTTTTAGTTTAGCTTTATCGTTAAGTCTATTTTTGAGGTTTTTAACTTCATTTTCCAGTTGTTCTAAATCGAACAAAGTCATGTCAGTTTGACAACCCACTGACCTTATCATCTCAGGTTCGGTATCTTGTAACAACACTGTCGAAGATCGATCATCTTCTGCTGAAAGGCAGTACGAATGGTCATGCTGAACATCGCAGAAATCAGCATTAGACGATCGAACATCCACCAGATCTGTAGTAATTTCTCCATCTGCATCAGCAAGCGAAACCTGGCTTGGCAAGAGAGTGTTTGTTTTGCAGTCGCTAAACTCCAGCCGTCTTCTCTTCCGTGCTGTTTCGTAACGAACACTTCTCGGTGTGCATTCATCGTTTGGTCGAAATATAGTTGGCAGAGCAGTGTTGTATGTTTTTCTCCTACCGTTCAAAGTTTTTCTATAGGCTTTGGGGTCAAAATGAGCGCTGCAAATCCGCAAATTGTTGCTCTTTCCTGCCTTTGCCTTCGCTGACTCCACTGAAAACTTTTTGTCCGCTCGGCGGCAGAATTTTATCCAACTTCCAAGCCTCTTGTCCGAAGGAAAAATAAAATATGACAGATCATTTCGATTGTGATTCCCATTATTGCAGCAGGCGACTGAGCAGTAGACCATCTCATAAATATTAAAACATTCAGAGCAGTGAAAACCCCTCAATCGCTTTTTATTTTTCGCGCCGCCAAGAGGGACTTCGCACGAAGCCTCGCTCCCGTGCGTTATTTCGGCACCAGTCTCCAATCATACAGGAACTCGGAAATGGGCTATTAATATATCTATCTATTCCTTAGCAACAGATGTAGAATAGTATTAAACAACTTTTGTAACGAATTTTAACCTTTTGTATGTTCCTCATAATATTACCTCATGGGGTAATGAGAGTGGGAGGAATTCTTTACTACGTTTTAATACTTGGAGAACATATTTAATCACCCTGGCTTTATTTTTAAACTTGTTCTTATGGTCCATTCTCTTCCTCAATAGTCATTCTAACTCTACTAAAAGTACCGGCCCCAGTTGTTCAAAATGTGGATAACGCTATCCACTGGATAAATCACTTTAGTATACAGCTATTTCGAGGAAGGTTGTCGGAAAAAAATGTGCACGCGAGAATCCTGAAAGGTAATATGGGATACGATCAATTCACTGTTCCTGACACTATAGCTGTCGAACCTACTTTTGTTACCTTACTTTAGCACTAGCAAACATATGTCCATGGCTTCTCGTGCCATTCTCTCAAATTTCTTTGAATAACAGTGAACTCAAAAACACCCACAATACCTTTCGAGATTGTCGCGTGCACTTTTTCCGACAACCTTTCTCAAAATAGCTGTATACTAAAACAGTGGATAGCGTTTTTCGCGCGCTCTGATTGGCTACTCAATCAGTGATTATCCTGCACTATTCACTGATTCACTTCCTCCGAGCGAGCGACGCCAAACTCGCGTAAGTTGCGAGCAAAATGCCTTCCCGGTTTGCTGCCGTAAACAAACAAAGAAATTTCACAACTAATCAAGCAAGCTGTTTCCGAAATACACGAAGAAGATGACGAAGATCGGATTGGAAGTTTAAACAGGTAAAGCGTTGTCTTTTTGACTCGAATTTATCGATAAAACCGGTGAAAAAGTTTTGCGTTACTTTTTTTAGTTGAGTTGTTCATAAATAAACTTAAAACTAAATTTAATAATCTTTTTTTGTAGAATGATTTTAAATACAAAAAGAATTCACAACTCCTTTGAAGAAACTTCCCCGCAAGAGCTAAACAAATGCCTTCAAAAGTTTTAATTGTCGGCAAGAAAAAGCGACGGCCACGGCCGCCCGGTCATTACGCGCCAAAATTGTAATCGTTGGTAACGGTATTTGAGTTAAAAATCGTCATTTTTGTGCTCAATTATCTCACTGTCGGTGGCTAGTCGTGAATATTTACCTCACTGCTTCGCAGTTCGGTAAATCTCCAGGACTAGCCACCTCCACTTCGGTGAATAATTGATATATATCCACTAGATAGCGCAATTATTGCTTTCCCTAACACTTATTCGTTGAATAGTCATTTATCTGGTGGATAGCGCTATCCAACTTTTGAACAACTGAGGGCTTATGTATAACTTTTCAGGTATAATCCTTGTGGCCTAATGGGTGGTCATGGAAACTTTCTGGAAAAGTGCATTCCCAGTTTAACGGCTAAAGGCCATGATACAAATGTATTTGTTAACTGACCATCATTATTGAGTTCAAAAGATTGAACTAAATCCAAGGCAGTGTTCACCTTCCAAATTACCCGTATATTCAGCAATAAAATGGACTTTGGAACTAAATGATAAGCTTCTCCTTTTTCGATTGTTATTATCTTCATCATCGTCATCAGCATTATTTTTACTATTATTAATATTAACCCATTTGCAATTGGGAATTTTGCTGAAACATGTCTTTTGATGCTAGCCAAGCCGTTTTCTGTCAAGCCAAAAGGAAGCTCTTCTGCTTAGCCAATACCCAAACATCCCTTTTTATTTTTGAGTGCGGGACTATGCTGCAGTTCCAGTGTTCCAGATGCTAAATTGTAGCTTTTAAAGTGCGGGAATGCGCAAAAGTTACCGATCCAAAATTTCTTCAATAAGTCAACCGTTTTGATCTCTGGTCAAACACTTTTCTTTCTCCCCAAGAAAGGAATAAATTTACCTCATTGAAGACTCAAACGTTACCACACAAGGCAAAAAAATCGCTGACGGTCAAATATTTTGCCTCATTAAGCGAATAAGGTCAAGCAACAATTTGATTTCGTGAGTGAAGGTTTGGCATCCGCGGCGAAGTGGCTGTGACTAAACTTTTAGTGTGAGAAGACCTTTCTCTGTTCTGAATTCAGCATTATATCATCGCGGTCTTATTTCCGTAACCTTATTCTTCATTCGAGCTCAGTTTTAGCTCTTTACGTGTAAAATTAACAGTAGCATTTTGCAACGACAGTCCCACGGCACTTTCAAAATGAAATTCGAGCCAAATTTCGGTTTGGCAAGAGAAAATAATGCCTTTAGTCTTTCTTAAGCTCGAGAAAGGCTAGAATTTTGTGGATAAAAGTTACATTCCTCTAAAATATTCGGTTTCATACGATTTTTTTCAATTTGGGAGTTTTTCACATTTTATTACCAAGATATTGCGCGCGATTATTGTTTAAGAAGGTCTTCCAAATATTTCGGTAAAAATTCAAAACGTTCCGCAGTAGAATCTTCTATTTAAGGTGCGGCTACCTCCATGTCCTCAAACTTACGAACGGACCCATCAGGGTAGCTAACAGTTTCAGAGCAGATGAGACAAAAACGCCACCTCAAACTTTTGAGACGATTAAACCTCCCCTAAGACATCCAAACAGATAAATAGTATTTAGGGAACCTCCAAATTTACCAAAGTTGTCAGGGTCGATCGCTCGTTGAGTGCCCCTTTTTTGGTACCATCAGCTGAAGATAACTTATCTCTCTGAATTTGATGCAGACTTCTGTTACTTTATTGTAAAAAATATGCACAGAAAAATAATCTTAAATGATAAACCAAAGAATCAGGAAGAAGATAACAAAGGGAAACTAAAGGTCGGGAAGGGTAGTAGATTCATATTTCACGCAATTTATTTTATTTTAAAGCCCTTTTATATATTGAGATAACAAAAAGTCGCTCAAACATTGTTGTTACCTTTAACATGTAATGTAAGCTTCTGAAGCTTGAAACCCTACACTTTCAAAAGAGATTTAATGCGAAAAAGTAAACCCCTGGCTCTAATAATCAAAATTTACTTCAGTTTGCTTACTGATTACCCCCGAAATATTACTCTGTTCATGGTTATCTTTGAAAGTGAAACAGAAACTTTGGCTCTGCTGTTATTAAGCCTGTGGGGGAGGTACTTCTTCCACGTATATCCGGGATACTGAGTTCCAGCCTGTGTAAGCATCAGCAGATCCGTGACTAGCACAATTGCCGACCCAGAATCCTACACGGACAGTACCCTTGTGGATTTTCTCGCAGACTCCTTCGATGTGACGTGGACGGTGTAAGTTCTTTTTCCCGCCATTTCCATATAGCATGTAGACCACTCCGTCAATGGCACCTGGGGTTGAACACTCAGCACCGTTGAAAGTGAAATACCACCGCCTGCAGCATCCATGGCAGTTGTAAAGACGAAGATTGCCACTCCAGAAGACACGCAACCCAGTAGTGTCTGATGCTTTCTTAAAAATGCACTCCTTAAAAATCAACAGAGGAAGAACGTTCAGCGAGGTGAAACGAAGTTAAACATCAGAGATAAACAATTACATGTTCGTGTAGAAAAACTGATTTGGAAGCTTTGGGTTTCACTCGCGTTAACTGAGGAATTTCTCCGTGGAAACATGTTAACAATGGATCAATTAAAACCAGTAAACTCATATTTCCACCGTGAATGGTGAAGGGGAAATGTTTCAGCTCCGACCTCTGACTCCTCACTGGGCTATATCTGTGTTACTGTGCTTTTGGAATAATTTTACCCTCAACTATCGACGTCATAAAGACAGACTCTGGGAAGAAATACTCCAGTTGACCGTTGCGAATCAGGGGCGTAGAGCGGGTCCATATGATTTTAAAACTTCGTACAAAATAACGTTTTGCTTTGCTTTAATACACAATTATTTCGGCAGTTTACAGGCTTGTTTACTTAGAACGTGATATCAAAAAAGCTTTTAAAACATTCTTCGTTGAGCTGGTACTTGAATGTTTATCAGCACTAGGCAAGGCTCCTTTTTAAGCAGAAATTTGGACAGTTGAAAAGCATTGGTTGGAAAAAATTGCGGCATGTGCATGTTAGTGTAAATTTTCCGCACCCTTAGACCCCTGCTGACTTTTGAGTTTTTCCCTTATTTCGATCATGCGCACAGGGAAGAAACAAACAATAATAGTCAGCATTTATTTAATATTTTCAGTTGCACTGAATAGCTCTGATCTTTGTCATTAAAAAAAAACTACATCTGTTCGCTAGGAGTAAATTTTCTTTCAAAATTTAGCTTTTGATTGAGAAAACTTTCCAGGAAAATCTTGAAAGGAATGATAATCAGTGAGGGTCTATTTTTTTTCCTTTTTTCATGAATACGCAATTCATTGTGGGATCGTCTGAAGGCAAACGTTTCAAGAATGTTTCCAATTCATCACATTCCAGTACTCAAACTGTTGTATTTTACGTGTAAAAACGATGCAAAATAACAGCGAGACAGACACGAACAAATCTGCACAATACAAAGTCAAGTCACGACGCTTCAAATGGCTTTTACTTATGACAGAAAATCTTTAAAAAGATCCTACCAATTTCTCAAGTACACGCACGTGCGTATTTGCGTTAAGGGTTCTATGCCCCTGCGAAATTCACTCAAATTCAGTCATATAATATACGCATATCTTAAACTGATAAATTGGACCTTTTCCCTGCATTTTGTATCATTCCATGGATAGCTTGCACAAGTTCCGAAACACGCAGTATTTTTTTCTCAAATAACTCGCCTCGAGTTTTTAAACCTGATAACGCGACTGCAAGTTTTTTGAACGGCTTCAAAATCTCTGATATAGATCAACTCACTTTTGCACTAATATTGAAATTTGGGATCATTGTGGTCTAAAAAATAGAACAAAGTTAAGCCTTGTCTTTATCAGATATAAAGACACTCATTAAGCATAAGTTTCTTTTATTTTGTCTTATGAATTATTAATGAGTTTAAGAATCGGTCATAACCAGACTTATTAATTTGCTTCGGATTGATTTATATAATCTACAACGACCAACTCAGTTGTTACCTTTATCAATCCGGAGTCCCTTCCATCGTTCAGATTCTTAAAAACGCATTGTTTCCAATTACGAGCAAACGATCCTGGAGCACCCTTGGGACCTGGGGGACCTTGACTTCCACGAGCACCTGTATCACCCTTGTTTCCAGGGGAACCAGCTGAACCTGGGGCTCCTTGAGGTCCCTTGGGACCAGGGGGACCTTGTTTTCCACCAGCACCTGTATCACCCTTGTTTCCAGGGGAACCAGCTGAACCTGCTTCACCTTTGTCCCCACGTGGACCTGCTGGGCCTGCAGGTCCTTTAACTCCTTTGACGCCTGGTTCTCCCGGTCTTCCACGAGCTCCTTCATCACCTTTGTTTCCTCGTGGGCCCATGGGTCCTTCAGGTCCATGATTACCGGGTGATCCCGCGACACCTGCTGTTCCCGCGGGTCCAGGGCTTCCTGGGATGCCGGGAATTCCTGGTGCACAGAAACACCCACCAAGACCACAGGAACCATAAGGTGAAGTCTGTTGAGGAATACTCTAAATGAAAAATTTAAAAATTCATTCCGTTATAAATTCATGATCAATTGATTAAGTCAATCAATTAACCTTAGTCAAGCATCCTTAAATAAAAAATCACCGTTCATTCATTCTACCTCACTAAGTTCTTTCAGGTTAATAGTTCAGGTACCATTGACTGACTTTCACTTCTCATATATTAAAGCTATATATTACAATGTTTGATTAAACAAACTCACCTTGTCACGTGGTTTGCTGCTGTTGTTGTCATTTGCAGAACACAAGGTAATCAGCAGTAAGAGCAGCCCGCATAACACAGTAGCCAGCGGTATCTTCATAAAGGTTTGCATGATGAGGAAACCTGTGAAAACAGGAGTACGCTCAAAATTATGGCCGAATATCTTTAATCGGTTTCAATGATTTGCTAAAAAAAAAATTCAAAATGTAGATAGCAAGCATCGCGAATTGATGATCTGTGGCAAAGTTACTATTTGTTTTGGAGAAAAAATATCAGTTTCGTCAGGCTTCATTCATCAACTTCAGGTCAGCTTTTAGCATTACTTGAAAACATTAACATGTCCTTTCAAAATATATCGGACTTACACGGACGCTTAAAACTTTTGGACATTTCGTTGAAGCGTTTGTTTAAGATTTAAGCGCAACTAAACAAAACTAGTAGCGGTAAGCCTTACATTTAAATATTTCATGAAAAGAAACAGTTCAAATTAAAACCACGTGAAAAGAACTCCAAGCTATCGTTTAATTAAACTGAGTATATTAGTTTGATATGAAAGATTGTTGGAAACATTGACTCAAGTCCTACCTTGCTTGTATGAACAACTGTAGTGATCCCAAGACGAATGATAATGTTTTCGACGGTACGAAGGTTTTTATGCCCTATTTTGACCAAGTTTACGTAAAAACGTGTTTTGGACAAGTTTGAAAGATTGTTAAATGTAAGTTACTAGAAGTATTCTTATTGGTTACATGTAAATCAGTCGGTCTTAATTGACGAATTGAAAAGAGTCATGTACTGCTTTTGTTTTATTTAAGTTGCAAGTTAAAACGAGTTGGAAGGCTCCATGACGTTAAGCAATTATTTTGAAATCCGGCAAATGATGAGAACTATGTAAACTTCCTTTGAGATACAAGTTAAACCAAGTTTGAACTGAGGGCGCTGACGTGATAATTTGACGAAATGTGAAGACAATCATTCTTATTATCAGCAAATGTAATTTTTGGAAAACTGTTTTGCATGCGACAGATTTGCCATTCAAAATATTTATCAGTGTAACTGTCCTGAAGACGCTTTAGAAGCTATTCAGTAAAAACCGCGACTAAGAAGCTGCATTTTCCCAAATTAGCCAAAACAGGTTCTTACACATAAATGGAAATTCATTAGCACATATGAAATTTAGGCTGATTTCATTTGTCAGTGAAAAAATACATTGTAGCTAAGAGTATTTAGTTGTGTTCAGCTTATCCCTCATGAAATCACCGGCATACCAATACATTCCAGTTGGATTGATAAATCACCTATGTCTCCAAACGGGATCCTGATGAATGTTGACTTTTTCATTTTCCAAGCGTACAAAATTTTTTAAAAACATTTTTAAGTAAGAACCTGTTTTAAATTTTAGACTAAACAGGTTCTTGTGTTGAGGGGGTTTTAACTGCTGGCACAGACAGTGAAATTCTTGAAAGAGATCCTTGTTTCTTTCTCTCTTTTTTTAAATCTTAACTCGGACACTTTTGACTCCTTGAATTAGCACAGTCAGTTATGAAGAATTCTGTTTAGATTTTTGGCACAACTCAAAAAGAACTACTGCAACGCTTTTTTGATAGACTGAACATCATATGTTGAATGATTAACACATGGTAGCAAGCTTTAAATCGTTAATTTGAAAAATCCGAAAAGTGTAAAGTGTGCAGCACTGTTCAAGTTAAGAATTTTTAACTGAATTCACTCTAGAGAGTTAAGCTAATACAACGAGAGGCCAAATTATTATCAGACTGCAAGGCGCTTAATTTTTGGGACGATTAATCAGTTTTAGAAGAATTGACCATTCTTATAATATTGGCCTTTTGACGAGTTCATTTCTAAAACATTGTCTAAAAAAGTCGACAGAAATGTTTTTCAAAACCTCGCACAGACACGGTTTAATTTATTATGAGGCATACAACTCACCTCTAAGATTTCCAGTTGCACCGCAGTTGTCTCAGTGGACAAATCAAAGGACTGCAGAGTAAGGGAAATAGGAAAATTGTGATTACTATGAATACGTAACGTATCTTTTAAAGAATCCTCGGTTAAGTAAAAATATACAAACTTACTCTATTTTTGTTTTTAAGCCTTAATTCTTGTCTTGTCTTCGTTTTTCCCACTATTTTGTGATATTCATGAATCATCATTCTATGCTCGCAGGAACAAGTTAAGAGAACATTGTACCTAAGTTCCAACGAGCAATGCTGTTGGCTGTAGTGTTTGTTTTGTCAGTCACTCAGTGATTTATCCAATTAAATGGCATCTTTTACTGCGAGCCACAGCATACATGAAAAGTAATCTATTACCTCGATCTACTACTTCGGACTTGGAAAAAAGAGAAGAAAACTGGAGTCCCTGTTTTTGTATTTATTTAGTTTCTTAATTAACATTGATACTGCACTCTTGTGGTCTCTTTACGAACCGAGGAAGAAATATTCAGGAGATTATTAGCCTGCGTAGCAGGCGCTTGGAAGTAGTGGGCACAAGAAAAAACGGGCGCCCGCTACTTCCAAGCGCCTGCTACGCAGGCTAGGAGATTATTAAACGGAATATCTTTCTCAATTTCCAAATGGCGTCATAAATTTCACAACTGGTTTGAGGCGAAAATTATTGAGTGAAAACACCTTTCATAAATATATCTAAACGAAATGAAAGATTCGAAAGTCGTGGAACTTCGAAATCCTATTATATGTTCGCTTTCACTCAAGATCTACCTCAAAGGTCACACATAACCTGAAATCTGTCTGTAACAACCCATCTCTCACGAAGAGTTTTTGTGCTCGATGAGATATTTTCTGTCCTTTTTATTTGGCAATTTTTCTTTTAATATTTCTTCAGTTTCTGGCCCGTTCATTTTTCGTCTTACTTGGCGACGTAACCCTTTCTTAGTTGAGAACGCATATGTATTGGGATGATGGTTTGAGTAAAAACTGAGGAAAAAAGACTACGAATTTGTATAGATTTTATGATGCGTGGCTCATTTTGTATCCGGCGAGCACCTCAAGTTCTCGTCCCGATCAGAATTTCTCTGTCGGTATACGTCGAGTTTTGAAAACTGGGCTATAATTAATAGTTCTTTTTAACGACACTTTCATTTTCTTTCTATTTCATCTTTGCCTGGACACATGGTCAACTTCTCGATTTATACGTTTGAAATAGAGAACGCTGTGAAATTATACATTTTTTTCTTCCGAATTTTAAATATAATATTATGTGAAATCGAAATGACATTGAATGGAATCAGCTACTGATGCGAATGCGGTTTCTATGCGATCGCATTGAGAAATGTGTAGTAAAACTAGAACAGAGCCGACTTTTTAGCATCCGTCGACGTTTTAACATGACAAACATGATAAATCATACCTTTCAGTAATTCATTTATCAAGGTTTCGTCTTCTAGGACTGGACACTGCAATTCATGGGTTAACCGTGAGCCCTTGACGAAGCCGGACGACAGGAAATTCTGTGACCCGTACAAGCAACTTCTTGTTGAGCGAGACAAGGATTCTTCGAGCCATCTCGCTTTATTGTTGTTCAGAGCGATCGGTAAAGTACAGTAGAATCCCAATTTCTCGAACTCTCAGTGTTTTGAAATTCCCGATATTTTGAAGCAAACTTAACTTCCCTTCTCCAGCCAAACACTGTAATTTTACCCCGATCTTTAAACGTCCCGATAATTCGAACGAATTTGCTTTCCCATGTAAGGTTGTTGGAAAAATCTGGATTCCACGATAAAGCAATTTCTATTTTGTTTTCTTTGCATGTATAATAATTCTCCCGTCAGACCACGTTTTGCAAAAAAAGAGAGGGTCCAGAAGAGTGATTTCAACTAAGCTAGGGAAGGGAGGGTTGGGCGGTGAGAAGCAAAGGTGGAGTAACGGGTGGGGAGGGTGATGTGGGAATATATTTTTTTTGCTCGATTTCTGTTATATAGAAGCTTTATTATATAATGAAGAATGCCATTCTGAGAGAAGTCCAAGTTTTACGACTACGCCTGAACTGGATTGTACATAGTATATTTGGATTATTCAATATGTGTTTTCTTTAACTGACTCTAGTGAAATGCGCTCTTCTACGCATTCACTCCTCAGTTACCGCAACTTTCTTTTCTGTTAGCGCGAAACACAAGTTCAAGTAACTTAAAAACGATACTAATAATTTCAAACAGGACCCTGTCACGAGTGCTTTAGTGTGTCTATAGTTTTCTCAATGTAAACATGGCGATTTGTCCACTTTAAGCCGTCTAAACCAAATTCCGCAAAACGGGATGCTGTGTTCAGTCTTGCTCTTTACTGAGTTCTGAAAATGTCATCTTCTGAGATAGTCACGGATACAACTAACATGAATGAGTCGTGAGATAGTTGAGCCCGGCTTTCTACAAAGTTTTCACATTTTACTAAAACATTTACTCACAAAATGGGATGCTAAAATCATTGTCATGGTATGTTTGTTTGAAAATTGAGCGTGTTGCTTGTTTACTTTGAAGTACTGATGTAAAATTTGCATTCTAGTAACATACACTGTAGGCAATACGTTGCATAATAAATAGCACCTTTCGACTACTAATGAAACTCTGTGAAACTGTCTTGGCGGAAATATTTCTCTTGCCTACAGGATGTCTGCTTCTATCTTTGATACTAAACCGTGGACCTCTGTTAGCCGACCAGAGTCTGGTCCAGTGCTCAAAATAAAGACTGTACTTTCAATTGGAAAAATTCAATTGAAATCTTGAGCTTTGTCATAATATAGGACCCTACTCTATTGACCATTAACCCAAACTGATATCCAGTTCCTCCATCTCAAAAAAATCCATGTAACTCTTAAACGTCTGATTCAAGCATGAATTTGTAAACAATATATTTTCATATTTTTTATTTTAATATATTTTATATTTTTAATGATTTATAATTACAAAGAAACTTCGCTGACAATTAGCTCAATTGTATTGATTGTATGATAGATACTTGTGATCAGACACTGTCAAAGGAGTCGAGACTAGAAGCTACTAGAAACGAAATGAACCTTAGGTGTTTATGTACGGTAGTAAATTAGGCAAAAAAAACTGATTTCCCTTAATTTTGGTTCAAATCTTATTTCCTAGCGATCTTACACTTAGGTATTCCACGGCTTGGAGCGCGTTTCAAATGTAGTCAGCTACTGCCTTGCCGAACTCAGTCGCGCTACTCACGCCCAGGAAGGAATACAGTACAGTTGACTCCCGAAAACTCAAACCTCGCGCTATCTCGAACCAAAATCGATTCTCCCTGGATTTTCGTCATACATTTACTGTAATTTTACCCTCGGAAACTCGAATCTCCCGCTAACTCGAAGTAGCAGAAGTAGTTTTTGTTATCATTCTATGTAATTTTACCTCGATAACTCAAACCATGTTTTGAACCCTTAAAACCTTAAAAAGTCGGGAAAAAAGAGTCTAATGGCGTCCAAAACCTTGAATTTCGAATTTCCCATCGACGTGTTGTAGGCATATTATAGTTTACTAGTGGAGGCTGATGTTGTTTGTCACAAATCTAACGTGAAATAGCTTTACTTCTCAAAACAGCCTCATAAAGCCGCTGCGCGAAAGTTTCAAGGCAGAATGAATCTGGAATCGATGTAATTTTTGTAATTGTTTGTATGCCTGATTCCCATATGAAAATGACGGTTTTGCTCGTGGTCACTTTTAAAAGTAGAAATTTCCGATTTTGGTCTGACTTAGGGTGCTGAGAAAGATTACTCTTAACCCATAAAAAATTGCTGAAGGTTGAGCATAAAGATTAAGCCAAATAAAAGTAGCAAATGCCGTCATTGTGTTGAAGTATTGGGGTCAAATCCTGACTCGTCCCCAGTTGTCTCTCAGTCTCCTATTAATATTACCGAGAGAAGCGTGGTAAAGGGAAGTGCGGGGAATGATGGGAAGGAGGAAAGAGACTTCATTTCCTCTTTCACCTTCCCATCGTCCCCTTCGCACTAGTGCCGTAATAGTCTCCCGCAACCGTTCCTTGACCGCTTACAAAATAATAAGAGACGACTGGGGACGAGTCAGTGGTCAAATCAAGCTGGAGCCACATCCAATTGAGCAACCTCGTTCCCAGGGTTCTGTCCTGAGAACGAGGTTGCCAATTGAGGGGTTTAACTCCAGTTTTCCAACGTACGGGCACGGTTTTTTGGTTACAACAATTCCTTCACCGGAAATTTATCTTTCTGGATCGACAGAGATATTCAGCTCTACCTTTCAAATTAAACGAAACAGCTTTCTCTTTCGGAGATAAGTATTGTTTCTATATAAATCTTCCTCTTAATCTCACGGTACCATCCTGGGTCAGTCGAATTAAAACAATAGGTGGAGGCTGCTGACTGCTTTTACAATTCAAATGCTAGAACGCCAGCTGGTTGAAACACTCACGGCTCCAACTGAGGTGCTGTTTATTTATCTCGAATCCATCAAACAAGTGTTGTAGATAATAATTGGTCAAAAGGTGTCCCCTGATTGCTCTTTATCTAAATAAAAATAATGTTCTTGATGGAATTGTATTTTCTTCGGTATGTAATCTTGAAAGGTTCATCGATCAGGTCGCGGTGGTTACAAAAGAGGGATAACGTTATAGTACTGGATAAGTATCTATCCAGTGGATGACATAGTTGGGTTTCCTAATACTTATTAGGGATTTGAAACTAACAAAAATCTGACGATTAAAGTGTAAGGCATTGGAGGAAATCCTTTCTCTCGGTCTGACATCATCTCACAATGAAATCAAATGGTTTTTTTTTGACATTCGGATTTCCCCGCTATGAGGAGTGGAGGGGCTGGTACTACTTTTAAAACTAAGCACTTCCAAAGCATGTACTTCATTACGTGTTAATTTATCTATCCAAAATAACTGCAAACTTATCGTAGGTTTTTAATAACCTACGTAGAGGAAATAACAGCGATAGAAGGAGAGCTGCAATCAAGGTAATAACACACCCTCGCTGTATTTCCCCATCACCCTTCGGGTCGGCCCGTGGGGAGCAGTTAACCTCCTCTTCATATTCATTCCACACGGGTGTGGGGATGTTAATAAGCACACTTTTATTTATTCAAGAAAATATGCTACCTTTTGGCCCAAACCGTGCAGCTACAACTGTACGAGAAGAGAAAATCAATATTTGGAAAGACCTCTCTCACTTCAACTTTTAATATTTCATAATTTGATGTGAACTGTTTAAAAAACGAGCAGGAGTGTATTATCAGGTTTAAAAACTCCAGGCGAAGCCAAGAATTTTTCAACCTGATAATACACGACTGCGAGTGTTTCAAACGGCTTAAAAAACTGATACAGATCAACTCATTCTTGTACTAATATTTAGATTTAGGGTCATTTTGGCTAAAAAAATTGGACGTAAAGTTTAGTCGTGTCTTTATCAGATATAGACACTCATTAAACATTAATTTCTTTTGCTTTTTCTTTATAAATAATTAATGACTTTTGAAAAAATATTTAATAAGGGACTGGAAGTAACTATTAAAGCCAAGATAGAGCAAGAGCTTACTCAGGTAGCAGTTGGCAAGCAGTCCAAACCACTAAAAGTAGTGAAGCCTGCAGCTGTGGGAGGTAAAAACAAGCCACCCAAGAAGAAGGGAGGTGGCAAAAAGAAGAAATAACTTCATCATTTGAAGCTGTGGCAATGCAACAAGTATGGAGCAAGATGCATATTAGCATGATTTGTGTATTTATCATAATCTATATATCTATCTATTCCTTAGCAGCAGATGTAGAATAGTATTGAACAACTTTTGTAATTATAACCAATTTTAACCCTTTGTATGTTCCTCATAATATTACTTCATGAGGTAATGCGAATGACAGGAATTCTTTACTACATTTTAACACTTGGAGAACATATTTAATCACCCTGGCTTTATTTTTAAACTTGTTCTTATGGTCCATTCTCTTCCTCAATAGTCTTTGTAACACTACTAAAAGTACAGGCCCCAGTTGTTCAAAAGGCGGATAACGCTATCCACTGGATAAAGCGCAATTGGTTTCCCTAACAATTATTCGTTGGATAGTGATTTATCCGGTGGATAGCGCTATCCAACTTTTGAACAACTGAGGCCTGATGTATAACTTTTCAGGTATAATCCTTGTGGCCTAATGGGTGGTCATGGAAACTTTCTGGAAAAGTGCATTCCCAGTTTAACAGCTAAAGACCATGATACAAATGTATTTGTTAACTGACCATCTTTATTGAGTTCAAAAGATTGAACCAAATCCAAAGTAGTGTTCACCTTCCAAATTACCCGTATATTCAGCAATAAAATGGACTTCGGAACTAAATGATAAGCTTCTCCTTTTTCGATTGTTATTATCATTATTATCTTCATCATCGTCATCAGCATTATTTTTATTATTATTATTAACTCATTTGCAATTGGGAATTTTGCTGAAACATGTCTTTTTATGCTAGCCAAGCCGTTTTCTGTCTAGCCAAAAGGAAGCTCTTCTGCTTAGCCAAAAAGACCCAAACATCCCTTTTTAAGTGGGGGACTATGCTGCAGCTCCAGTGTTCCAGACACTAAATTGTAGCTTTTAAAGTTCGGGAATGCGCAAAAGTTACCGATCCAATATTTCTTCAATAAGTGAACCGTTCTGATCTCTGCTCAAAAACTTCTCTTTTTCTGTAACCTTATTCTTCATACCAGCTCAGTTTTAGCTCTTTACGTGTAAAATATTCATTAGCATTTTGCAACTACAGTCCCACGGCCGCACTTTCAAAATGAAATTCGAGCCAAATTTCCGTTCGAAAGAGAAAATAATGACTCGAAATCTTTCTTAAGCTCGGGAGAGGCTAGAATTTTGTGGATAAAAGTTACATTCCTCAAAAATATTCGGTTACATACGATTTTTTCAATTTGGGAGTTTGTGTTTTTGTCGGCATTTTATTACCAAGATATTGCGCGCGATTATTGTTTAAAAAGCTCTTCCAAATATTTCGGTAAAAATTCAAAACGTTTCGCAGTGGAATCTTCTATTTAAGGTGCGGCTACTCCATGTCCTCAAACTTACGATCGGACCCATCAGGGTAGCTAACAGTTTCAGATCAGATGAGACAAAAACGCCACCTTAAACTTTCGAGACGATTAAAGTTTCCCTCAGACATCCAAACAGATAAATAGTAGCTAGGGAACCACCAAAGTTACCAAACAGAGTCGGTCGTTGAGTGCCCCTTTTTTGTACCATCAGCTGAAGATAACTAATTGCTCGGAATTTGATGCTGACTTCTTAATTGTAACTGAATATAAGCACAGAAAAATAATCTTAAATGATAAACCAAAGAATCAAGAAGAAGATAACAAAGGAAAAATAAAGGTCGGGAAGGGTAGTAAATTCATATTTCACGCACAATTTGTTTTATTTTAACGCCCTTTTATTTATTGAGATAAAAAAAAGTCGCTCAAACATTGTTGTCGCCTTGTAACATGTAATGTAAGCTTCTGAGCTTGAAACCCTGCACTTTCAAAAAAGATTTAATGCGGAAAGCTAAACCCCTGGCTCTTATAATCAAAATTTACTTCAGTTTGCTTAGTGATTACCCCCGAAATATTACTCTGCTCATGGTTATCTTTGAAGGTGAAACAAAAACTTTGGCTCTGCTGTTATTAAGCCTGTGAGGGAGGTACTTCTTCCACGTATATCCGGGATACTGAGTTCCAGCCTGTGTAAGCATCAGCAGATCCGTAACTACCACAATTGCCGACCCAGAATCCCACACGAACAGTACCCTTGTGGATTTTCTCGCAGACTCCTTCAACGTGACGTACACGGTGTAAGTCCTTTTTGCCGCCATTTCCATGTATCATGTAGACTATACCGTCAATGGCACCTGGTGTTGAACACTCTGCACCGTTGAGAGTGAAATACCATCGTCTGCAGCAATCATGGCAGCCACGGAGACGAAGATTGCCATTCCAGAAGACTCGCAACCCTGTGATATCGGATGTTTTCTTGAAAATGCATTCCTTTAAAATGGTCAAAAGAAGAAAGATCAGGGAGGTAAACCGAAATTCTTTTCCGTTTTTCATGAATATGCAATGTATTGTGGGATGGCCTGGAGGCAAACATTTCAAGAATGTTTCGAATTTATCTCATTCCACTACTCAAGCTGTTGTATTTACCGTGTTAAAACGATGCGGAATAACAACGAGACAGACAGAAACAAATCTGCACAATACAAAGTCAAGCCACGACGCTACAAATGACTTTTAATTATAACAGAAAATCTATAAAAAAAATCGTACCAATTTCTCAAGTACGCACGTGCGTATTTGCGTTAAGGGTTCTACGCCCCTGCGAAATTCACTCAAATTCAGACATATAATGTACGTATATCTTAAACTGATAAATTGGGCCTTTTCCCTGCATTTTGTATCATTCCATGGATAGCTCGCACAAGTTCAGAAACGCGCATTTTTCTTTTCTCAAATGACTCGCCTCGAATTTTTAAACCTGATAATACACGACTGTGAGTTTTCTGAACGGCTTCAAAATCTCTGATATAGATTCTTTACTCTTGCACTAATATTTCGATTTGGGGTCAGTTTGGTCTAAAAAATTGGACGTAAAGTTTAGCCTTGTCTTTATCAGATATAAAGACTCTTATTAAACATTAATTTCTTTTCTTTTTTCTTTGTGAAGTATTAATTTGTTTTTAAATCGGTCATAACCACACTTACTAATTTGCTTCGGATTAATTTATATAATCTAGAAAGACCAACTCAATTGTTACCTTTATCAATCCAGAATCCCTTCCATCGTTCAGATTCTTAAAAACGCATTGTTTCCAATTACGACCAAACGATCCTGGAGCACCCTTGGGACCTGGGGGACCTTGACTTCCACGAGCACCTGTATCACCCTTGTTTCCAGGGGAACCAGCTGAACCTGCTTTACCTTTGTCCCCACGTGGACCTGCCGGGCCTGCAGGTCCTTTAACTCCTTTGACGCCTGGTGGTCCCGGTCTTCCACGAGCTCCTTCATCACCTTTGTTTCCTCGTGGGCCCATGGGTCCTTCAGGTCCATGATTACCGGGTGATCCCGCGACACCTGCTGGTCCCGCGGGTCCAGGGCTTCCTGGGATGCCTGGAATTCCTGGTGCACAGAAACACCCACCATGACCACACGAACCATAAGGTGAAGTCTGTTGAGGAATACTCTAAATGAAAAATTTAAAAATTCATCCCGTTATAAATTCATGATCAATTGATTAAGTCAATCAATCAACCTCAGTCAAGCATCCTTAAATAAAAAATCACCGTTCATTCATTCTACCTCACTCAATTCTTTCAGGTTAACAGTTCAGGTACCATTGACTGACTTTCACTTCTCATACATTAAAGCTATATATTACAATGTTTGATTACACAAACTCACCTTGTCACGTAGTTTGCTGCTGTTGTTGTCATTTGCAGAACACAAGGTAATCAGCAATAAGAGCAGCCCGCAAAACACAGTAGCCAGCGGTATCTTCATAAAGGTTTGCATGATGAGGTAACCTGTGAAAACAGGAATACGCTCAAAATTATTGTCGAGTACCTTTAAAAAGGCATCGGTTTCAATGATTTGCTAAAAAAAAAAAAAAGAAATTCAAAATGCAGATAACAAGCAACGCGAATTGATGATCTGTGGCAAAGTTACTATTTGTTTTGGAGAAAAAATATTAGTTTCATCAGATTTCATTCGTCAATTTCAGGTCAGCTTTTAGCATTACTTGAAAACATTACCATGCTGGTCCTTGCAATTATATGTCGGACTTACACGGACACTCAAACCTTTTGGACATTTCGTTGAAGCGTTCGCTTAAGATTTGAGTGCAACAAAACAAGGCTAGTAGCAATAAGCTTTACATAATATTTCGTGAAAACAAACAGTTCAAATTAAAACCACGTGAAAAGAACTCCAAGCTATCGTTAAATTAAACTGAGTACATTAGTTTGATAAGAAAGATTGTCGGAAGCATTGACTCAAGTCCTACCTTGCTTGTATGAACGACTGTAATGATCCGAAGAGGAATGATGACTTTTTTGACAGTACGAAGGTTTTTATGCCCTATTTTGACCAACTTTACGTAAAAACGTGTTTGGACAAGTTTGAAAGATTGTTAAATGTAAGTAACTAGAAGTATTCCTATTGGTTACATGTAAATCAGTCGGTCTTAATTGACCAACTGAAAGGAGTCATGCACTCCTTTTGTTTTATTTAAGTTGCAAGTTAAAACGAGTTGGATGGCTCCATGACGTTAAGCAATTATTTTGAAGACCGGCCAATGATAAGAACTGTTTTAAACTTCCTTCGAGATACAAGTTAAACCAAGTTTGAAGGGCAATGACGTGTTAATTTGACGAATGAAGACAATCAGTTATGTTCTCTGCACATGTAATTCTTGGAAAATTTTGCATGCGACACATTTGCCATAATCAAAATATTTATTCAGGCTATTCAGTAAAAACCTGCGACTAAGAAGCTGCATTTTCCCAATTTAGCTTAAACAGGTTCTTACATAAATGGTAATTGGCACAAATTTAGGCTGTTTAGGTTCTTAAAGAGGTTCTTCTGATTCTCTGAAGGAAAAAATGCATTGTAGCTAAGAGTATTTAGTTGTATTCAGCTTATTCCTTACATAAAATCACTGCATACCAATTCATTCCATTTGGATTGATAAAGCACCTATGTCTCCAAACGGGACTCCTGAATGTTGACTTTTTTAATTTTCCAAGTGTACAAAATGTTTTTAAAACACTATTTTTAAATAAGAACCTGTTTCAAATTTTAGGGTAAACAGGTTCTTGTCTAACTGGCACAGGCAGTGAACTTCCCGAAAGATATCCTCGTTTCTTTCCCTGTTTTTACCTCTGACAATTTTGACTCCTTGAAGTAGCTCTGTCAATTCTGAAGAATGCCCTTGAATGAGTTCACATCATTTCTTGACTGATTAACATGCACGGTTGTTAGCTTGAAAACATATGAAAAAGCACTGTTCAACTGAAAATTTTTTAACTGAATTCACTCTCGAGAGTGAAGCTAGTACAACGAGAGGCTAACTTATTATCAGACCACGAGAGGCTTAGTTTTGGGAGGATTAATCAGTCTGAAATATTCGCCTTTTGACGAGTTTATTTCTAAAACATTTTCTAAAAAAATCGACGGAGATGTTTTTCAAAACCTCACACCAACACGGTTTATTATGAGGCATTCAACTTACCTCTAAGATTTGCAGTTGCCCCACAGTTGTGACTGAAAAGTAAGAGAAAATAGGAAAATTGTGATTAATACGTAAAATTGTAACTTTTAAAGAATCCACGGCTAAGTAAAAATATACAAACCTACTCTGCTTTTGTTTTTGAGTCTTAATTCTTGTCTTGTCTTCGTTTTCCCGACTATTTTGTGACATTCATGAATCATCATTCTATGCTCGCAGGAACAAGTTAAGAGGACATTGTACCTATGTTCCAACGAGCAATGCTATTGGCTGTAGTGTTTGTTTTGTCAGTCAGTGATTCATCCAATGAAATGGCATCTTTTACTGCGAGCTACAGCATACATGAAGGGTAATCATAGATCTATTACCTCGGAGTTGGAAAAAAGAGAAGAAAACTGGAGTCCCTGTTTTTGTAATATTTAGTTTCTTAATTAACACTGATACGGCACTCTCTTGGTCTCTTTACGACCGGAGGACCAATCATATAGGAGATTATTAAATTTAAAATCTTTCTGAATTTTCGTATTGCGTCACCAATCCAGAATTGGTTTTTTGAGTCGCAAATTAATGGGTGAAAACACTTTTCATACTGACTATGTGAAAACGAAATGAAAGATGCGAAAGTCGTGGAACTTCTAAGACTTCTAAATCTTATTAAACGTTCGCTCTCACTCAAGATCTACTTCATAAGTCACACGTAACCCGAAATCTCTCTTTAACAACGCATCCACTGAAGATTTTTCGTGCTCGATGGTATACATTTGCTGTCCTTTTTTTTCGACGATTTTTCTTTTAATATTTCGTCAGATTCTGACCCGTTCATTTTTCGTCTTACTTGGTTACGTACCTCTTCTTGGTTGAGAACGCAAATGTATTGGGATGATGGTTTGAGTAAACTGACTGAGGAAAAAAGAGTGCGAAAATGTATAGATTTTATGACGCATGGCTCTTTTTGTATCAATCGATCACTTTAATTTCTAGTCCCGATCAGAGATTCTCTGTCGCTATACGTCGTTTTTTGGAAACTGGGTTATATTTAATAGTTCAGTTTTTAACGACACTTTTCAGTATTTTATTTCTATTTTATCTTTGCTTGGACAAATGATCAACTTCTTGATTGATATGTGCTATGAAATTGTACATTTTTGTATTCCGAAGTCGATCGAGTATGCGGTTTCTCACGGGCACCCAATTGACGGTTTCCTCCTAAATACATTGATAACACTTTTTAGGCAATCCAGAGTACTTTTAGATGTCTAGAAATGATTTCTAAGTTACGTTATAAAATTTGAATTTGTTCTGTCACACTAGGGGAACTTGTGTATTTTCGAAATTACAGGGCATTAAGCATTAATTTCCCGAAAATCTTAGATGCAGTTTGACGTATTACGAAAGTGAGACATCTTCTGATTTCTCAAGCTCCCCTTTGAATTTTTGAGCCCGAAAATTTTAGGTTTCCTTTTCTCCACGAAAAATGGCATAACTTTGGAAGTGAAATGAGAAAATTAAACTTTAGAAAATCGTAGGGAATTTATTAGATAAGTTTCGAAAATTACATATGAGTGGAACGGTCATCTAGAAAGTGTTAGCCGTCCTCAAGTAAAAGAAAATTCTGGGCAATATTTGCTTCTCCGAACAGATAATACACAGAAAACTGTCGACAGGTGCTCATGGTTTCTATGCGATTGCATTGAGAAATTTGTAGTAAAACTAGAAAAGGACCGACATATTAGCCTCCGTCCAAGTTTTAACATGATAAAACTATTGAATACATACCTTCCAGAAATCCATTTATCAAGGTTTCGTCTTCTAGGAGACAATTTTTGGGTCAACCGTGGGCTGAGAGGAATTAACCTATGATGCAACTTCTTGTTGAGCGAAACAAGGATTCTTTCAAGCCATCTTGCTTTACTGTTGTTCAGAGCGATCGGTAAAGTACAATAGAATCACGACTCTCGAACTCTCGGTGTCTTGAAATTCCCCATATTTTGAAGCAAACCTAGTTTCCCTTCACCAGCCAAACACTGTTTACCCCCGATCTTCAAAATGCCGATAACTAGAATAGTCTAGAACTAAACTGGCTTTCCCATGCAAAGTGGTTTGAAAAATCGCGATTCCAGTGTAGAGCAATTTCCACTTTGTTTTCTTTGCATGTATAAATAAGGAAAGAGAGGTTCCAGAAGAGTAATTGAGCTAGGGAAGGGAGGGTAGGGCGGTGAGAAGCAAAGGTGGGGTAACGGGGGGGGGAGGGTGATGAGGGAATTTTTTTTCTTTGTTCGATTTCTGTTTTATAGAAGCTTTATTATCTAATGAAGAATGCAATTCTGAGAGAATTCCAAGTTTTACGACTACGCCTGAACTGGATTGTACATAGTATATTTGGATTATTCAATAATTTATGTGTTTTCTTTTTCTGACGCCAGTGAAATGTGCTCTTCTACGCATTCAATCCTCAGTTACGGCAACTTTGTTTTCTGTTTGCGCGAAACACAAGTTCAAGTAACTTAAAAACGATACTAACAATTTCAAACAGGACCCTTTCTTAAACTTTAAACCAGCCAGTATACTTGTGTAATAAATTGTCGTCACTGCCTGTCACGAGTGCTTCAGTCATGGGTCTATAGTATTCTCAATGTAAACATGGCCAGTTCTTCACTTAAAGCCGTCTAAAGAAAATTCAAAACGCGATGCTGTGTTCAGTCTTCCTCTTTAGTGAGTTTTGAAAATGTCATCTTCTAAGATAGTCACGGATACAAGGCATAACATGAATGAGTCGCGAGGTAGTTGAGCCCGGCTTTGTACGAAGTTTTCGCATGTTACTAAAACATTTACTCAAAAAATCGGATGCGGAAATCATTGTCATGGACTGTTTGTTTGAAAATTGAGCGTGTTGCTTGAATTGTTTACTTTGAAGTACTGATGTAAAATTTGCATTCTAGTAACATACACTGTAGGCAATACGTTGCATAAGAAATAGCACCTTTCGACTACGTACTAGAAAAATGAAACTGTCTTGGCGGAAATATTTCTCTTGCCTACAGGATGTCTGCTTCTATCTTTGATACTAAAGTGTGGACCTCTTTCAGGGGCACCCAACGACAATTTTCGGAAGAATATCTGTTCGGAAGACGATTTGAGATCTAGAATTTTCTAAACATTTGTTGTAAAATTTCTTGCTTGCCCGTCTCTCCTAGGATTTTCGAACATCTAAAAAGGTAAGTTTTGATCCCTACAAGACTGTTCTTTCAATTTGACAAATTCAATTGAAATCTTGAGCTTTGTCATAATATAGGACCCTACTCTATTGACCATTAACCGAAACTGATATCCAGTTCATCCATCTTAAAAAAATCCATCTAACTCTTAAACGTCTGATTCAAGCATGAATTTGTAAAAATATACGTTCCCCAGTTACAATATTAACAGTGAAATTTTTAATGATTTATAATTACAAAGAAACTTCGCTGACAATTAGCTCAATTGTATTGATTGTATGATAGATACTTGTGATCAGACACTGTCAAAGGAGTCGAGACTAGAAGCTACTAGAAACGAAATGAACCTTAGGTGTTTATGTACGGTAGTAAATTAGGTACAAGACTGATTTCCCTTAATTTTGGTTCCACTCGTATTTCCTCGCGATCTTTCACTTAGGCATTCCACGGCTTGGAGCGTGTTTCAAATGTAGTCAGCTACTGCCTTCCCGAACTCAGTCGCGCTACTCACGCCCAGGAAGGAATACAGTTGACTCCCGATAACTCGAACCTCGCGCTATCTTGAACCAAAATCGATTCCCCCTCGATTTTCGTCATACACTTACTGTAATTTTACCCTCGGAAACTCGAATCTCCCGCTAACTCGAAATAGTTTTTGTTTCCCCTCAGATCATTTCTATGTAATTTTACCCCGCGATAACGCGAACCATGTTTTGATCCCTTAAAACCTTAAAAAGTCGGGGAAAACTGGCATCCGAAACATTGAATTTTGAGTTTCCCCTTGACGTGTTGTAGGCATATTATAGTTTACTAGTGGAGGCTGATGTTGTTTGCCACAAATCTAACGTGAAACAGCTTTACTTCTCAAAACAGTAAAACGCATTCTCTAATTAGGCTATTTGTTACGTTACATTCTGATTTATAATCATGAAGTATCTTTTAATTTTCACTTGACATTTCTACAATTAAATGTGTTTAAAATGGTTACTGTGCCGTAAAAACTGTTCTTTTCCTCACTCCCGGCTATTTTCTTCGAGCTCCCGAAAACTCGATTTCCCTTGAAGGTTCGAGTTATCGGGAGTCCACTGTAAGTAGAAATAAGTTATTGCCAAAGAACAGCGTCGCGAAGACGCGAGGATGCGAGGAGGCAGCCTAATAAAGCCGGTGCGCGAAAGTTTCAAGGAAGAATGAATCTCGAATTGATGTAATTTTTTAGTAATTGTTTGTATGTTTGATTCCCATATGAAAATGACGGTGATGCTCGTGGTCACTTTTAGCAGTAGAAATTTCAGATTTTGGTCTGATTTAGGGTGTTCAGAAAGGAAAGCGATTATTCTTAACCCATAAAAAATTGGTTAGGGTTGTGCATAAAAATTAAGCTAAATAAAAGTAGCAAATGCCGTCATAGTGTTGGAGTATTGGGGTCAAATCCTGACTCGTTTCCAGTTGTCTCTCAGTCTCCTATTAATATTAACGAGAGAAGTGCGGTGAAGGGAAGTGCGAGGGATGATGGGAAGGAGGAAAGAGACTTCCTTTCCCCTTTCACCTTCCCATCGTCCCCTTCGTACCAGTGTCTAATAGTCTCCCGCTTTGAAGGGCTTAACTATAATTTTCCACGTACGGGCACGGTTTTTTTGTTATGACATTTCCCTTCCCCGAAATTTATCTTTCTGGATCGACAGAGATATTCAGCTCTACCTTTCAAATTAAAAGAAACAGCTTTCTTCTTCAGAGGTAAGTATTGTTGCTATGTAAATCTTGCTCTTAATCTCACAGTATCATCCTGGATCAGTCGAATTAAAACAATAGGTGGAGGCTGCTGAGTGGTTTTACAATTCAATTGCTAGAACGCCAGCTAGTTGAAATACTCACTGCAACTAAGGTGCTGTTTATTTATCTCGAATCCATCAAACAAGTTTTTTAGATAACAATTGGTCAAAAGGTGTCCCCTGATTGCTCTTTACCTGAATAAAAATAATGTTCTTGATGGAATTGTATTTTTGGCGGTATGTATAGTCTTGAAAGGTTCAGGTCGCAGTTGTTACAAAAGGGGGACAACGTTATAGTACTGGATAAGTCTCTATTCAGTGGATGACGTAGTTGGTTTTCCTAATACTTATTAGGGATTTGAAACTAAAAACTGACGTTTAAAGTGTAAGGCATTGAAGGAAATCCTTTCTCTTGGTCTGACATCATCTTACAATGAAATCAATTTCCCCGCTATGAGGAGTGGAGGGGCTGCTAATATTTAGATTTAGGGTTATTTTGGCTTAAAATATTGGACGTAAAGTTTAGTCTTGTCTTTATCAGATATAAAGACACTCATTAAACATTAATTTATGTTCCTTTTTTGGAAGTAACTGTTAAAGCCAATAGGGAGCAAGAGCTTACTAAGGTAGCAGTTGGCAAGCAGTCCAAACCACTAAAAGTAGTGAAGCTTGCAGCAATGAGAGGTAAAAACAAGCCACCCAAGAAGAAGGGATGTGGCACAAAGAAGAAGTAACTTCATCATTTGAAATAGCAATGCAGCAAGTATAGAACAAGATGCAAATTACCATGTTTTGTGTATTTATCAAAATTTATGTATCTATCTATTCCTTAGCAGCAGATGTAGAATAGTATTGAACAACGTAAATGTAACCAATTTTAACTTTTTGCATGTTCCTCATAATATCACCTCATGAGGTAATGAGAGAGAGTGGGAGGAATTCTTTACTACGTTTTAACACTTGGAGAACATATTTAATCACCCTGGCTTTATTTTTAAACTTGTTCTTATGGTCCATTCTCTTCCTCAATAGTCTTTGTAACACAACTAAAAGTACAGGCCCCAGTTGTTCAAAAGGTGGATAACGCTATCCACTGGATAAAACACTATCCACTAAATAGCGCAATTGGTTTCCCTAACACTTATTCGTTGGATAGTGATTTATCCGGTGGATAGCGCAATCCAGCTTTTGAACAACTGAGGCCTGATGTATAACTTTTCAGGTATAATCCTTGTGGCTTAATGGGTGGTCATGGAAACTTTCTGGAAAAGTGCATTCCCAGTTTAACTAAAGACCTTGATACAAATGTATTTCTTAACCCTTTAAGTCCCAATATCCACATACAAATTCTCCAGACTGATATCCATACATTTCCTTGAAGAATTAGTTGAGAGAATTTGGTAAAAGATCAAATATTTTCTCTTTGTGATCATTTTGTTAATTCTCATAGACTTTGCTCAGGATAGTCTATGGATTTCGTTAAGAGAAAATTGATTTTGAGGACTATTGACCATCATTATTGAGTTCAAAAGATTGAGCTAAATCCAAAGCAGTGTTCACCTTCCAAATTACCCGTATATTCAGTAATAAAATGGACTTTGGAACTAAATGATAAGCTTCTCCTTTTTCGATTGTTATTATCATTATTATCTTCATCATCGTCATCAGCATTATTTTCATTATTATTATTATTAACCCATTTGCTATTGGGAATTTTGATGAAACATCTCTTTTGATGCTAGCCAAGCCGTTTTCTGTCTATCCAAAAGGAAGCTCTTCTGCTTAGCCAAAAAGACCCAAACATCCGTTTTTAAGTGGGGGACTATCAGGCTGCAGTTCCAGTGTTCCAGATGCTAAATTGTAGCATTTAAGGATCGGGAATGCGCAAAAGTTACCGATCCAATATTTCTTCAATAAGTCAAACGTTTTGATTTCTGATCAAACACTTTTCTTTTTCCCAAACAAAGGAATAAATTTACCTTAAGACTCAAATGTTACCACATCGGGCAAAAAATCCTTGACAGTCAAATATTTTCCCTCTTTAAGCGAATAAGGTCAAGCTACAATTTGATTTCCTGAGTGAAGGTTTGGCATCCGCGGCGAAGTGGCTGTGACTAAACTTTTAGTGTGAAAAGACCTTTCTCTGTTCTGAATTCAGCATTATATTATCGCGGTCTTATTTCCGTAACCTTATTCTTCAGACGAGCTCAGTTTTAGCTCTTTACGTGTAAAATTATCAGTAGCATTTTAGAACAACAGTCCCACGGCCGCACTTTCAAAATGAAATTCTAGCCAAATTTCGGTTCGAAAGAGAAAATAATGCCTCGAAATCTTTCTCAAGCTCGGGAAAGGCTAGAATTTTGTGAATAAAAGTTACATTCCTCTAAAATGTTCGGTTTCATACGATTTTTTCAATTTGGGAGTTTGCGTTTTACACATTTTATTACCAAGATATTGCGCGCGATTATTGTTTAAGAAGGTGTTCCAAATATTTCGGTAAAAATTCAAAACGTTCCGCAGTAGAATCTTCTATTTAAGGTGCGGCTACTCCATGTCCTCAAACTTACGATCGGACCCATCAGGGTAGCTAACAGTTTCAGAGCAGATGAGACAAAAACGCCATCTCAAACTTTTGAGACGATTAAACCTCCCCTAAGACATCCAAACAGATAAATAGTATTTAGGGAACCTCCAAATTTAACAAACAGGGTCGGTCATTGAGTGCCCCTATTTTGGTACCTTCAGCTGAAGACAACTTCTCTCTCTGAATTTGATGCTGACTTTTGTTACTTTACTGTAAAAAATATGCACAGAAAAATAATCTTAAATGATAAACCAAACTGAATCAGGAAGAAGATAACAAAGGGAAAATAAAGGTCGGGAAGGGTAGTAGATTCATATTTCACGCAATTTATTTTATTTTAAAGCCTTTTATTTATTGAGATAACAAAAAGTAACTCAAACATTGTTGTTACCTTGGAACATGTAATGTAAGCTTCTGAAGCTTGAAACCCTACACTTTCAAAAGAGATTTAATGCGAAAAAGTAAACCCCTGGCTCTAATAATCAAAATTTACTTCAGTTTGCTTACTGATTACCCCCGAAATATTACTCTATTCATGATTATCGTTCAAAGTGAAACAAAAACTTTGGCTTTGCTGTTATTAAGCCTGTGGGGGAGGTACTTCTTCCACGAATATCCGGGACACTGAGTTCCAGCCTGTGTAAGCATCAGCAGATCCGTAACTAGCACAATTGCCGACCCAGAATCCCACGCGAACAGTACCCTTGTGGATTTTCTCACAGACTCCTTCTATGTGACGTACACGGTGCAAATTCTTTTTGCCGCTGGTTCCATGTACCATGTATACTATTCCGTCAATGGCAGCTGGTGTTGAACACTCAGCACCGTTGAAAGTCAAATACCATCGCCTGCAGCATCCATGGCAGTTGTAAAGGCGAAGATTGCCACTCCAGAAGACACGCAACCCAGTAGTGTCTGATGCTTTCTTAAAAATGCACTCCTTAAAAATCAACAAAGGAAGAAAGATCAGCAAGGTGAACAGAAATTCTTTTCCGTTTTTCATGAGTACGCAATGTATTGTGGGATCGCCTGAAGGTAAACATTTCAAGAATGTCTCGCTCGAGTTTATCACATTCCACTACTCAAACTGTTTTGTTTTTTTTTTACCGGTAAAAATGATGCGGAATAACAGCCAGACAGGAACAAATCTGCACAAAACAAACTCAAGTCAGACGAAGCTACATACGGCTTTTACTTATAACAGAAAATCTTTAACAAAAAAGTACTAGCAATTTCTCAAGTATGCACGTGCGTATTTGCGTAAAGGGCGCTACGAACCTGCAAAAAAACGTACGTATATCTTAAACTCATAAATTGGACCTTTTCACTGCATTTTGTATTATTCCATGGATAGCCGGCACAAGTTCCGAAACACGCATTTTTCTTTTCTCAAATGATTCGGCAGGAGTTTTTAAACCTGAAAATACACGACTGCGAGTTTTTTGAACGACTTCAAAATCACTGATATAGATCAACTCACTCTTGCAGTAATATTTAGATTTGGGGTTATTTTGGTCTAAAAAAAATTGGACGTTTACAAAGTTTAGCCATGTCTTTATCAAATACAGACTCTCATTAAACATTTAAAATTTCTTTTCTTTTTTCTTTGTGAAATATTAATGAGTTTTTAAATCGGTCATAACCAGACTTGTTAATTTGCTTCGGATTAATTTATATAATCTACAACGACCAACTCAGTTGTTACCTTTATCAATCCAGAGTCCCTTCCATCGTTCAGATTCTTAAAAACGCATTGTTTCCAATTACGAGCAAACGATCCTGAAGCACCCTTGGGACCTGGGGGACCTTGACTTCCACGAGCACCTGTATCACCCTTGTTTCCAGGGGAACCAACTGAACCTGAGGCTCCTTGAGGTCCCTTGGGACCAGGGGGACCTTGCTTTCCACGAGCACCTGTAGCACCCTCGTTTCCAGGGGAACCAGCTGAACCTGTTTCACCTTTATCCCCACGTGGACCTGCCGGGCCTGCAGGTCCTTTAACTCCTTTGACGCCTGGTGCTCCCTGTTTTCCACGAGCTCCTTCATCACCTTTGTTTCCTCGTGGGCCCATGGGTCCTTCAGGTCCATGATTACCGGGTGATCCCGCAACACCTGCTGGTCCCGCGGGTCCAGGGCTTCCTGGGATGCCGGGAATTCCTGGTGCACAGAAACACCCACCATGACCACACGAACCATAAGATGATGTCTGTTGAGGAATACTCAAAAATGAAAAATGTAAAAATTCATTCCGTTATAAATTCATGATCAATTGATCAAGTCAATCAATTAACCTCAGTCAAGCATCCTCAAATAAAAAATCACCGTTCATTCATTCTACCTCACTAAGTTCTTTCAGGTGAATAGTTCAGCTACCATTGACTTACTTTTACTTCTCATATATTACAGCTATATATTACAATATTTGATTAAACAAACTCACCTTGTCACGTGGTTTGCTGCTGTTGTTGTCATTTGCATAACACAAGGTAATCAGCAATAAGAGCAGCCCGCATAACACAGTAGCCAGCGGTATCTTCATAAAGGTTTGCATGATGAGGTAACCTGTGAAAACAGGAGCACGCTCAAAATCATTGCCGAATACCTTTAAAAAGGCATCGGTTTCAATGATTTGCTAAAAAAAATATTCAAAATGCAGATAACAGGCAACGCGAATTGACGATCTGTGGCAAAGTTACTATTTGTTTTGGAGAAAAAATTTTAGTTTCATCAGGTTTCATTCATCAATTTCAGGTCAGCTTTTAGCATTACTTGAAAACATTACCATGTCCTTGCATTTATATGTCGGACATGCACGGACGCTTAAAACTTTTGGACATTTCGTTGAAGCGTTCGCTTAAGATTTAAGCGCAACAAAACAAGGCTAGTAGCAGTAAGCTTTACATTTAAATATTTCGTGAAAAGAAACAGTTCAAATTGAAACCACGTGAAAAGAACTCCAAGCTATCGTTAAATTAAACTGAGTAATAGTTTGATAAGAAAGATTGTTGGAAACATTGACTCAAGTCCTACCTTGCTTGTATGAACGACTGTAATGATCCGAAGAGGAATGATGACCTTTTTGACAGTACGAAGGTTTTTATGCCCTATTTTGACCAAGTTTACGTAAAAACGTGTTTTGGACAAGTTTGAAAGATTGTTAAATGTAAGTTACTAGAAGTATTCTTATTGGTTACATGTAAATCAGTCGGTCTTAATTGACCAATTGAAAGGAGTCATGTACTCCTTTTGTTTTATTTAAGTAGCAAGTTAAAACGAGTTGGAAGGCTTCATGACGTTAAGCAATTATTTTCAAAACCGGCCAATGATAAGAACTGTTTTAAACTTCCTTTGAAGGGCACTGACGCGTTGATTTGACGAATGAAGACAATCATTCATGTTCTCTGCACATGTAATTCTTGGAAAATTTTGCATGCGACACATTTGCCATATTCAAAATATTTATCAGTGTAACTTTTCCAAAGACGCTTTAGAGGTTATTCAGCAAAAACCAGCGACTGAGAAACTGCATTTCCCAAGTTAGCCTAAACAGGCTTTTACGTAAATGATAATTAGCACAAATTTAGGCTATTTACGTTCTTAAATAGGTTCTTCTGATGCTCTGAAAGAAAAAATACATTGTAGCCAGGAGTATTTAATTGTATTCAGCTTATTCGTTACATAAAACCACTGCATACCAGTTGGATGTCTCCAAACGGGATTCCTGAATGTTGACTTTTTTAGTTTCCAAGTGTACAAAATGTTTTTAAAACACTATTTTTAAATAAGAACCTAGCTGTTTCAAATTTTAGGCTAAACAGGTTCTTGTCTAACTGGCCCAGGCTGTGAACTTCCCGAACGATATCCTCATTTCTCTCTCTTTTTATTTTTAATGTGTCCTCTGAAAATTTCGACTCCTTGAATTGAAGAAGCTCAGTCAATTCTGAAGAATGCCCTTTAGATTTTTGGCACAACTAAAAAGAACTACTGCAACGCTTTTTTGATAGACTGAGTTCAAATCATATCTTGACTGATTAACATGCACGGTTGTTAGCTTGAAAACATATGAAAAATCCGAAAAAAATTCTCCCTAAGGTGTGCAAGCACTGTTCAACTGAAAAATTTTTAACTGAATTCACTCTCGAGAGTGACGCTAATACAACGAGAGGCTTAGTTATTATCAGACCACGAGAGGCTTAGTTTTGGGAGGATTCATCAGTCTAAAATATTCGCCTTTTGACGAGTTTATTTCTAAAACATTTTTTAAAAAAGTCGACGGAGATGTTTTTCAAAACCTCACACCAACACGGTTAATTATGAGGCATTCAACTTACCTCTAAGATTTCCAGTTGCACAACAGTTGTGACTGCAAATAAGAGAAAATAGGAAAATTGTGATTAATACGTAAAATGTCACTTTAATATACAAACCTACTCTGTTTTTGTTTTTAAGTCTTAATTCTTGACTTGTGTTCGTTTTCCCGACTATTCTGTGTTATTGATAAATCATAATTCTATGCTCGTAGGAACAGGTTAAGAGGACATTGTATACCTATGTTCCAGCGAGCAATGCTATTGGCTGTAGTGTTTGTTTTGTCAGTCAGTGATTCATCCAATGAAATGGCATCTTTTACTGCGAGCCACAGCATACATGAAGGGTAATCATGGATCTATTACCTCGGACTTGGAAAAAATGGAAGAAAACTGGAGTCCCTGTTTTTGTAATATTTAGTTTCTTAAGTAACACTGATACTGCACTCTCGCGGTCTCTTTACGACCGGAGGACGAATTCTTTAGGAGATTATTAAATTTAATATCTTTTTGAACTTTCATATGGCGTCACCAATCCAGAATTGGTTTTTTGAGTCGCAAATTAATGGGTGAAAACACTTTTCATACTGACTATGTGAAAACGAAATGAAAGATGCGAAAGTCGTGGAACTTCTAAGACTTCTAGATCTTATTACACGTTCGCTCTCACTCAAGATCTGCTTCATAAGTCACACGTAACCCGAAATCTCTCTTTAACAACCCATCTACTGAAGATTTTTCGTGCTCGATGATATATATTTGCTGTCCTTTTTTTGAACGATTTTTCTTTTAATATTTCTTTAGATTCTGACCCGTTCATTTTTCGTCTTACTTGGTTACGTACCTCTTCTTGGTTAAGAACGCATATGTATTGGGATGACGGTTTGAGTAAAACTGAGGAAAAAAGACTGCGAAAATGTATAGATTTAATTATGACGCGTGGCTCTTTTTGTATCGATCGATCACTTTAATCTCTAGTCTCGGTCACCCTAGAGGAACTTGCGTATTTTCGAAATTACAGGCCCTATTAAGTGTTAATTTCCCGAAAATCTTAGATGCAGTTTGACGTATTACGAAAGTGAGTCATTTTCTGATTTCTGTCTCGGTCACCCTAGAGGAACTTGCGTATATTTTCGAAATTACAGGCCCTATTAAGTGTTAATTTCCCGAAAATCTTAGATGCAGTTTGACGTATTACGAAAGTGAGTCATTTTCTGATTTCTCAAGCTCCCCTTTGAATTTTTGAGTCCCAAAATTTTAGGTTTCCTTTTCTCCACGAAACCGTGGCATAACTTTGTAAGTGAAATGTGAAAATTAAACTTTAGAAAATCGTAGGGAATTTATTAGATAAGTTTCGAAAATTAAATATGAGTGGAACGGTCATCTAGAAAGTGTTAGCCCTCCTCAAGTAAGAAAAATTCTGGGCAATATTTGCTTCTCCGAACAGATAATTCACAGAAAACTGTCGACGGGTGCACCTGGTTTCTATGCGATTGCATTGAGAAATTTGTAGTAAAACTAGAAAAGGACCGACATATTAGCCTCCGTCCAAGTTTTAACATGATAAAACTATTGAATACATACCTTCCAGAAATCCATTTATCAAGGTTTCGTCTTCTAGGAGACAATTTATGGGTCAACCGTGGGCTGAGAGGAATTAACCTATGATGCAACTTCTTGTTGAGCGAAACAAGGATCCTTTCAAGCCATCTTGCTTTACTGTTGTTCAGAGCGATCGGTAAAGTACAATAGAATCACGATTCTCGAACTCTCGGTGTCTTGAAATTCCCCATATTTTGAAGCAAACCTAGCTTCCCTTCACCAGCCAAACAATGTTTACCACCGATCTTCAAAATGCCGATAACTGGAACAAATTTCCTTTCCTCATGCAAAGTGGTTTGAAACATCGCGATTCCAGTGTAGAGCAATTTCCACTTTGTTTTCTTTGCATGTATAAATAAAAAAAGAGAGAGGTTCCAGAAGAGTAATTGGGCTAGGGAAGGGAGGGTGGGGCGGTGAGAAGTAAAGGTGGGGTAACGGGGGGGTGATGAGGGGATTTTTTTTCTTTGTTCGATTTCTGTTTTATAGAAGCTTTATTATATAATGAAGAATGCCATTCTGAGAGACGTCCAAGTTTTACGACTAACCCTGAACTGGATTGTACATAGTATATTTGGATTATTCAATATGCGTTTTCTTTTTCTGACGCCAGTGAAATGCGCTCTTCTACGCATTCACTCCTCAGTTACGGCAAGTTTGTTTTCTGTTAGCGCGAAACACAAAAAGTTCAAGTAACTTAAAAACGATACTGACAATTTCAAACAGGACCCTTTCTTAAACTTTGGACCAGCCAGTATACTTGTGTAATAAATTGTCGTCTCTGCTGCCTGTCACGAGTGCTTTAGTGTGTCTATAGTATTCTCATCGTAAACAAGGCGATTTCTCCACTTAAAGCCGTCTAAAAAGTTCCGCAAACGCGATGCTGTGTTCAGTCTTGCTCTTTACTGAGTTTTGAAAATGTCATCTTCTGAGATAGTCACGGATACAAGGCATAAACATGAATGAGTCACGAGGTAGTTGAGCCCGGCTTTGTACAAAGCTTTCACATTTTACTAAAAAGTTTACTCAAAAAATCGGATGCGGAAATCATTGTCATGGTCTGTTTGTTTGAAAATTGAGCGTGTTGCTTGTTTACTTTGAAGTACTGATGTAAAATTTGCATTCTAGTAACATACACTGTAAGCAATGCGTTGCATAATAAATAGCACCTCTCGACTACTAGAAAAATGAAACTGTTTTTGCAGAAATATTTCTCTTGCCTACAGGATGTATGCTTCTATCTTTGATACTAAACCGTGGACCTCTGTTAGCCGACCAGAGTCTATCTGGTCCACTGCTCAAAATAAAGACTGTACTTTCAATTTGAAAAATTCAATTGAAATCTTGAGCTTTGTCATAATATAGGACCCTACTCTATTGACCATTAACCGAAACTGATATCCAGTTCCTCCATCTTAAAAAAATCCATGTAACTCTTAATCGTCTGATACAAGCACAAGTCTGAGCGCAATGATTTGTAAAAAGTATAGTCCCATTATAATATTAACAGTGAAATTTTTAATGATTTATAATTACAAAGAAACTGCGCTGACAGTTAGCTCAACTGTATTGATTGTATGACTTGTGATCAGACACTGTCAAAGGAGTTGAGACCAGAAGCTACTAGAAACGAAATGAACCTTAGGTGTTTATGTACGGTAGCAAATCAGGTAAAAAAAAAACTGGTTTCCCTTAATTTTGGTTCAACTCGTATTTCCTCGCGATCTTACACTTAGGCATTCCACGGCTTGGAGCGTGTTTCAAATGTAGTCAGCTACTGCCTTGCCGAACTCAGTCGCGCTACTCACGCCCAGGAAGGAATACAGTTGACTCCCGCTAACCAGAACCTCGCGCTACCTCTAACCAAAATCGATTTCCCCTGGATTTTCGTCATACATTTACTGTAATTTTACCCTCGGAAACTCGAATCTCCCGCTAACTCGAAGCAGTTTTTGTTTCCCCTCAGATCATTTCTACGCAATTTTACCCTCGATAACTCGAACCATGTTTGAGCCCTTAAAACCTTAAAAAGTCGGGGAAAAAAGTCTTCTGGCGTCCGAAACATTGAATTTTGAATTTCCCATTGACGTGTTGTAGGCATATTATAGTTAACTAGTGGAGGCTGATCTTGTTTGTCACAAATCTAACGTGAAACAGCTTTACTTCTCAAAACAGTAAAACTCATGCTCTAATTAAGCTATTTATTACGTTACACTCTGATTTATAATCAAGAAGAATCTTTTAATTTTCACTTGGCATTTCTACAATTAAATGTGATTAAAATGGTTACTGTGCCGTAAAAACTGTTTTTTTCCTTACTCCCGGCTATTTTCTTCGAGCTCCCGATAACTCGAATTCCCGATAGCTCGAACTTTTTTCGATTTCCCTTGAAGTTTCGAGAGATTAAGATTCACGTTTACGCCAAACGGCAAACGTGAATTTGTACCACGTGACCAAGTTTTCCCCTTATTTTTCGTTTACTGTTTATTGCTTCTACACAAAAATAAGTAGTTTTATGCCAGTTTTATCCACAAGAATCGTTCTGGACTGTTTTTGTCTGCTTTTTTTCTATTTTGAGAAATTCTCAACTGACGTTTGGCGTTTGCCGTGTGCTGTAAACGTGAATCTTAATCTCTCTATTGCTAAGGAACAGCGTCGCGAAGACGCGAGGATGCGAGGCGACAGCCTAATAAAGCCGCTGCGCGAAAGTTCCAAGGCAGAATGAATTTCGAATCGATGTAATTTTTTAATAATTGTTTATATGCCTGATTCCCATATGAAAATGACGGTGATCCTCGTCGTCACTTTTAGCAGTAGAAATTTCAGATTTTGGTCTGACTTATAGGGTGTTCAGAAAGGAAAAAGATTACTCTTAACCCATAATAAATTGCTGAGGGTTGTGCATAAAGATTAAGCTAAGTAAAAGTAGCAAATGCCGTCATTGTGTTGGAGTATTGGGGTCAAATCCTGACTCGTCCCCAGTTGTCTCTCAGTCTCCCTATTAATATTAAGGAGAGAAGCGTGGTAAAGGGAAGTGCAGGGGATGATGGGAAGGAGGAAAAAGACTTCATTTCCCCTTTCACCTTCCCATCGTCCCCTTCGCACCAGTGCCGTAATAGTCTCCCGCAACCGTTCCTTGACCGCTTAGAAAATAATAAGAGACGACTGGGGACGAGTCAGTGGTCAAATCAAGCTGGAGCCACACCCAATTGAGGGGCTTAATTCCAATTTTCCAACGTATGGGCACGGTTTTTTTGTTACGACAATTCCCTCCCCGGAAATCTATCTTTCTGGATCGACAGAGATATTCAGCTCTACTTTTCAAATTAAACGAAACAGCTTTCTTCTTTGGAGATAAGTACTGCTGCTATGTAAAGCTTGCTCTTAATGTCACAGTATCATCCTTGATCAGTCGAATTGAAACAATAGGTAGAGTCTTTAGTCGTGTCTTTATCAGATATAAAGAAACTCATTAAACATTAATTTCTTTTGCTTTTTCGGAAGTAACTATTAAAGCCAAGATAGAGCAAGAGCTTACTCAGGTAGCAGTTGGAAAGCAGTCCAAACCACTAAAAGTAGTGAAGCCTGCAGCAATGAGAGGTAAAAATAAGCCACTCAAGAAGAAGGGAGGTGGCAAAAAGAAGAAGTAACTTCATCTTTTGAAGCTGTGGCAATGCAGCAAGTATGGAACAAGATGCATATTAGCTTGATTTGTGTATTTATCATAATTTATATATCTATCTATTCCTTAGCAGCAGATGTAGAATAGTATTGAACCACTTTGTAACCAATTTTAACCTTTTGTATGTTCCTCATAATATTACCTCATGAGGTAATGAGAGTGGGAGGAATTCTTTGCTACGTTTTAACACTTGGAGAACATATTTAATCACCCTGGCTTTATTTTTAAACTTGTTCTTATGGTCCATTCGCTTCCTCGATAGTCTTTGTAACACAACTAAAAGTACAGGCCCCAGTTGTTCAAAAGGCGGATACCGCTATCCACTGGATAAAACACTATCCAATGGATAGCGCAATTGGTCTCCCTCCCGTTGGATAGTGATTTATTCGGTGGATAGCACAATCCAGCTTTTGAACAACTGAGGCCTGATGTAAAACTTTTCAGGTATAATCCTTGTGGCCTAATGGGTGGTCATGGAAACTTTCTGGAAAAGTGCATTCCCAGTTAACGGCTAAAGACCGTGATACAAATGTATTTGTTAACTGACCATCATTATTGAGTTCAAAAGATTGAACTATATCCAAGGCAGTGTTCACCTTCCAAATTACCCGTATATTCAGCAATAAAATGGACTTCGGAACTTAATGATAAGCTTCTCCTTTTTCGATTGTTATTATCATCGTCATCGACGTCATCGTCATCAGCATTATTTTTACTATTATTATTAACCGATTTGCATTTGGGAATTTTGCTGAAACACATCTTTTGATGCTAGCCAAGCCGTTTTCTGTCAAGCCAAAAGGAAGCTCTTCTCCTTAGCTAAAAAGACCCAAACATTTCTTTTTAAGTGCGGGACTATGCTGCAGTTCCAGTGTTCCAGATGCTAAATTGTAGCATTTAAAGTTCGGGAATGCGCAAAAGTTACCGATCCAAAATTTCTTCAATAAGTCAACCGTTTTGATCTCTGGTCAAACACTTTTCTTTTTCCCCAACAAAGGAATAAATTTACCTGATTGAAGACTCAAATGTTACCACGTAACAATTTGATTTCGTGAGTGAAGGTTTAGCATCCGCGACGAAGTGGCTGTGACTAAAATTTTAGTGTGAAAAGACCTTTCTCTGTTCTGAATTCAGCATTATATCATCGCGGTCTTATTTCCGTAACCTCATTCTTCATACGAGCTCAGTTTTAGCTCTTCACGTGTAAAATTATCAGTAGCATTTTGCAACGACAGTCCCACGGCATCACTTTCAAAATGAGATTCGAGACAAATTTCGGTTCGAAAGAGAAAATAATTCCTCGAAATCTTTCGGGAAAGGCTAGAATTTTGTGGATAAAAGTTACATTCCTCTAAACTATTCGGTTTCATACGATTTTTTCGATTTGGGAGTTTGAGTTTTTCACATTTTATTACCGAGCTATTACGCGCGATTATTGTTTAAAAAGATCTCCCAAACATTTCAGTAAAAATTAAAAACGTTCCGTAGAATCTTCTACTTAAGGTGCGGCTACTCCATGTCCTCAAAATTACGATCGGACCCATTAGGGTACCTAACAGTTTCAGATCAGATGAGACAAAAAAGCCACCTTTAACTTTCGAGACGATTAAAGTTTCTCCAAGACAACCGAACAGCTAAATAGTATTTAGGAAACTTCCAAATTTACCAAACAGGGTCGGTCTTTGAGTGCCCCTTTTTTTGTACCATCAGCTGAAGATAACTAATCGCTCGGACTTTGATGCTGACTTCTGTTACTTTATTGTAAAATGATAAACCAAGGAATCGGGTAGAAGATAACAAACGGAAAATTAAGGTCGGGAGGGTAGTAAATTCATATTTCACGCACAAGTTATTTTATTTCAAAGCCCTTTTATTTATTGAGCTAAAAAAAGTCGCTCAAACATTGTTGTCACCTTGTAATATTTTATAATGCAGAAGTAATCAAAATGGAACGTTTTTTTAGGGTCTTACCTTACATGTTGCACTTTCAAAAGATATTTAATGCGGAAACCTAAACCCATGGCTCTAATAATGAAAATTTACTTTAGTTTGCTTACTGATCATCCCCGAAATATTACTCTGTTCATGATTATCTTTCAAAGTGAAACAAAACCTGTGGCTTTGCTGTTATTAAGCCTGTGGGGGAGGTACTTCTTCCACGTATATCCGGGACACTGAGTTCCAGCCTGTGTAAGCATCAGCAGATCCGTAACCTGCGCAATTACCGACCCAGAATCCCACGCGAACAGTACCCTTGTGGATTTTCTCACAGACTCCTTCAATGTGACGTGGACGGTGTAAGTCCTTTTGCCGCCATTTCCATGTACCATGTAGACTACACCGTCAATGGCACCTGGTGTTGAACACTCTGCACCGTTGAGAGTGAAATACCATCGTCTGCAGCATGCATGGCAGTTAGCGAGACGAAGATTGCCACTCCAAAAGACGCGCAGTCCAGTAGTGTCTGATGCTTTCTTGAAAATGCACTCCTTTAAAATGGCCAAAGAAGAAAGATCAGGGAGGTGAACCGAAATTCTTTTCCGTTTTTCATGAATACGCAAAGTATTGTGGGATCGCCTGGAGGCAAACATTTCAAGAATGTTTCGAATTTATCTCATTCCACTACTCAAGCTGTTGTATATACCGTGTTAAAACGATGCGGAATAACAACGAGACAGACAGAAACAAATCTGCACGATACAAAGTCAAGCCACGACGCTACAAATGACTTTTAATTATAACAGAAAATCTATAAAAAAAATCGTACCAATTTCTCAAGTACGCACGTGCGTATTTGCGTTAAGGGTTCTACGCCCCTGCGAAATTCACTCAAATTCAGACATATAATGTACGTATATCTTAAACTGATGAATTGGACCTTTTCCCTTCATTTTGTATCATTCCATGGATAGCTCGCACAAGTTCCGAAACACGCATTTTTCTTTTCTCAAACGACTCGCCTCGAGTTTTTAAACCTGATAATACACGATTGTGAGTTTCTGAACGGCTTCAAAATCTCTGATATAGATTCTTTACTCTTGCACTAATATTTCGATTTGGGGTCAGTTTGGTCTAAAAAATTGGACGTAAAGTTTAGCCTTGTCTTTATCAGATATAAAGACTCTTATTAAACATTAATTTCTTTTCTTTTTTCTTTGTGAAGTATTAATTTGTTTTTAAATCGGTCATAACCACACTTACTAATTTGCTTCGGATTAATTTATATAATCTAGAAAGACCAACTCAATTGTTACCTTTATCAATCCAGAATCCCTTCCATCGTTCAGATTCTTAAAAACGCATTGTTTCCAATTACGACCAAACGATCCTGGAGCACCCTTGGGACCTGGGGGACCTTGACTTCCACGTGCACCTGTATCACCCTTGTTTCCAGGGGAACCAGCTGAACCTGCTTTACCTTTGTCCCCACGTGGACCTGCCGGGCCTGCAGGTCCTTTAACTCCTTTGACGCCTGGTGGTCCCGGTCTTCCACGAGCTCCTTCATCACCTTTGTTTCCTCGTGGGCCCATGGGTCCTTCAGGTCCATGATTACCGGGTGATCCCGCAACACCTGCTGGTCCCGCGGGTCCAGGGCTTCCTGGGATGCCTGGAATTCCTGGTGCACAGAAACACCCACCATGACCACAAGGTGAAGTCTGTTGAGGAATACTCTAAATGAAAAATGTAAAAATTCATTCCGTTATAAATTCATGATCAATTGATTAAGTCAATCAATCAACCTCAGTCAAGCATCCTTAAATAAAAAATCACCGTTCATTCATTCTACCTCACTCAATTCTTTCAGGTTAATAGTTCAGGTACCATTGACTGACTTTCACTTCTCATACATTAAAGCTATATATTACAATGTTTGATTACACAAACTCACCTTGTCACGTGGTTTGCTGCTGTTGTTGTCATTTGCAGAACACAAGGTAATCAGCAGTAAGAGCAGCCCGCAAAACACAGTAGCCAGCGGTATCTTCATAAAGGTTTGCATGATGAGGTAACCTGTGAAAACAGGAATACGCTCAAAATTATTGTCGAGTACCTTTAAAAAGGCATCCGTTTCAATGATTTGCTAAAAAAAAAAAAAAAGAAATTCAAAATGCAGATAACAAGCAACGCGAATTGATGATCTGTGGCAAAGTTACTATTTGTTTTGGAGAAAAAATATTAGTTTCATCAGATTTCATTCGTCAATTTCAGGTCAGCTTTTAGCATTACTTGAAAACTTTACCATGGTGGTCGTTGCAATTATATGTCGGACTTACACGGACACTCAAAACTTTTGGACATTTCGTTGAAGCGTTCGCTTAAGATTTGAGCGCAACAAAACAAGGCTAGTAGCAGTAAGCTTTACATTTAAATATTTCGTGAAAACAAACAGTTCAAATTAAAACCACGTGAAAAGAACTCCAAGCTATCGTTAAATTAAACTGAGTACATTAGTTTGATAAGAAAGATTGTTGGAAACATTGACTCAAGTCCTACCTTGCTTGTATGAACGACTGTAATGATCCGAAGAGGAATGATGACTTTTTTGACAGTACGAAGGTTTTTATGCCCTATTTTGACCAACTTTACGTAAAAACGTGTTTTGGACAAGTTTGAAAGATTGTTAAATGTAAGTTACTAGAAGTATTCTTATTGGCTACATGTAAATCAGTCGGTCTTAATTGACCAATTGAAAGAAGTCATGTACTCCTTTTGTTTCAATTAAGTTGCAAGTTAAAACGAGTTGGAAGGCTCCATGACGTTAAGGAATTATTTTGAAGACCGGCCAATGATAAGAACTGTTTTAAACTTCCTTCGAGATACAAGTTAAACCAAGTTTGAAGGGCAATGACGTGTTAATTTGACGAATGAAGACAATCAGTTATGTTCTCTGCACATGTAATTCTTGGAAAATTTTGCATGCGACACATTTGCCATAATCAAAATATTTATTCAGGCTATTCAGTAAAAACCTGCGACTAAGAAGCTGCATTTTCCCAATTTAGCCTAAACAGGTTCTTACATAAATGGTAATTGGCACAAATTTAGGCTGTTTAGGTTCTTAAAGAGGTTCTTCTGATTCTCTGAAGGAAAAAATACATTGTAGCTAAGAGTATTTAGTTGTATTCAGCTTATTCCTTACATAAAATCACTGCATACCAATTCATTCCAGTTGGATTGATAAAGCACCTATGTCTCCAAACGGGACCTTGAATGTTGACTTTTTTTAATTTTCCAAGAGTACAAAATGTTTTTAAAACACTATTTTTAAATAAGAACCTGTTTCAAATTTTAGGCTAAACAGGTTCTTGTCTAACTGGCCCAGGCAGTGAACTTCCCGAAAGATATCCTCGTTTCTTTCCCTGTTTTTACCTCTGACAATTTTGACTCCTTGAAGTAGCTCTGTCAATTCTGAAGAATGCCCTTGAATGAGTTCACATCATTTCTTGACTGATTAACATGCACGGTTGTTAGCTTGAAAACATATGAAAAAGCACTGTTCAACTAAAAAATTTTTAACTGAATTCACTCTCGAGAGTGAAGCTAGTACAACGAGAGGCTAACTTATTATCAGACCACCAGAGGCTTAGTTTTGGGAGGATTAATCAGTCTAAAATATTCGCCTTTTGACGAGTTTATTTCTAAAACATTTTCTAAAAAAATCGACGGAGATGTTTTTCAAAACCTCACACCAACACGGTTTATTATGAGGCATTCAACTTACCTCTAAGACTTGCAGTTGCCCCACAGTTGTGACAGAAAAGTAAGAGAAAATAGGAAAATTGTGATTAATACGTAAAATTGTAACTTTTAAAGAATCCACGGCTAAGTAAAAATATACAAACCTACTCTGCTTTTGTTTTTGAGTCTTAATTCTTGTCTTGTCTTCGTTTTCCCGACTATTTTGTGATATTCATGAATCATCATTCTATGTTCGTAGAAACAGGTTAAGAGGACATTGTATCTATGTTCTAACGAGCAATGCTATTGGCTGTAGTGTTTGTTTTTGTCAGTCAGTGATTCATCCAATAAAATGGCATCTTTTACTGCGAGCCACAGCATACATGAAGGGTAATCATGGATCTATTACCTCGGACTTGGAAAAAATAGAAGAAAACTGGAGTCCCTGTTTTTGTAATATTTAGTTTCTTAATTAACACTGATACGGCACTCTCTTGGTCTCTTTACGACCGGAGGACCAATTATATAGGAGATTATTAAATTTAAAATCTTTCTGAATTTTCATATTGCGTCACCAATCCAGAATTGGTTTTTTGAGTCGCAAATTAATGGGTGAAAACACTTTTCATACTGACTATGTGAAAACGAAATGAAAGATGCGAAAGTCGTGGAACTTCTAAGACTTCTAAATCTTATTACACGTTCGCTCTCACTCAAGATCTGCTTCATAAGTCACACGTAACCCGAAATCTCTCTTTAACAACCCATCCACTGAAGATTTTTAGTGCTCGATGATATATATTTGCTGTCCTTTTTTTTCGACGATTTTTCTTTTAATATTTCGTCAGATTCTGACCCGTTCATTTTTCGTCTTACTTGGTTACGTACCTCTTCTTGGTTGAGAACGCAAATGTACTGGGATGATGGCTTGAGTAAACTGACTGAGGAAAAAAGACTGCGAAAATGTATAGATTTTATGACGCATGGCTCTTTTTGTATCAATCGGTCACTTTAATTTCTAGTCCCGATCAGAGATTCTCTGTCGCTATACGTCGTTTTTTGGAAACTGGGTTATATTTAATAGTTCAGTTTTTAACGACACTTTTCAGTATTTTATTTCTATTTTATCTTTGCTTGGACACATGATCAACTTCTTCATTGATATGTGCTATGAAATTGTACATTTTTGTATTCCGAAGTCGATCGAGTAACTGAATCGAAATGAAAGGAATCAGCAACTGATGTGAATGCGGTTTCTCACGGGCACCCAATGGACGGTTTCCTCCTAAATACATTGATAACACTTTTTAGGCAATCCAGAGTACTTTTAGATGTCTAGAAATGATTTCTAAGTGACGTTATAAAATCTGACTTTGTTCTGTCACACTAGGGGAACTTGTGTATTTTCGAAATTACAGGGGATTAAGTATTAATTTCCCGAAAATCTTAGATGCAGTTTGACGTATTACCAAAGTGAGACATCTTCTGATTTCTCAAGCTCCCCTTTGAATTTTTGAGCCCGAAAATTTTAGGTTTCCTTTTCTCCACGAAAAATGGCATAACTTTGGAAGTGAAATGAGAAAATTAAACTTTAGAAAATCGTAGGGAATTTATTAGATAAGTTTCGAAAATTATATATGAGTGGAACGGTCATCTAGAAAGTGTTAGCCGTCCTCAAGTAATAGAAGATTCTAGGCAATATTTGCTTCTCCGAACAGATAATCCACAGAAAGCTGTCGACAGGTGCTCCTGGTTTCTATGCGATTGCATTGAGAAATTTGTAGTAAAACTAGATCAGAACCGACATTTTATATTAGCCTCCGTCTAAGTTTTAACATGATAAAACTATTGAATACATACTTTCCAGCAAACCGTGAGCTGAGAGACGACAAGGAATTAATCTATGATGCAACTTCCTTGTTGAGCGAAACAAGGATTCTTTCAAGCCATCTTGCTTTACTGTTGTTCAGAGCGATCGGTGAAGTACAATAGAATCACGATTCTCGAACTCTCGGTGTCTTGAAATTCCCCATATTTTGAAGCAAACCTAGCTTCCCTTCAACAGCCAAACACTGTTTACCACCGATCTTCAAAATGCCGATAACTGGAACAAATTTCCTTTCCCATGCAAAGTGGTTTGAAAAATCGCGATTCCAGTGAAGAGAAATTTCCACTTTGTTTTCTTTGCATGTATAAATAAGGAAAGAGAGGTTTTAGAAGAGTAATTGGGCTAGCGAAGGGAGGGTGGGGCGGTGAGAAGCAAAGGTGGGGTAACGGGTGTTCGATTTCTGTTTTATAGAAGCTTTATTATATAATGAAGAATGCTATTCTGAGAGAAGTCCAAGTTTTAGGACTACGCCTGAACTGGATTGTACATAGTATATTTGCATTATTCAATATGTGTTTTCTTTTTCTGACGCCAGTGAAATACGCTCTTCTACACATTCACTCCTCAGTTACCGCAACTTTGTTTTCTGTTAGCGCGAAACACAAGTTCAAGTAACTTAAAAACAATACTGACAATTTCAAACAGGACCCTTTGTTAAACTTTAGACCAGCCAGTATACTTTTGTAATAAATTGTCGTCTCTGCTGCCTGTCACGAGTGCTTTAGTGTATCTATAGTATTCTCATCGTAAACAAGGCGATTTCTCCACTTAAAGCCGTCTAAAAAATTCCGCAAACGCGATGCTGAGTTCAGTCTTGCTCTTTACTGAGTTTTGAAAATGTCATCTTCTGAGATAGTCACGGATACAAGGCATAACATGAATGAGTCGCGAGGTAGTTGAGCCCGGCTTTGTACAAAGCTTTCTCATTTAACTAAAAAGTTTACTCAAAAAATCGGATGCGGAAATCATTGTCATGGTCTGTTTGTTTGAAAATTGAGCGTGTTGCTTGTTTACTTTGAAGTACTGATGTAAAATTTGCATTCTAGTAACATACACTGTAAGCAATACGTTGCATAATAAATAGCACCTCTCGACTACTAGAAAAATGAAACTGTTTTTGCGGAAATATTTCTCTTGCCTACAGGATGTATGCTTCTATCTTTGATACTAAACCGTGGACCTCTGTTAGCCGACCAGAGTCTATCTGGTCCAGTGCTCAAAATAAAGACTGTACTTTCAATTTGAAAAATTCAATTGAAATCTTGAGCTTTGTCATAATATAGGACCCTACTCTATTGACCATTAACCGAAACTGATATCCAGTTCCTCCATCTTAAAAAAATTCCATGTAACTCTTAAACGTCTGATACAAGCATGAGTCTGAGCGCGATTTGTAAAAACTATAGTTCCATTATAATGTTAACAGTGAAATTTTTAATGATTTATGATTACAAAGAAACTTCGCTGACAATTAGCTCAATTGTATGATTGTATGATCGATACTTGTGATCAGACACTGTCAAAGGAGTTGAGACCAGAAGCTACTAGAAACGAAATGAACCTTAGATGTTTATGTACGGTAGCAAATCAGGTAAAAAAACTGATTTCCCTTAATTTTGGTTCAACTCGTATTTCCTCGCGATCTCACACTTAGGCATTCCACGGCTTGGAGCGTGTTTCAAATGTAGTCAGCTACTGCCTTGCCGAACTCAGTCGCGCTACTCACGCCCAGGAAGGAATACAGTTGACTCTCGATAACCAGAACCTCGCGCTATCTCTAACCAAAATCGATTTCCCCTGGATTTTCGTCATACATTTACTGTAATTTTACCCTCGGAAACTCGAATCTCCCACTAACTCGAAGTAGTTTTTGTTTCCCCTCAGATCATTTCTACGCAATTTTACCCTCGATAACTCGAACCATGTTTGAGCCCTTAAAACCTTAAAAAGTCGGGGAAAAAAGTCTTCTGGCGTTCGAAACATTGAATTTTGAATTTCCCATTGACGTGTTGTAGGCATATTATAGTTAACTAGTGGAGGCTGATCTTGTTTGTCACAAATCTAACGTGAAACAGCTTTACTTTTCAAAACAGTAAAACGCATGCTCTAATTAAGCTATTTATTACGTTACACTCTGATTTATAATCAAGAAGAATCTTTTAATTTTAACTTGGCATTTCTACAATTAAATGTGATTAAAATGGTTACTGTGCCGTAAAAACTGTTTTTTTCCTTACTCCCGGCTATTTTCTTCGAGCTCCCGATAACTCGAATTCCCGATAGCTCGAACTTTTTTCGATTTCCGTTGAAGTTTCGAGTTATCGGGAGTCCACTGTAAGTAGAAATAAGTTATTGCTAAGGAACAGCGTCGCGAAGACGCGAGGATGCGAGGCGACAGCCTAATAAAGCCGCTGCGCGAAAGTTCCAAGGCAGAATGAATCTCGAATCGATGTAATTTTTTAATAATTGTTTATATGCCTGATTCCCATATGAAAATGACGGTGATCCTCGTCGTCACTTTTAGCAGTAGAAATTTCCGATTTTGGTCTGACTTAGGGTGTTCAGAAAGGAAAGAGATTACTCTTAACCCATAATAAATTGCTGAGGGTTGTGCATAAAGATTAAGCTAAATAAAAGTAATAAATGCCGTCATTGAGTTGGAGTATTGGGGTCAAATCCTGACTCGTCCCCAGTTGTCTCTCAGTCTCCTATTAATATTAACGAGAGAAGCGTGGTAAAGGGAAGTGCAGGGGATGATGGGAAGGAGGAAAAAGACTTCATTTCCCCTTTCACCTTCCCATCGTCCCCTTCGCACCATTGCCGTAATAGTCTCCCGCAACCGTTCCTTGACCGCTTAGAAATAATAAGAGACGACTGGGGACGAGTCAGTGGTCAAATCAAGCTGGAGCCACACCCAATTGAGGGGCTTAATTCCAATTTTCCAACGTATGGGCACGGTTTTTCTGTTACGACAATTCCCTCCCCGGAAATCTATCTTTCTGGATCGACAGAGATATTCAGCCTAAACGAAACAGCTTTCTTCTTCGGAGATAAGTACTGTTGCTATGTAAATCTTCCTCGTAATCTCACAGTATCATCCTGGATCAGTCGAAGTAAAACAATAGGTAGAGGCTGCTGACTGCTTTTACAATTCAAATGCTAGAACGCCAGCTAGTTGAAACACTCACGGCAACTAAGGTGCTGTTTATTTATCTCGAATCCATCAAACAGGTTTTTAGATAACAATTGGTCAAAAGGTGTCCCCTGATTGCTCTTTATCTAAATAAATATAATGTTTCCTTCACCCTCCCACATGACTAGTTCTTTTAGGACCCTCCTGCCCCGCCTCATGCATTCCGCCAGACTTATTATAAAGAAAAAATACAATGATATTTTGCTCTTTAGACATCCTACAATAACGTTTTCAATCGAAAACCGATGTATGAGTGCGCAAGAACAGCAAATGCTTTGGTCAAAAGACGTTCTTGATGGAATTGTACTTTCGGCGGTATGTAATCTTGAAAAGGTTCAGGCCCCAGTTGTTACAAAAGAGGGATAACGTTATCTACTGGATAAGTTTCTATTCAGTGGATGACGTAGTTGGTTTTCCTAATACTTATTAGGGATTTGTAACTAAAAAAATCTGACGTTTAAAATGTAAGGCAGTGGAGGAAATCCTTTCTCTTGGTCTGGCATCATTTCACAATGAAATCAATTTTTTTTTTGTGACATTCGGATTTCCCCGCTATGAGGAGTGGAGGGGCTGCTATTACTTTTATAAACTACTGAAGTACTTCCAAAACATGTACTGCATTACGTGCTTATGTTTCTATCCAGAATAACTTCAAACTTATCGTAGGTTTTTAATGACCTACAGAAGAAATAACATTGATAGCACGGGAGCTATAATCAAGGTTATAACACACACCTGGCTGTATTTCCCCCTCACCCTTCGGGTTAGCCTCATTTTTTGGGGAGCAGTTAACCTCCTCTTCATATTTATTCCACCCGGGTGTGGCGATGTTCATAAGGACACTTTTATTTATTCAAGAAAATATGCTACCAAACCATGTAGCTACAACTGTATGAGAGGAAAAATGTCAATATCTGGAAAGACCTCTCTCACTTCAACTTTTAATATTTCATAATTTGATGTGAACCGTTTAAAAAACAAGCGGGTAGTGTATTATCAGGTTTAAAAACTCCAGGCGAAGCCAAGAATTTTTCAACCTGATAATACACGACTGCGAGTTTTTCCAACGGCTTCAAAAACTGATACAGATCAACTCATTACTCAACTCAACTCACTCATAGCGCAATTGGTTTCCGTAACACTAATTCGTTCCAACTTTTGAACAACTGAGGCCTGATGTATAACACTTCAGGTATAATCCTTGTGGCCTAATGGGTGGTCATGGAAACTTTCTGGAAAAGTGCATTCCCAGTTTAACGGCATTATTGAGTTCAAAAGATTGAACTAAATCCAAGGCAGTGTTCACCTTCCAAATTACCCGTATATTCACCAATAAAATGGACTTCGGAACTAAATGATAAGCTTCTCCTTTTTCGATTGTTATTATCATCATCATCGTCATCGACGTCATCAGCATTATTTTTACTATTATTATTAACCCATTTGCTATTGGGAATTTCGCTGAAACACATCTTCTGATGCTAGCCAAGCCGTTTTCTGTCTAGCCAAAAGGAAGCTCTTCTGCTTAGCCAAAAAGACCCAAACATCTTTTTGTAAGTGGGGGACTATGCTGCAGCTCCATTGTTCCAGATGCTAAATTGTAGCTTTTAAAGTTTGGGAATGCGTAAAAGTTACCTTCAATAAGTGAACCGTTTTGATGTCTGGTCAAACACTTTTCTTTTTCCCCAACAAAGGAATAAATTTACCTGATTGAAGACCCTGACAGTAAAATATTTTGTCTCATTAAGCGAGTAAGGTCAAGCAACAATTTGATTTCGTGAGTGACAGTTTGGCATCCTCGACGATGTGGCTGTGACTAAAATTTTAGTGTGAAAAGACCTTTCTCTGTTCTGAATTCAGCATTATATCATCGCGGTCTTATTTCCGTAACCTTATTCTTCATACGAGCTCAGTTTTAGCTCTTTACGTATAAAATTATCAGTAGCATTTTGCAACGACAGTCCCATGGCCGCACTTTCAAAATGAAATTCGAGCCAAATTTCGGTTCGAAAGAGAAAAGAATGCCTCGAAAGCTTTCTTAAGCTCGAAAAAGGCTAGAATTTTGTGGGTAAAAATTACATTCCTCTAAAACATTCGGTTTCATTCGATTCTTTTCAATTTGGGAGTTTATGTTTTTCATTTTATTACCAAGACATTGCGCGCGATTATTGTTTAAAAAGGTCTCCCAAATATTTCGGTAAAAATTCAAAACGTTCCGCAGTAGAATCTTCGATTTAAGGTGCGGCTACCTCCATGTCCTCAAACTTACGATCGGACCCATCAGGGTAGCTAACAGTTTCAGAGCAGATGAGACAAAAACGCCACCTCAAACTTTTGAGACGATTAAACCTCCCCTGAGACATCCAAACAGATAAATAGTATTTAGGGAACCTCCAAATTTACCAAACAGGGTCGGTCATTGAGTGCCCCTTTTTTTGGACCTTCAGCTGAAGATAACTAATCGCTCGGAATTTGACGCTAACTTCTGTTACTTAATTGTAACTGAATATAAGCACAGAAAAATAATCTTAAATGATAAACCAAACAATCAAGAAGAAGATAACAAAGGGAAAATAAAGGTCGGGAAGGGTAGTAAATTCATATTGCACGCAATCTATTTTATTTTAAAGCCCTTTTATTTACTGAGATAACAAATTCGTTCAAACATTGCTGTCACCTTGTAACATGTAATGTAAGCTTCTGAGCTTGAAATCCTGCACTTTCAAAAGAGAAATAATGCGGAAACCTAAACCCCTGGCTCTAATAATCAAAATTTACTTCAGTTTGCTTACTGATTACCCCCGAAATATTACTCTGTTCATGGTTATGTTTGAAAGTGAAACAAAAACTGTGGCTCTGCTGTTATTAAGCCTGTGGGGGAGGTACTTCTTCCACGTATATCCGGGATACTGAGTTCCAGCCTGTGTAAGCATCAGCAGATCCGTAACTAGCACAATTACCGACCCAGAATCCCACGCGGACAGTACCCTTGTGGATTTTCTCACAGACTCCTTCTATGTGACGTACACGGTGTAAGTCCTTTTTCCTGCCATTTCCATATATCATGTAGACCACTCCGTCAATGGCACCTGGTGTTGAACACTCAGCACCGTTGAAAGTGAAATACCATCGTCTGCAGCATCCATGGCAGTTGTAGAGACGAAGAGTGCCACTCCAGAAGACACGCAACCCAGTAGTGTCTGATGCTTTCTTAAAAATGCACTCCTTAAAAATCAACAAAGGAAGAAAGATCAGCGAGGTGAACTGAAATTAAACATCTGAGACAAACAATTACATGATCGTGTAGAAAAACTGATTTGAAAGCTTTGGGTTTCACTTACGGTAACTGAGGAATTTCTCCGTGGAAACATGTTAACAATGGATCAATAAAAACTAGGAAACTCATATTTCCACCGTGAATGGGGAAGGGGAATTGTTTCAGCTCCGACCTCTGACTGCTCACTGGGCTATATCTGTGTTACTGTACTTTTGGAATAATTTTAGCCTCAACTATCGACGTCATAGAGAAAGACCCTGGGAACAAATACTCCAGTCGACCGTTGCGAATCAGGGGCGTAGCGGATCCATATATATGGTTTTAAAAACTTCGTACCAAATAACGTTTTGCTTTCCTTTAATATATAATTAGTTTGGCAGTTTACAGGCCTGTTTACTTAGAACGTGATATCAAAAAAAGCTTTTAAAACATTCTTCTTTGAGCTGGCACTGGAATGTTTAACAGCCCTAGGCGAGGCTCCTTTTTAAGCAGAAATTTGGACAGTTGAAAAGCATCGGTTGGAAGAATTGCGGGATGTGCATGTTAGTTTAAATTTTCTGCACGCTTAGTCCTCTGCTGACTTTTGAGTTTTTCCCTTATTTCGATCATGAGCACGGGGAAGAAACAAACAATAATAGTCAGCATTTATTTAATATTTTCAGTTGCACTGAATAGCTCTGATCTTTGACATTGAAAAAAATACTACATCTATTCGCGAGGAGTAAATTTCCTGCAAAATTTAGCTTTTGATTGAGAATACTTTCCAGATAAATCTTGAAAGGAATGATAATCAGTGAGGGTCTATTTTTTTTCTTTTTTCATGAATACGCAATGTATTGAGGGATCGTCTGAAGGCAATTCATCACATTCCAGTGCTCAAACTGTTGTATTTTACGTGTAAAAACGATGCAATATAACAGCGAGACAGACACGAACAAATCTGCACAATACAAAGTCAAGTCACGACGCTTCAAATGGCTTTTACTTATGACAGAAAATCTTTAAAAAGATGCTCCTACCAATTTCTCAAGTACACGTGCACGTGCGTATTTGCGTTAAGGGTTCTAAGCTTCCTTTGAGATACAAGTTGAACCAAGTTTGAAGGGCACTGACGTGTTAATTTGACGAATGAAGACAATCATTCATGTTCTCTGCACATGTACTTTTTGGAAAACTTTGCATGCGACAAATTTGCCATTCAAAATATTTATCAGTGTAACTTTTCCGAAGACGCTTTAGAGGTTATTCAGTAAAAACCAGCGACTAAGAACCTGCATTTTCCCAATTTCGCCTAAACAGGTTCTTACATAAATGGTAATTAGCACAAATTTAGGCTATTTAGGTTCTTAAATATCGATAAATAGGTTCTTCTGATTATCTGAAAGAAAAACTACATTGTAGCTAAGAGTATTTAGTTGTATTCAGCTTATTCCTTACATAAAATCACCGGCATACCAATACATTCCAGTTGGATTGATAAATCACCTATGTCTCCAAACGCGACCCTGAATGTTGACTTTTTTATTTTCCAAGCGTACAAAATTTTTTAAAAACATTTTTAAATAAGACCCTTTTTTAAATTTTAGGCTAAACAGGTTCTTGTGTTGAGGGGGTTTAACTGGCACAGACAGTGAAATTCCCGAAAGATATCCTCGTTTCTTTCTCTCTTTTTTTAAATCTTAACTCTGACACTTTTGACTCCTTGAATTAGCTCAGTCAGTTCTGAAGAATTCTTTTTAGATTTTTGGCAACGCTTTTTTGATAGACTGAATATCACATGTTGAATGATTAACACACGGTAGCAACCTTTAAAAACTTAATTTGAAAAATTCGAAAAGTGTAAAGTGTGCATCACTGTTCAAGTTAAGAATTCACTCTAAAGAGTGAAGCTAATACAACGAGAGGCGAAATTATTATCAGACCGCATTTTGGGACGATTAATCAGTTTTAGAAGAATTGACCATTCTTAAAATATTCGTCTTTTGAAGAGTTTATTTCTAAAACATTTTCTAAAAAAGTCGACGGAGATGTTTTTCGAAACCTCGCACAGACACGGTTTAATTTATTATGAGGCATACAACTTACCTCTAAGATTTCCAGTTGCACCGCAGTTGTCTCAGTGGACAAATCAAAGGACTGCAGAGTAAGGGAAATAGGAAAATTGTGATTACTATGAATACGTAACGTATCTTTAAAAGAATCCACGGTTAAGTAAAAATATACAAACCTACTCTATTTTTGTTTTTAAGCCTTAATTCTTGTCTTGTCTTCGTTCTTCCCACTGTTTTGTGATATTCATGAATCATCATTCTATGCTCGTAGGAACAAGTTAAGAGGACATTGTACCTATGTTCCAACGAGCAATGCTATTGGCTGTAGTGTTTGTTTTGTCAGTCAGTGATTCATCCAATGAAATGGCATCTTTTACTGCGAGCCACAGCATACATGAAAAGTAATCTATTACCTCGATCTATTACCTCGGACTTGGAAAAAAGAGAAGAAAACTGGAGTCCCTGTTTTTGTATTTATTTAATTTCTTAATTAACATTGATACTGCACTCTCGTGGTCTCTTTACGAACCGAGGAAGAAATCTTCAGGAGATTATTAAACGGAATATCTTTCTCAATTTCCAAATGGCGTCATAAATTTCACAACTGGTTTGAGGCGAAAATTATTGAGTGAAAACATCTTTCATAACTATATCTGAAACGAAATGAAAGATTCGAAAGTCGTGGAACTTCTAAATCTTATTACATGTTCGCTCTCACTCAAGATTTGCTTCAAAGGTCACACATAACCTGAAATCTCTCTGTAACAACCCACTCTCTCACGAAGATTTTTTGTGCTCGATGAGATATTTTCTGTCCTTTTATTTGACGATTTTTCTTTTAATATTTCTTCAGTTTCTGACCCGTTCATTTTTCGTCTTACTTGGCGACGTAACCCTTTCTTAGTTGAGAACGCATATGTATTGGAATGATGGTTTGAGTAAAAACTGAGGAAAAAAGACTACGAATATGTATAGATTTTATGACGCGTGGCTCATTTTGTATCCGGCGATCACTTCAAGTTCTCGTCCCGATCAGAATTTCTCTGTCGGTATACGTCGAGTTTTGAAAACGGGGCTATATTTAATTCTTTTTAGCGACACTTTCATTTTCTTTCTATTTTATCTTTGCTTGGACACACGGTCAACTTCTTGATTTATACATTTGAAATAGAGAACGCTATGCAATTATACATTTTTTTTCTTGCGAAATTTAAATATAATATTATGTAAAAACGAAATGACATTGAAAGGAATCAGCTACTGATGCGAATGCGGTTTTTATGCGATCGCATTGAGAAATGTGTAGTAAAACTAGAACAAAGCCGACGTTTTAGCCTCCGTCGACGTTTTAACATGATAAACATGATAAATCATACCTTCCAGTGATCCATTTATCAAGGTTTCGTCTTCTAGGACTGGACACTGCAATTCATGGGTCAACCGAGAGCCCTTGACAAAGCGACGACAAGAAATTCTGTGACCCGTACATGCAGCTTCTTGCTGAGCGAGACTAGGATTCTTTAAGGTGACTCGACCCAGTTTTTTTTTTTTTTTTTGGGGGGTACCATCCTAGTTTGAAGCTCTCTGGTATCCCCACCTTTACTTTTATCGTAAGTCTAACAAATAAAATGGATAACATATAGATCAATCTACCATATAACATAAAATTTTTGGCGATCGGAGTAAATGTCACGTGATTATAATGCCACGCCCCTTTGAGGTCTGAGTCGAAAATCTGCTGTTGCCGGCATTTTTTCCTGAAAATCTCTCGGCTACACATAGTGCGCATTAGTGTCTTGCGCTGAACAGAGTTTCACCAAAATCGCAAAGACCCAATTCGAGAAATTCAGCGGTTTCCAAATTTAGGTCATAATTTATGCGAAAACGATAAGCAAACTTTACACGGATTATATCTAATAAACTATGAGATTCATCTCTTTATTTTGGGCATCGTTATAACAGATGGGTCCTTGCAAGTCAGCAAAACGCTTTAGGGCCTTGTAAATGCGCGCGATTTCGAGCAAAGCAAACATATAGAAATTATAGTTTTCGCTATTTGTTGACGTTTGTCAGCGTTTAAGAGTCCTTCTCACAAAAAAAGCATTTTCTTAAAAATTCGTAGTTTTTTTTCCTTCAAATTTTTTCAGGGCCACAATTGATTAACTAACTACCCGGACTCTGAATTTCATGGTCATTGAAAAACTGTGACATTATCTTCTATAAGCCCAAACTTGAGTAAACATTGAAGATTTTTAGCGTTTTGGCTGAGTTTGTGCTTTGGGAGTTGTCTATTGTTTCTAGTCCGTCATTATACAGCATTCTTGTTGAGCACGCGTGCAATGACCGCGCTTGGCTGACTTCCGAATGCTCACCGAGATTTGATAATTTTGGTACAGTGAGCCAGGCCATCGCGTGATACATAGAGGTTTAATTCACAATTTTTAATCAATTCTCGTGCTTCTTGTGCCTTTGCAAAAAAATCAAGAAGTGCTACACACTAAATCTACTTACTATTAAAAAAATATCATTTTTTCATAGGTTTACTGCAAGCCAATAATTAAACCAACTCGAGACGGGAATATCTCGGTGAGCATTCGGAAGTCAGCCAAGCGCGGTCATTGCACGCGTGCTGAACAAGAATGCTGTATAATGACAGACTAGAAACAATAGACAACTCCCAAAGCACAAACTCAGCCAAAACGCTGAAAATCTTCAATGTTTACTCAAGTTTGGGCTTATAGAAGATAATGTCACAGTTTTTCAATGGCCATGAAATTCAGAGTCCGGGTAGTTAGTTAATCAATTGTGGCCCTGAAAAAATTTGAAGGAAAAAAAACTACGAATTTTTAAGAAAATGCTTTTTTTGTGAGAAGGACTCTTAAACGCTGACAAACGTCAACAAATAGCGAAAACTATAATTTCTATATGTTTGCTTTGCTCGAAATCGCGCGCATTTACAAGGCCCTAAAGCGTTTTGCTGACTTGCAAGGACCCATCTGTTTTAACGATGCCCAAAATAAAGAGATGAATCTCATAGTTTATTAGATATAATCCGTGTAAAGTTTGCTTATCATTTTCGCATAAATTATGGCCTAAATTTGGAAACCTCTGAATTTCTCGAATTGGGTCTTTGCGATTTTGGTGAAACTCTGTTCAGCGCAGGGCACTAATGCGCACTATGTGTAGCCGAGAGATTTTCAGGAAAAAATGCCGGCAACAGCAGATTTTCGACTCAGACCTCAAAGGGGCGTGGCATTATAATCACGTGACATTTACTCCGATCGCCAAAAATTTTATGTTATATGGTAGATTGATCTATATGTTATCCATTTTATTTGTTAGACTTACGATAAAAGTAAAGGTGGGGATACCAGAGAGCTTCAAACTAGGATGGTACCCCCCCAAAAAAACTGGGTCGAGTCACCTTAAGCCATCGCTTTATTGTTGTTCAGAGCGATCGGTAAAGTACAGTAGCGCCCCAATTTCTCGAACTCTCAGTGTTTTGAAATTCCCGATATTTTGAAGCAAACTTAACTTCCCTTCTCCAGCCAAACACTGTAATTTTACCCCGATCTTTAAACGTCCCGATAATTCGAACAAATTTGCTTTCCCGTGTAAGGTTGTTGGAAAAGATCGGGATTCCACTGTAAAGCAATTTCTATTTTGTTTTCTTTGTATGTATAATAATTTTCCCGTCAGACCACGTTTTACAAAAAAAAGAGAGGGTCCAGAAGAGTGATCTCGACTAAGCTAGGGAAGGGAGGGTGGGGCGGTGAGAAGCAAAGGTGGGGTAACGGGTGGGGAGGGTGATTGGTGATGTGGGAATTTTTCTTTGTTCAATTTCTGTTCTCTTGATAGAAGCTTTATTATATCATGAAGAATGCCATTCTAAGAGAGGTCCAAGTTTTACGACTAGGCCTGAACTGGATTGTACATAGTATATTTGCATTATTCAATACGTGTTTTCTCTAACTGACGCTAGTGAAATGCGTTCTTCTACGCATTCACTCCTCAGTTACCGCAACTTTGTTTTCTGTTAGCGCGAAACACAAGTTCAAGTAACTTAAAAACGATACTAATAATTTCAAACAGGACCATTTGTTAAACTTTAGACCAGCCAGTATACTTGTGCAATAAATTGTCGTCTCTGCCTGTCACGAGTGCTTTAGTGTGTCTATAGTATTCTAAATGTAAACATGGAGATTTGTCCTCTTAAAGCCGTCTAAAGAAAAATTCCGCAAAACGCGATGCTGTGTTCAGTCTTGCTGTTTACTGAGTTTTGAAAATGTCATCTTCTGAGATAGTCACGGATACAAGGCATAACATGAATGAGTCGCGAGGTAGTTGAGCCCGGCTTTGTACAAAGTTTTCACATTTTACTAAAAAATTTACACAAAAAATCGGATGCGGAAATCATTGTCATGGTCTGTTTGTTTGAAAATTGAGCGTGTTGCTTGTTTACTTTTAGGTACTGATCTAAAATTTGCATTCTAGTAACATACACTGTAGGCAATACGTTGCATAATAAATAGCACCTTTCGACTACTAGAAAAATGAAACTGTCTTAGCGGAAATATTTCTCTTGCCTACAGCATGTCTGCTTCTATCTTTGATACTAAACCGTGGACCTCTGTTAGCCGACCAGAGTCTATCTGGTCCACTGCTCAAAATAAAGACTGTACTTTCAATTTGAAAAATTCAATTGAAATCTTGAGCTTTGTCATAATATAGGACCCTACTCTATTGACCATTAACCGAAACTGATATCCAGTTCCTCCATCTTGAAAAAATCCATGTAACTCTTAAACTCTGATTCAAGCATGAATTTGTAAAAAATATAGTTCCATTATAATATTAACAGTGAAATTTTTAATGATTTATAATTACAAAGAAACTTCGCTGACAATTACCTCAATTGTATTGATTGTATGATCGATGCTTGTGATCAGACACTGTCAAAGGAGTCCAGACTAGAAGCTACTAGAAACGAAATGAACCTTAGGTGTTTATGTACGATAGAAAATTAGGTAATAAAAACTGATTTCCCTTAATTTTGGTTCCACTCGTATTTCCTCGCGATCTTACACTTAGGCATTCCACGGCTTGGAGCGTGTTTCAAATGTAGTCAGCTACTGCCTTGCCGAACTCAGTCGCGCTACTCACGCCCAGGAAGGAATACAGTTGACTCCCGATAACTCGAACCTCGAGATATCTCGAACCAAAATCGATTCCCCCTGGATTTTCGTCATACATTTACTGTAATTTTACCCTCGGAAACTCGAATCTCCCGCTAACTCGAAATAGTTTTTGTTTCCCCTCAGATCATTTCTATGTAATTTTACCCTCGATAACTCGAACCATGTTTTGATCCCTTAAAACCTTAAAAACTCGGGAAAAAGTCTACTGGCGTCCGAAACATTGAATTTTGAGTTTCCCATTAACGTGTTGTAGGCATATTATAGTTTACTAGTGGAGGCTGATGTTGTTTGTCACAAATCTAACGTGAAACAGCTTCACTTCTCAAAGCAGTAAAACGCATGCTCTAATTAGATTATTTGTTACGTTAAATTCTGATTTATGATCAAGAAGTATCTTTTAATTTTCACTTGACATTTCTACAATTAAATGTGATTAAAGTGGTTACTGTGCAGTAAAAAACTGTTCTTTTCCTTACTTCCGGCTATTTTCTTCGAGTTCCCGAAAACTCGATTTCCCTTGAAGGTTCGAGTTATCGGGAGTCCACTGTAAGTAGAAATAAGTTATTGCTAAGGAACAGCGTCGCGAAGACGTGAGGATGCGAGGAGGCAGCGTAATAAAGCCGCTGCGCAAAAGTTTCAAGGCAGAATGAATCTGGAATCGATGTAATTTTTTAATAATTGTTTATATGCCTGTTTCCCATATGAAAATGAAGGTGATGCTCGTCGGCACTTTTAGCAGTAGAAATTTCAGAGTTTGGTCTGACTTAGGTTGTTCAGAAAGGAAAGAGATTACTCTTAACCCATATAAAATTGCTGAGGGTTGTGCATAAAGATTAAGCTAAATAAAAGTAGCAAATGCCGTCATTGTGTTGGAGTATTGGGGTCAAATCCTGACTCGTCCCCAGTTGTCCTCAGTCTCCTATTAATATTAACGAGAGAAGCGTGGTAAAGGGAAGTGCGGGGGATGATGAGAAGGGGGAAAGAGACTTCATTTCCCCTTTCACCTTCCCATCGTCCCCTTCACACCAGTGCCGTAATAGTCTCCCGCAACCGTTCCTTGACCGCTTACAAAATAGTAAGAGACGACTGAGGACGAGTCAGTGGTCAAATCAAGCTGGAGGCACACATAGTTGAAAGGCTTAATTCCAATTTTGCAACGTACGGGCACGATTTTTTTGATACGACAATTTCCTCCCCGGAAATCTATCTTTCTGGATCGACAGAGATATTCAGCTCTACTTTTCAAATTAAACGAAACAGCTTTCTTCTTTGGAGATAAGTACTGTTGCTATGTAAAGCTTGCTGTTAATATCACAGTATCATCCTTGATCAGTCGATTAAAACAATAGGTAGAGTCTTTAGTCGTGTCTTTATCAGATATAAGGACACTCATTAAACATTAATTTCTTTTGCTTTTTCGGAAGTAACTATTAAAGCCAAGATAGAGCAAGAGCTTACTCAGGTAGCAGTTGGCAAGCAGTCCAAACCACTAAAAGTAGTGAAGCCTGCAGAAATGAGAGGTAAAAACAAGCCACCCAAGAAGAAGGGAGGTGGCAAAAAGAAGAAGTAACTTCATCATTTGAAGCTGTTTCAATGCAACAAGTGTGGAACAAGATGCATATTAGCATGATTTGTGTATTTTAATCATAATTTCTATATCTATCTATTCCTTAGCAGCAGATGTAGAATAGTATTGAACAACTTTGTAGCCAATTTTAACCTTTTCTATGTTCCTCATAATATTACCTCATGAGCTAATGAGAGTGGGAGGAATTCTTTACTTCGTTTTAACACTTGGAGAACATATTTAATCACCCTGGCTTTATTTTAAAACGTGTTTTTATGGTCCATTCTCTTCCTCAATAGTCTTTGTAACTCTACTAAAAGTACAGGCCCCAGTTGTTCAAAAGGCGGATACCGCTATCCACTGGATAAAACACTATCCACTGGATAGCGCAATTGGTCTCCCTAACACTTATTCGTTGGATAGTGATTTATTCGGTGGATAGCGCAATCCAGCTTTTGAACAACTGAGGCCTGATGTAAAACTTTTCAGGTATAATCCTTGTGGCCTAATGGGTGGTCATGGAAACTTTCTGGAAAAGTGCATTCCCAGTTAACGGCTAAAGACCGTGATACAAATGTATTTGTTAACTGACCATCATTATTGAGTTCAAAAGATTGAACTAAATCCAAGGCAGTGTTCACCTTCCAAATTACCCGTATATTCAGCAATAAAAGGGACTTCGGAACTACATGATAAGCTTCTCCTTTTTCGATTGTTATTATCATCGTCATCGACGTCATCGTCATCAGCATTATTTTTACTATTATTATTAACCCATTTGCAGTTGGGAATTTTGCTGAAACACATCTTTTGATGCTAGCCAAGCCATTTTCTGTCAAGCCAAAAGGAAGCTCTTCTCCTTAGCTAAAAAGACCTAAACATTTCTTTTTAAGTGCGGGACTATGCTGCAGTTCCAGTGTTCCAGATGCTAAATTGTAGCATTTAAAGTTCGGGAATGCGCAAAAGTTACCGATCCAAAATTTCTTCAATAAGTCAACCGTTTTGATCTCTGGTCAAACACTTTTCTTTTTCCCCAACAAAGGAATAAATTTACCTGATTGAAGACTCAAATGTTACCACGTAACAATTTGATTTCGTGAGTGAAGGTTTGGCATCCGCGACGAAGTGGCTGTGACTAAAATTTTAGTGTGAAAAGACCTTTCTCTGTTCTGAATTCAGCATTATATCATCGCGGTCTTATTTCCATAACCTCATTCTTCATACGAGCTCAGTTTTAGCTCTTCACGTGTAAAATTATCAGTAGCATTTTGCAACGACAGTCCCACGGCATCACTTTCAAAATGAGATTCGAGACAAATTTCGGTTCGAAAGAGAAAATAATGCCTCGAAATCTTTCGGGAAAGGCTAGAATTTTGTGGATAAAAGTTACATTTCTCTAAACTATTTGGTTTCACACGATTTTTTCAATTTGGGAGTTTGAGTTTTTCACATTTTATTACCGAGCTATTACGCGCGATTATTGTTTAAAAAGATCTCCCAAACATTTCAGTAAAAATTAAAAACGTTCCGTAGAATCTTCTACTTAAGGTGCGGCTACTCCATGTCCTCAAAATTACGATCGGACCCATTAGGGTACCTAACAGTTTCATATCAGATGAGACAAAAAAGCCACCTTTAACTTTCGAGACGATTAAAGTTTCTCCAAGACATCTGAACAGCTAAATAGTATTTAGGAAACTTCCAAATTTACCAAACAGGGTCGGTCTTTGAGTGCCCCTTTTTTTGTACCATCAGCTGAAGATAACTAATCACTCGGACTTTGATGCTGACTTCTGTTACTTTATTGTAAAATGATAAACCAAAGAATCGGGTAGAAGATAACAAAGGGAAAATTAAGGTCGGGAGGGTAGTAAATTCATATTTCACGCACAAGTTATTTTATTTCAAAGCCCTTTTATTTGTTGAGATAAAAAAAGTCGCTCAAACATTGTTGTCACCTTGTAATATTTTATAATGCAGAAGTAATCAAAATGGAACGTTTTTAGGGACGTCTCAGCCTTGAGAAGCTTACATTACATGTTGCACTTTCAAAAGATATTTAATGCGGAAACTTAACCTAAACCCATGGCTCTAATAATGAAAATTTACTTTAGTTTGCTTACTGATTATCCCCGAAATATTACTCTGTTCATGATTATCTTTCAAAGTGAAACAAAACCTGTGGCTTTGCTGTTATTAAGCCTGTGGGGGAGGTACTTCTTCCACGTATATCCGGGACACTGAGTTCCAGCCTGTTTCAGCATCAGCAGATCCGAAACCAGCACAATTACCGACCCAGAATCCCACGCGAACAGTACCCTTGTGGATTTTCTCACAGACTCCTTCAATGTGACGTGGACGGTGTAAGTTCTTTTTGCCGCCATTTCCATATACCATGTAGACTACACCGTCAATGGCACCTGGTGTTGAACACTCTGCACCGTTGAGAGTGAAATACCATCTCCTGCAGCATCCATGGCAGCCATAGAGACGAAGATTTCCATTCCAGAAGACTCGCAACCCTGTGGTATCGGATGTTTTCTTGAAAATGCATTCCTTTAAAATGGCCAAAAGAAGAAAGATCAGCGAGTTGAACCGAAATTCTTTTCCGTTTTTCATCAATACGAAATGTATTGTGGGATCGCCCTGAGGCAATCATTTCAAGAATGTTTCGAATTTATCTCATTCCACTGCTTAAACTGTTGTATTTACCGTGTAAAGACGATTCGGAATAACAACGAGACAGACAGAAACAAATCTGCACAATACAAAGTCAAGCCACGACGCTACAAATGACTTTTAATTACAACAGAAAATCTATAAAAAAAAGTCCTACCAATTTCTCAAGTACGCACGTGCGTATTTGCGTTAAGGGCTCTACGCCACTGCGAATTTCACTCAAATTCAGACAAAAAATATACGTTTATCTTAAACTGATAAATTGGACCTTTTCCCTGCATTTTGTATCATTCCATGGATAGCTCGCACTAGTTCCGAAACAAGCATTTTTCTTTTCTCAAATGACTCGCCTCGAGTTTTATACCTGAAAATACACGACTGGGAGTTTTTTGAACGGCTTCAAAATCTCTGATATAGATTCTTCACTGTTGCACTAATATTTAGATTTGGGGTCATTTTGGTCTAAAAAATTAGACAAAGTTTAGCCTTATCTTTATCAGATATAAAGACACTCATTAAACGTTAGTTTCTATGAATTATTAATGATTTTTGAATCGGTCATAACCAGACTTATTAATTTACTTAGGATTAATTTATATAATCTACAACGACCAACTCAGTTGTTACCTTTATCAATCCGGAGTCCCTTCCATCGTTCAGATTCTTAAAAACGCATTGTTTCCAATTACGAGCAAACGATCCTGAAGCACCCTTTGGACCTGGAGGACCTTTACTTCCATGAGCACCTGTATCACCCTTGTTTCCAGGGGAACCAGCTGAACCCGAGGCTCCTTGACGTCCCTTGGGACCAGGGGGACCTTGCTTTCCACGAGCACCTGTATCACCCTTGTTTCCACGGGAACCAGCTGAACCTGAAGGTCCTTGAGGTCCCTTGGGACCAGGGTGACCTTGACTTCCGCGAGCACCTGCATCACCCTTGTTTCCAGGGGAACCAGCTGAACCTGCTTCACCTTTGTCCCCACGTGGACCTGCTGGGCCTGCAGGTCCTTTAACTCCTTTGACGCCTGGTGTTCCCTGTCTTCCACGGGCTCCTTCATCGCCTTTCTTTCCTCGTGGGCCCATGGGTCCTTGAGGTCCATGATTGCCGGGTGATCCCGCGGTACCTGCTGGTCCCGCGGGTCCAGGGCTTCCTGGGATGCCGGGAAATCCTGGTGCACAGAAACACCCACCATGACCACAGGAACCATAAGGTGAAGTCTGTTGAGGAATACTCTAAATGAACAATTTAAAGACTCATTCCGTTTTAATTTATGATCACTCGATTAAGTCAATCAATCAACCTCAGTCAAGCATCCTTACATACAAAATCACCGTTCATTCATTCTACCTCACTAAGTTTCTTCTTTCAGGTTAATAGTTCAGGTATCATCAACTGACCTTCACTTCTCATATATTACAGCTATTTTTACAATATTTGATTAAACAAACTCACATTGTCCCGTGGTTTGCTGCTGTTGTTGTCATTTGCAGAACACAAGGTAATCAGCAGTAAGAGCAGCCCGCATAACACAGTAGCCAGCGGTATCTTCATAAAGGTTTGCATGATGAGGAAACCTGTGAAAACAGGAGTACGCTCAAAATTATGACCAAATATTCTTTAGAAAGGGATCGCTTTCAATGATTTGCTAAGTAAACATTTTTTCTTTTTTCAAAATGCGGATAACAAGCAACGCGAATTGATGATCTGTGGCGAAGTTATTATTTGTTTTGGAGAGAAAAAAAATCAGTTTCATTCATCAATTTCAGACCGGCTTTTACACACTTAAAATTAAAGTGTAATGTTACAAAGGAAAATTTGTAATATTACACTTTTTAACGAGTAAAGCGTTACACAGAATTTTCAGCTTCTATTTAGGGTTACGGTTGTTGCTATATGAATGAAAATGAAACTCCATCTAGCAGAGAGTATCCCGTGGTAGAGTGGTTAGGCCACATACTAAATTCTACGTCCTGGGATCGGTTCTCAATCCATATCTTACCCCATCGAATTTGTTTTTCCTTTTAGAATTTGCCACTGAATTTTTTTTTCCTTAAAAATTGAACGTTTGTTGAAAAGACTTACACTTTCATGGAAATTTAATGACACAAATTTCAAGAGACTTAGAAATTTCATATAAATTTCAAGAAGACACTTGATCCCGTATGAATAGCAAATACACTTTGGTGTACGGGTCACGCACGAATAGCCACTGGGTACATTATATCAACATTTGGGATCAAAAGGTGCAAAATTCTGTGTTTTATGAAGCATTTCTACCGATCACTTGAATCAAGCCGAGTGCGGGCGTTACAAAATACAGTAAATATACGGGATCACATGTTGCGCGTGACATCACGATCCCTCGAACAGTTCGGATGGTCTACCTGTGGTAATACGTAGAAAAAAGTGTACACTTTTCAAATATGAACAGAAGTATCAATGATATGTAGAATAGAGATAAATCCAAACCAGAAAAATATATTAAGCTTGTCCAATTTTTATATGTGATTTCGCATACAAAAACGTGTAATTGCACGAGACTTAAAAAGGCTTAATATCATTTTCATTACTTTACCTGTGTTTTGTTTTCATCATGGCTCTGGTCCACCGGCCAGGTGGTTATGTGAGGTGGTCATGCCAGCCTTTGACTAATGACTCAGTCAGGTGGTTTTGCCCGCTTGTTTCCAGGGGACTCATGGATTGGAATAAAACGTGTTTTTCGAGTAATTTTGTGATCAGATATCTGAATTGAATCTGAAGCTTTCGTTTCAATACCAAGTTATAAAGTCGTATAGCTGTGTTTTGTTTTCATCCTGGCCCTGGTCCACCGGCCAGGCAGTTATGTAAGGTGGTTATGCCCGCCTTTGACTAACGACTCAGTCAGGTGGTTTTGCCCGCCTGTTACTGGGGGTCTTGGACTGGACTAAAACATGTTTTTTGAGTAATTTTGTGATCGGATATCTGAATTGTATAGTAAAGCGTTCGTTTTGATACCAAGTTATAAAATCTTATAGTGTGTTTTGTTTTCATCATGGCCCTGGCCCTCCGGCCAGGCAGTTATGTAAGGTGGTTATGCCCGCCTTTGACTAATGACTCAGTCAGGTGGTTTTGCCCGCCTGTTACTGGGGGTCATGGATTGGAATAAAACATGTTTTTTGAGTAATTTTGTGATCGGATATCTGAATTGTATACCAGTGAAGCTTTTGTTTCGTTACCAAGTTATAAAGTCTAATGGTGTGTTTTGTTTTCATCATGGCCCTGGTCCTCCGGCCAGGCAGTTATGTAAGGTGGTTATGCCCGCCTTTGACTAACGACTCAGTCAGGTGGTTTTGCCCGCCTGTTACTGGGGGTCATGGATTGGAATAAAACATGTTTTTTGAGTAATTTTGTGATCGGATATCTGAATTGTATACCAGTGAAGCTTTTGTTTCGTTACCAAGTTATAAAGTCTAATAGTGTGTTTTGTTTTCATCATGGCTCTGGTCCACCGGCCAGGCAGTTATGCAAGGTGGTAATTTTCATGCCCTCCTTTGACTTATGACTCAGTCAGGTGGTTTGGCCCCCCTATAGTGTTACTGGGGGTCATGGATGGAATAACAAATGTTTTGAGTTATTTTAATTTGTGATTTGATATCTGAATTGAATATCTGAAGCTGTGTTTTGTTTTGTAGAGGAGGAAAAATGTACTTGATTGTTAAGACTCTAGAGAAAAAACCTTTTTATATCTTAAACCTAATATGTGATTATTTTGTAAATGAAATTTAATTTAAGTAGTTTACCTTAACCATGTTTGTCAAGAGAGCATTATTGTGTTACTTCAATTAGAAGGAACTCTAAAACACTCGGTCCAATTTTCAACCCTCATGACCGATAAAATAAATTAAGAACACTTTAATATCGACTAAACCAAGTCTTGTTTGTTTTTTTTTTTTTCAATTTCGTTTGTCACGCAGGTTGCAGCCACAAGAGGACAATATCTAGAAGAAGCAAAAAAGATGCACGGCCATCCATTTTTACTGTGGGAAAGGCATTACACCATGACTGGAAAAATACTAATAATTGGAGAGGAAGATGTCCTGCTAACTATCTTTGCCGGTACCACCTTGCAGCTCAAACCTTGAACCTCATCCGGGTCAGACCTAAGCACTGATTTGTGATAGGACAGTATGCATCACTCCTGCCTAAGCAGTTAGACAGTACGCACCATGGCTTGCACACTTGACCTTTCATTTTTACTTATTGCTAGAAGTCTAGCTGCTTATTCAGTGATTAAAAATGTGATTTGCTATATTTTTCAAATGCGTAATTTTTTGCCTAATACTATAAATTGATGTAATATTACTTTTCTGTTAATGTTTTATTACCCCTATGGGAAGTGCAATTTTACACTTGACCAAGGTGTAAACCATTCACAGTTACACTGTTTGGTGTGTAAATGAACCTTCTGGTTGCGTGTCAAATTACACTATTGGACAATGTGTAATAATACGCACAAAAAAAAGGCTGCCGGGGCTGGCAAAGCTACTACACTATCATTCGGTGTAATATTACTCTTCTATTAGTATTTTATTACACTTATAAGAACTGCAATTTTACACTTGACCAAAGTGTAAACCACTCACATTACACTGATTGGTGTGTAAATATAACCTCTAGTTGTGTGTTAAATTACGCTATTATAAAATGTGTAATAATACACAGAAAAAAAAGGCTGCCGGGGCTGGCAAAGCTACTACACTATCATTCAGTGTAATATTACTCTTCTATTAGTATTTTATTACACTTATAAGAACTGCAATTTTACACTTGACCAAAGTGTAAACCACTCACATTACACTGACTGGTGTGTAAATATAACCTCTAGTTGTGTGTTAAATTACACTATTATAAAATGTGTAATAATACACAGAAAAAAAAGGCTGCCGGGGCTGGCAAAGATTTTACACTTTTTTTTGGAGTAATATTACACTTTAATTTTAAGTGTGTAGCATTACTTGAGAACATTACCATGTCCTTGCAATTATATGTCGATCTTACACTGACGCTTAAAACTCTTCGACATTTCGTTGAAACGCTCGCTTAAGATTTTAGCACTTATAATAGAACGTTAGCGACTGCTAAGCAATATTCAAACAAAAAAAACACGCAACAAAACAAGGCTAGTAGCAGTAAGCCTTACATTTAATATTTCGTGAAAAGAAACGGTTCAAATTGAAACCAGACTGAAAAGACCTCCAAGCAATCGTTTAATTAAACTGAATATTTTAGTTTGATACGAAAGATTGTTGGAAACATTGACTCAAGTCCTACCTTGCTTGTATGAACGACTGCAGTGATCCGAAGACGAATGATAATTTTTTTGACATTATACCAAGGATTTTATGTCCTATTTTGACCAATTTTACATAAAAACGTGTTTTAGACAAGTTTGAAAGATTGTTAAATGTAAGTTACTAGAAGTATTCCTATAGGTTACATGTAAATCAGCCAGTCTTAATTGACCCACAACTGAAAGGAGTCATGTATTACTTTTGTTTTTAAGTTGCAAGTGAAAACGAGTTGGAAGGCTCCATGACGTTATAGCAATTATTTTGTAAACCGGCCAATGATAAGAACTGTTTTAAACTTCCTTTGAGATACAAGTTGAACCAAGTTTGAACTGAGGGCACTGATGTATTAATTTAACGAGCTCTGAAGACAATCGTTCTTATTAATATCTGCACACGTAATTTTTGGAAAATTTTGTATGCGGCAAATTTGTCCTGCAAAATATTTAGCGATGCAACCTGAAGACGCTTTGGAGGCTATTTAATAAAAACCCGCGACTAAGAACCTGCATTTTCCCAAATTAGCCTAACATAAATGGCAATTAGCACCAAGTTTAGGCCTTTTCGGTTCTTAAATAGGTTCTTGATTGATTTTCTGAATGAAAAAATGCATTGTAGCGAAGACTATTTTGTTGTATTCGGCTTCTTCCTTACATAAAATCACTGCATACCAATACATTCCAGTTGGATTGATGAAGCACCTATGTCTCGGCCAAACGGGGATATGAATGTTGCCTTTTTTTATTTGCCCATATGTACAAAATTTTTTTAAAACATTTTAAAATAAGAACCTGTTTGAAATTTTAGGCTAAACAGGTTCTTGTGTAGAGGGGCCTAACTGACACAGACAGTGAAATTCTCGAAAGATATCCTCGTTTCTTTTTTCTTCATCTTATCTCTGACACTTTTGATTCCTTCAAGTAGCTCAGTCAGTTCTGGAAAATCCGAAAAAAATTCTCTGTAAAGTGTGCAAGCACTGTTTAAGTGAAAGAATTTTAACTGATTTCACTCTCGAGAGTGACCCTAATACAATGAGAGGCTAAATTATAATCAGATCGCGAGAGGCTTAATTTTGGGAGGATTAATAAGTTTTAGAAGAAAACGATTCTTAAAATATTCGCCTTTTGACGAGATTATTTTTCTAAAACATTTTCTAAAAAAGTCGACGGAGATGTTCTTCAAAACTTCACACTAACACGGTTTATTATGACATGAGGCATTCAACTTACCTCTAAGATTTCCAGTTGTGCCACCCACAGTGTGTCAGTAGACAAATCAATGGACTGCAGAGAAATAGGAAAATTGTGATTAATACGTAACGTAACTTTTGAAGAATCCATGGTTAAGTAAAAATATACAAACCTACTCTGTTCGTTTTTAAGCCTTAAAATTCTTTTCTTGTCTTCGTTTTTCCGACTATTTTGTGACAGTCATGAATCATTCTATGCTCGTAGAAACAAGTTTAGAGAACATTGTACTTATGTTCCAACGAGCAATGCCATTGGCTGTAGTGTTTGTTTTGTCAGTCAGTGATTTATCCAATGAAATGGCATCTTTTACTGCGAGCCACAGCATACATGTTGAGTAATCATGGATCTGTTACCTTGCACTTGGAAAAAAGGAAGAAATTCCCTGTTTTTGTAATTATTTATTTAGTTTGCTATTTAACATTGATACTGCACTCTCGTTGTCTCTTTACGACCGGAGGAAGAAATCTATAGGAGATTATTAAACGAAACACCTTTCTCAATTTTCATGTACCGTTACCAATCCAGAATTGGTTTGAGTCTCAAAATATTGAGTGAAAACACTTTTCATAACTAAATGTAAACGAAATGAAAGATGCGAAAGTCGTGGAACTTCTAAGAATTCTAAATCTTATTACGCGTTCGCTCTCACTCAAGATCTGCTTCATAAGTCACACGTAACCCGAAATCTCTCTTTAACAACCCATCTATTGAAGATTTTTCGTGCTCGATGATATATATTTGCTGTCCTTTTATTGGACGATTTTTCTCTTAATATTTCTTCAGATTCTGACCCGTTCATTTTTCGTCTTACTTGGCGACGTGAGGCGAGAATAATGGCAGGTGAACTAACCCTTTCATAATGGTATGTATTGGGATGATGGTTTGAGTAAAACTGAGGAAAAAAGACTACGAACATGCATGGATTTTATGACGCGTGGCTCATTTTGTATCGATCATTTTAATTTCTAGTCCCGATCAGAATTTCTCTGCCGGTATACGTCGACTTTTGAAAAGTGGGCTATATTTAATTGTTCTTTTTAACGACACTTTTATTTTCTTCTTGTTTTATCTTTGACTGGACAGATAGTCGACTTTAGTCTTGATTTATACGTTTGAAATAGAGAACGCTATGAAATTGTACATTTTTGTATTCCGAAGTTTAAAATTAAAAATGTAAAATCGAAATGACATTGAAAGGAATCAGAATCTGATGCGAATGCGGTTTCTACACGATTGCATTGAGAAATCTGTAGTAAGACTGGAACAGGGCAGACATTTATAGGCTCCGTCGCCGTTTCAACATGCAAAAACTATTGAATACATACCTTCCAGTGATCCATTTATCAAGGTTTCGTCTTCTGGCGGAAAATTCACGGGTCAATCGTGAGCAAAGGGACGGCAATGAATTAAGCTATATGCAACTTCTGGTTGAGCGAGACGTGGATTTTTCAAGCCATCTCGCATATTACTGTTCAGAGCAATCAGTGAAGAATAGTAGAATCACGATTTCTCGAACTCTCGGCTTTTTTTTTAAATTCCCGATATTTTGAACCAAACCTAAATTCCCTTTACCAGTCAAACACAGTAGTTTTACCCCCGTTTTTCAAACGTCCCGATATTTCGAAGAAATTGCTTGTTTTGCAAAGCAATTTTACTTTGTTTCCTTCGCATGCATAATAATTTTCTCGTCAGACCACGTTTTACAAAAATGTGATTTCGACTGGGGTAGGGAGCGGAGAGGTGGCGGCGAGAAGCAAAGGTGGGGTAAGGTGCATGGAGGGTGATGTGGGAATTTGACTGTGTTCGATTTCTGTTTTATAGTAGCTTTATCATATGGTGTAGACGGCCACTCCAAGAGAAGTCTGAGTTTTACGAGTAGACCTGACCTGGATTGTACATAGTATACTTGTTTTACTCAATATGTGTCTTCTTTTAATGACGCCAGTGAAATGTGCTCTTCTACGCATTTCTCTTCAGTTACCGCAACTTTTTTTTCTCTTAACGCGAAACACATTTCAAATAACCTAAGACAGGAGGCCTTCTGCCTAAGAACGATATCATTTCAAATAGGGCCCAGTCTAAAATTGTCGTCGTTTCTGCATGTCGCGAGTGGCATGCTTCAATGCGGTTTGTAGTATTAATTTCCAATTTAAACGTGGCGAGTTCTCGATTTAAGCTTTCTAAAAACATTCAAAACGAAATATGGTGTTCACAGTCATGCCCTTTAGTTTTGTAAATTTTATCTTCTAAGATAGCCAAAGATACTAGGAATAAAATGAATGATGCGCGAGTTAGTACAGCGTTTTTACAAAATTTTCGAATTTTACTTAAAAATTTACTCAACAAATTGCATGCGGAAGTCATTGTCATGGTCTGTTTGTTTGAAAATTGAGCGTGTTATTTGTTTAAAATGAAGTACGGGCGTAAAATTTGCATTCTTGTAACATACCCTTAGGCAAAACGTTGACTACTAGAAAAAATGAAATAAACTGACTGAAAGTGCTTTAGTGGAAATATTTTTCATGCCACATGGTGTCTGCTTGTATCTTTGATAGTAAAAAAAAGCGTGCGTGGACTTCTGTTAGCCGACCAGGGTCTGGCTCAGTGCCCCAAAATATACTGTAGTTTCAATTTGAAAAATTCAATTTTCCAGAATAAAATAGTTTTGTGGCATAATATAGGACCCTCCTCAATTGAACATAAACCGAAACTAATATCCATGCAGTTCCTCCAGAACCATGTAACTGTTAAATGTAATTAAATGTCGTCTGATACAAGCAGGAGTAGCTAGGAGTCTGAAATTCTGTAACGAAGTGAACCTTAGATCTTTAGGCATAGCAGTTAATCAGGTAAAAAAACTGATTTGCCTTAATTTTGGTTCAATTTGTTTTGCCTCGCGATCGTACACTTAGGCATTCCTCGGCTTGGAGCGCGTTTCAAATATAGTCAGCTTCTGCCTTACCGGACTCAGTCGCGTTCACTGCCTACTTTACTCACGGGCAAAACGGTTCCTATTTATATTCACGACTAAGAGACGGGAATGGGTGTGCAGCTCGAACTATGGAGCCTGAGTGTTTAATGCCGTCCAAATGACATACAAAGTTCAACATCATAACTAAAGAATGGTAAACAAATATTCCTAAATAAAGTCACTCAGGCTAAACTATTCACGTGCGCCGCCTGATACGAAAACCCAAAAAACCCAATGGGAAAAAATTGGGAACGTATTCCCCAACCGATGCGGTCGCACAACCTCTGGGGGTTAAAGGTAAAAAATCAATCGATAGATGAATAAAGTAAGGTATAAAAATAAAATTTGATAGTTCGAGAGCTGAGATGAATACATTACAACTGTCAAAACCTTATATACCTTACAACAATAGAGTCAATTAACGCCATAGCGGCTCACGTGCGTTCATACCAATAGGAAAGTATTTACATTCTCTGTCACTGCCACTACGTTTAGCTCCGCCGAATGTAAATACATTTCGCTGATTGTTCTGATACGCTACTTGATTTCAGCTTAAGAGTCGTTTTTCTGCCTTGTCAAACTCAATTTATATACTAAAAATGTATTAAAATATATAGAATGTAAATTTAAAAGTTTAGTGTTCAAACTGTTTATTATTATTTTTATTACTATTGTTATTTCTATGTTTTGTTTTCGATTCGACAACGGCTATACTTTATGCGACGTCTGAAACTGTCGCGCTGCAGTCACCCTAGCGTCGTACTACGGTCGAGCCAGCTTAGTAAGGAGGAAACAAAGGCGTTTGCAAACTTTCAATTTTTCCAATGAAAACGCAGCTTTTTGAGTCCAATACCTCGTCAGAGAGAGCTCTGGGAACACTAGGAAATGTCTCCAGTCGTCTCTAAGTCTCCTATTAATATTAACGCGAGAAAAGCGCGGTGAAGGAAAGTGCGTGGGATGATGGGAAGGAGGAAAGAGACTTCCTTTCCCCTTCCACCTTCCCATCGTCCCCTTTTCACCAGTGCTGTAATAGTCTCCCGCGACCATTCCTTGACCGCTTACGCACAAAATAACAAGAGACGACTGGGACGAGTCAGTGGTCAAATCAAGCTGGAGCCACACCCAGGCACGGTGTTTTTAATACGAGAATTCCTTCCTCGGGAATTTACCTTTCTGCGTCTACAGCTATCTACTGAGATATTCAGCTCTAGTTTTTTAATTAAAACAAAACAGCTTTCTTCTTTGGAGATTAGTACAGTTACTGTGTAAAGCTTGCTCTTTACCTCACAGTATCATCTTGGATCAGTGGAATTAAAACAATAGGTAGACGCTGCTGACTGCTTTTACAGTTGAAATGCTAGAACGCCAGGAACATAAAAAACGAGCAGGAGTGTTTAAAAACTCGAGGCGAAGCCAAGAATTTTTCAACCTGCGAGTTTTATGAACGGCTTCGAAATCTCTGATACAGATCAACTCATTCTTGCACTAATATTTAGATTTGGGGTTATTTTGGTCTAAAAAATTGGACTTAAAGTTTAACCGTGTCTTTATCAGATATAAAGACACTCAATAAACATTAATTTCTTTTGCTTTTTCTTTATGAATAATTAATGAGTTTTTAAAAATATTAATAAGGGACTGGAAGTACCTATTAAAGCCAAGACAGAGCAAGAGTTTACTCAGGTAGCAGTTGGCAAGCAGTCCAAACCACTAAAAGTAGTGAAGCCTGCAGCGGTGGGAGGTAAAAACAAGCCACCCAAGAATAAGGGAGGTCACGGTGGCAAAAAGAAGAAATAACTTCATCATTTGAAGCTGTGGCAATGCAACAAGTATGGAGCAACATGCATATTAGCATAATTTGTGTATTTATCAAAATTTATATATCTATCCATTCCTTAGCAGCAGATGTAGAATAGCATTGAACAACTTCTGTAACCAATTGTAACCTTTTGTATGTTCCTCATAATCTTACCTCATGAGGTAATGAGAGTGGGAGGAATTCTTTACTACGTTTTAACACTTGGAGAACATATTTAATCACCCTGGCTTTATTTTTAAACTTGTTCTTATGGTTCATTCTCTTCCTCAATAGTCTTTGTAACACAACTAAAAGTATAGGCCCCAGTTGTTCAAAAGGTGGATACCGCTATCCACTGGATAATTCACTATCCACTGGATAGCGTAATTGGTCTCCCTAATGCTTATTCATGGGATAGTGATTTATCTGGTGGATAGCGCTATCCAACTTTTGAACAACTGAGGCCTGATGTATAACTTTTCAGGTATAATCCTTGTAGCCTAATGGGTGGTCGTGGAAACTTTCTGGAAAAGTGCATTCCCAGGTTAACTAAAGACCTTGATACAAATGTATTTCTTAATCCTTTAAGTCCCAATATCCACATACAAATTCCTCAAACTGATATCCATACATTTCCTTGAAGAATTAGTTGAGAGAATTTGGTAAAAGATCAAATATTTTTCTCTTTGTGATCATTTTGTTAATTCTCATAGACTTTGATTGATTTTGAGCACTATTGACCATCATTATTGAGTTCAAAAGATTAAACTAAATCCAAAGCAGTGTTCACCTTCCAAATTACCCGTATATTCAGCAATAAAATGGACTTTGGAACTAAATGATAAGCTTCTCCTTTTTCGATTGTTATTATCATTATTATCATCATCATCGTCATCAGCATTATTTTTACTATTATTATTAACCCATTTGCAATTGGGAATTTTGCTGAAACATGTCTTTTGATGCTAGCCAAGCCATTTTCTGTCTAGCCAAAAGGATACTCTTCTGCTTAGCCAAAAAGACCCAAACATCCCTTTTTAAGTGGGGGACTATGCTGCATGCAGCTCCAGTTTTTCAGATGCTAAATTGTAGCTTTTAAAGTTCGGGAATGCGCAAAAGTTACCGATCCAATATTTCTTCCGAATAAGTAAACCGTTTTGATCTCTGGTCAAACAAATTTCTTTTTCCTCAACAAAGAAATAAATTTACCTTAAGACTCAAACGTTACCACATAAGGCAAAAAAATCCTTGACAGTCAAATATTTTGCCTCATTAAGCGAATAAGGTCAAGCAACAATTTGATTTCCTGAGTGAAGGTTTGGCATCCACGACGAAGTGGCTGTGACTAAATTTTCATGTGAAACTGCATGAAGACCTTTCTCTGTTCTAAATTTCACCGTTATAACATCGTAGTCTTATTCTTCATACGAGCTCAGTTTTAGCTCTTTACGTGTAAAATTATCAGCAGCATTTTCCAACGACAGTCCCACGGCCACTTTCAAAATGAAATTCTTTTCCGGGGCACCCAACGAATCTTTTTTTCCCTTAAAATAACGTTTCGAAAGAGAAAATAATGCCGAGAATGGCTAAAATTTTCTGGATAGAAGTTACTTTCCTCGAAGATACTCGGTTTCATACGATTTATTTATTTGGGAGGTTGTGTTTTCACATCATGTTATTACCAAGATATTGCGCGCGATTATAGTTCACAAAGGTCTCCTGAAAATTTCGTTCAAAAGTCAAAACCTTCCGTAGAATCTTCTATTTTTAAATATGCAGCTACTCCACGTCCTCAAACTTGCGACCGGACCCATCAGGGTAGCTAACAGTTTCAGATGAGACGAAAAGGCCACCTAAAACTTTCGAGACCACCAGAATTCTCCAAAGACATACGAACAGATGAATAGTAGTTAGTGCACCCTTAAATTTACCAAACAGGCTCATAAAACAATCGGTAGATGGATGCCCTTATCAGCTGAAGATACACTAGTCGCTCTGAATTTGATGCTGACTTCACACACAGGAAAATAACCTTAAATGATAACCCAAAGAATCGGGAACTAAGAAAAACAAAGGGGAAAGAAAGGTCGAGATGAGTTAGGGTAGTAAATTCATATTACACGCCGTTCAGTTTATTTTAAAGCCCTTTCATTTATTGAAATCACCCTCAAAATATTACTCTCTTCATGGAAAGCGGAAAAAAAAACTTTGGCTCTGGTGTTATTAAGCCTGTGGGGGAGGTACTTCTTCCACGTACATCCGGGACACTGAGTTCCAGCCTGTGTAAGCATCAGCAGATTTGTAACCAGCACAATTGCCGACCCAGAATCCCACGCGAACAGTACCCTTGTGGATTTTCTCACAGACTCCTTCTATGTGACGTACGCGGTGTAAATCCTTTCTCGCGCTATTTCCATATATCATGTATACCACTCCGTCAATGGGAGCCGGTGTTGAACACTCTGCACCGTTGAAAGTGAAATACCATCTTCTGCAGCATCCATGGCAGTTGTAGAGACGAAGAGTGCCACTCCAAAAGACGCGCAGCCCAGTAGTGTCTGATGTTTTCTTAAAAATGCACTCCTTAAAAATAAACAGAGGAGCAGAGATCAGAACGAGGTGAACCAAAATGAAACATTAGAGATAAACAATGACATGATCGTCCAGAAAAACGGACCTGAAAACCGTGGATTTCACTCACTGTAGCACAAAGAAATCAACACACTCGTATTTTCACAATGAAAAGAGGAAGGGAATTGTTTTAACTCCTCTGACTTTTCACTTGGCTTTAGCTATGCTACTGACTGTAATATCTTTATACCCTCAACTGTGCATAGCGTGCCTGCGATGCTATCGACGTCATAGGGGCAAACCGTGGGAACAAGTTATAGTTACCATGGCGGGTGTACTCAAATTCAGACCAGAAGATATAGGTGTATCCTATAAAATTAATAAGTAATGTCATTCGAATTTTTTCTTGCATTCCGTATCATCCCATGAGTAAATAGTTAAATATCAGATACACCCATTTTTTTTCTCCAAATGGTGTAATAACCAGTAAGATTTACACTTCGCTCGAATCTCAAAGCTAGACCTTTAAGTATCAGTAATTTTTAATTTACGCCGGATTTTTTTATTTAATCTAGAACAACAAACTCATGCAGTTGTTACCTTGATCAATCCAGAGTCTCTGCCATTGTTCAGATTCTTAAAAACGCACTGTTTCCAATTACGACCAAAGGATCCTGGATCACCCTTGGGACCTGAGGGACCTTGACTTCCACGAGCACCTGTATCACCCTTGTTTCCAGGGGACCCAGCTGAACCTGAGGATCCTTGAGGTCCTTTGGGACCAGGGGGACCTTGCTTTCCACGAGCACCTGTATCACCCTTGTTTCCAGGAGAACCATCTGAACCTGCTTCACCTTTGTCCCCACGTGGACCTGCTGGGCCTGCAGGTCCTTTAACTCCTTTGCTGCCTGGTGGTCCCTGTCTTCCACGGTCTCCTTCATCGCCTTTCTTTCCCCGTGGGCCCATGGGTCCTTCAAGTCCATGATTGCCGGGTGATCCCGCGGTACCTGCTGGTCCCGCGGGTCCAGGGCTTCCTGGGATGCCGGGAATTCCTGGTGCACAGAAACACCCACCAAGACCACAGGAACCATAAGGTGAAGTCGGTTGAGGAATACTCTAAACAAAAAATTTAAAAATTTATTCCGTTTTAATTCATGATCAGTCGATTAAGTCCATCAATCAACGTCAGTCAAGCACCCTTACATAACAAAAATCACTTATTCATTCTACCTCACTGGGTTCTTTCAGGTTAATAGTTCAGGTACCATTGACTGACTGTCACTTCTCATATATTACAGCTATTTATTACAATGTTTGATTAAACAAACTCACCTTGTCACGTGGTTTGCTGCTGTTGTTGTCATTTGCAGAACACAAGGTAATCAGCAGTAAGAGCAGCCCGCATAACACAGTAGCCAGCGGTATCTTCATAAAGGTTTGCATGGTGAGGAAACCTGTGAAAACAGGAAAACCCTCAAAATTATGGCCGTATATTCTTTCAAAAGGCATCGGTTTCAATGATTTCCTCAGTGATTTTGTTGCAAATAGTTATGGCGAGTCTTGGGACTCAGCTTCTGAAAAGTCATGAGTCCAGAACCAACGAGTCGCAGTTAAAGAAACGAATCCGAAATTGAAAATGCTTGGGCCTTTATGTAACCACACAGTTAATCTGAAGACAGACTCCAAAACTCTGTATTAGAGTATACTGAAATTAAAATGTACTCCTTATTTATTTTAAGGTACAACAAACGCTAAAAGAAATATTCATCGTTAAACAACAGCTATAATACTGAACTGCATTCCGCAGAAATTACACGGACTGGATATTTCTACAAATACACATGTTCAGATCGATCGATCGTTCTTTGCGTCCTACGGGACGCATGCCATGAATTATTTTGCGTCTTTGTGGATTTTTATGCGTCAGGGACGCATGACGCAGAGGTAACAAAATCTCTGTTTGCTAACATTTTTTCTTTCAAAATGCGGATAACAAGCAACGCGAATTGATGATCTGTGGCGAAGTTACTATGATTTATTTTGGAGAGAAAGAAAAAGTCAGTTTCATTCATCAATTTCAGGTCAACTTTTAGCATTACTTGAGAACATTACCATGTCTTTGTAATTACATGTCGGACTTCCACGGACGCTTAAAACTCTTCGACATTTCGTTGAAACGCTCGCTTAAGATTTTAGCGCTTATGATAGAACGTTAGCGACTGCTAAGTAATATTTAAACAACAAAACAGGGCTAGTAGCAATAAGCCTTACATTTAATATTTCGTGAAAAGAAACAGTTCAAATTGAAACCAGACGGAAAAGAACTTCAAGCAGTCGTTTAATTAAACTGAGTATTTTCGTTTGATATAAAAGATTGTTGGAAACATTCACTCAAGACCTACCTTGCTTGTATGAACGCGGACTGTAGGGATCCCAAGACGAATGATAATTTTTTTGACAGTACGAAGGTTTTTATGCCCTAGTTCGACCAAGTTTACGTAAAAACGTGTTTTGGACAAGTTTGAAAGATTGTTAAATGTAAGTTACTAGAAGTATTCCTATTGGTTACATGTAAATCAGTCGGTCTTAATTGACCAATTGAAAGACGTCATGCACTCCTTTTGTTTTATTTAAGTTGCAAGTTAAAACGAGTTGGAAGGCTTCATGACGTTAAGCAATTATTTTGAAAACCGGCCAATGATAAGCACTGTTTAAAACTTCCTTTAAGATACAAGTTAAACCAAGTTTGAAGGGCACTGAAGTGTTAATTTGACGAATGAAGACAATCATTCATGTTTTCTGCACATGTAATTCTAGGAAAATTTTGCATGCGACACATTTGCCATACTCAAAATATTTATCAGTGTAACTTTTCCAAAGACGCTTTAGAGGCTATTCAGCAAAAACCAACGACTAAGAAACCGCATTTCCCAAGTTAGCCTAAACAAGTTTTTACATAAATGATAACTAGCACAAATTTAGGCTATTTACGTTCTTAAATAGGTTCTTCTGATGTTCTGAAAGAAAAAATACATTGTAGCCAGGAGTATTTAATTGTATTCAACTCATTTCTTACATAAAACCACTGCATAGCAGTTGGATGTCTCCAAACGAGACTCCTGAATGTTGACCTTTTTATTTTCCAAATGTTCAAGATGTTTTTAAAACACTATTTTTAAATAAGAACCTAGCTGTTTCAAATTTTAGGCTAAACAGGTTCTTGCCTTACTGGCCCAGGCTGTGAACTTCCTGAACGATATCCTCATTTCTTTCTCTTTTTATTTTTAATCTTACCTCTGACAATTTTGACTCCTTGAATTGAAGTAGCTCAGTCAATTCTGAAGAACGCCCTTTAGATTTTTGGCACAACTAAAACGAACTACTGCAACGCTTTTTTGATAGACTGAACATCATATCTTGACTGATTAACATGCACGTTTGTTGGCTTGAAAACACTTATTGATATGAAAATCCGAAAAAAATTCTCTCCAAAGTGTGCAAGCACTGTTCAAGTGAAAAATTTTTTAACTGAATTCACTCTTGAGAGTAGCGCTTTTAAATACAACGAGAGGCTAACTTATTATCAGATTGCGAGAGGCTTAGTTTTGGGAGGATTAATCAGTCTAAAATATTCGCCTTTTGACGAGTTTATTTCTAAAAAATTTTCTAAAAAAGTCGACGGAGCTGTTTTTTCAAAACGTCACACCAACACATTTTATTACGAGTCATTCAACTTACCTCTAAGATTTCCAGTTGCACCGCCGTTGAGACTGCAAAGTAAGAGAAAATAGGAAAATTCTGATTGATACCCAGGCGATTCTTGGAATTTTCGAAGGTACCTAAAATGTAACTTTTAAAGAATCCACGGCTAAGTAAAAATATACAAACCTACTCTGTTTTTGTTTTTAAGTCTTAATTCTTGTCTTGTCTTCGTTTTCCCGACTATTTTGTGATATTCATGAATCATCATTCTATGCTCGCAGGAACAGGTTAAGAGGACATTGTACCTATGATCCAACGAGCAATGCTATTGGCTGTACTGTTTTTTGTCAGTCAGTGATTGATCCAATAAAATGGCATCTTTTACTGCGAGCCACGGCATACATGAAGGGTAATCATGGATCTATTGCCTCGGACTTGGAAAAAAGAGAAGAAAACTGGAGTCCCTGTTTTTGTAATATTTAGTTTCTTAATTAACACTGATACTGCACTCTCGTGGTCTCTTTACGACCGGAGGACGAATTCTTCAGGAGATTATTAATATCTTTCTGAATTTTCATATGGCGTCAACAATCCAGAATTGGTTTGAGTCGCAAATTAATGGGTGAAAACACTTTTCATACCGACTATGTGAAAACGAAATGAAAGGTGCGAAAGTCGTGGAACTTCTAAGACTTCTAAATCTTATTACACGTTCGCTCTCACTCAAGATCTGCTTCATAAGTCACACGTAACCGAAATCTCTCTTTAACAACCCATCTACTGAAGATTTTTTGAGCTCGATGATATATGTTTGCTGGTCTTATTTTCTGGACGATTTTTCTTTTAATATTTCTTTAGATTCTGACCCGTTTATTTTTCGTCTTACTTGCTTGCGTACCTCTTCTTGGTTAATAACGCATATGTATTGGGATGATGGTTTGAGTAAACTAACTGAGGGAAAAAGACTGCGAAAATGTATAGATTTTATGACGCCTGGCTCTTTTTGTATCGATCGATCACTTTAATTTCTAGTCCCGATCAGAGAGATTCTTTGTCGCCATACGTCGAGTTTTGGAAACTGGGTTATATTTAATAGTTCAGTTTTTAATGACACTTTTCAGTGTTTTATTTCTATTTTTTTTTTTGCTTGGACACATGATCAACTTCTTGATTGATATGTGCTATGAAATTGTACATTTTTGTATTCCGAAATTTAAAATTGAGAGTGTCAAATCGAAATGATATTGAAAGGAATCAGCAACTGATGCGAATGCGGTTTCTCACGGGCACCCAATGGACGGTTTCCTCCTACATTGATAACACTTTTTAGGCAATCCAGAGTACTTTTAGATGTCTAGAAATGCATTCTGAGTGGCGCTATTAAATTTGAATCTGTTCGGTCACCCTAGGGGAACTTGCGTATTTTCGAAATTACAGGGGATTAAGTATTAATTTCCCGAAAATCTTAGATGCAGTTTGACGTATTACGAAAGTGAGACGTTTTCTGATTTCTCAGGCTCCCCTTTGAATTTTTGAATCCGAAAATTTTAGGTTTCCTTTTCTCCACGAAAAATGGCATAACTTTGGAAGTGAAATGTGAACATTAAACTTTAGAAAATCGTAGGGAATATATTAGATAAGTTTCGAAAATTATATATGAATGGAACGGTCATCTAGAAAGTGTCAGCCGTCCTCAAGTAATAGAAAATTCTGGGCAATATTTGTTTCTCCGAACAGATAATTCACAGAAAACTGTCGACAGGTGCTCCTGGTTTCTATGCGATTGCATTGAGAAATTTGTAGTAAAACTAGAAAACGACTGACATTTTAGCCTTCCGTCCAAGTTTTAACATGATAAAACTATTGAATACATACCCTCCAGAAATCCATTTATCAAGGTTTCGTCTTCTAGGAGACAATTTATGGGCCAACCGTGAGCTGAGAGGAATGAACCTATTATGCAACTTCTTGTTGAGCGAAACAAGGATTCTTTCAAGCCATCTTGCTTTACTGTTGTTCAGAGCGATCGGTAAAGTACAATAGAATCACGATTCTCGAACTCTCGGTGTCTTGAAATTCCCCATATTTTGAAGCAAACCTAGCTTCCCTTCACCAGCCAAACACTGTTTACCACCGTTCCTCAAAATGCCGATAACTGGAACAAATTTGCTTTCCCATGCAGGGTGGTTTGAAAAATCGCGATTCCAGTGTAGAGAAATTTCCACTTTGTTTTCTTTGCATGTATAAATAAAAAAAGAGAGAGGTTCCAGAAGAGTAATTGGGCTAGGGAAGGGAGGGTGGGGCGGTGAGAAGCAAAGGTGGGGTAACGGGTGGGGAAGGTGATGAGGGAATTTTTGTTTCCTTTGTTCGATTTCTGTGTTATAGAAGCTTTATTATATAATGAAGAATGCAATTCTGAGAGAATTCCAAGTTTTACGACTACGCCTGAACTGGATTGTACATAGTATATTTGGATTATTCAATAATTTATGTGTTTTCTTTTTCTGACGCCAGTGAAATGTGCTCTTCTACGCATTCAATCCTCAGTTACGGCAACTTTGTTTTCTGTTAGCGCGAAACACAAGTTCAAGTAACTTAAAAACGATACTAACAATTTCAAACAGGACCCTTTCTTAAACTTTAAACCAGCCAGTATACTTGTGTAATAAATTGTCGTCACTGCCTGTCACGAGTGCTTTAGTGCATGGGTCTATAGTATTCTCAATGTAAACATGGCCAGTTCTTCACTTAAAGCCGTCTAAAAAAAATTCAAAACGCGATGCTGTGTTCAGTCTTCCTCTTTAGTGAGTTTTGAAAATGTCATCTTCTAAGATAGTCACGGATACAAGGCATAACATGAATGAGTCGCGAGGTAGTTGAGCCCGGCTTTGTACGAAGTTTTCGCATTTTACTAAAACATTTACTCAAAAAATCGGATGCGGAAATCATTGTCATGGTCTGTTTGTTTGAAAATTGAGCGTGTTACTTGTTTACTTTGAAGTACTGATGTAAAATTTGCATTCTAGTAACATACACTGTAGGCAATACGTTGCATAATAAATAGCACCTTTCGACTACGTACTAGAAAAATGAAACTGTCTTGGCGGAAATATTTCTCTTGCCTACAGGATGTCTGCTTCTATCTTTGATACTAAAGTGTGGACCTCTTTCAGGGGCACCCAACGACAATCTTCGGAAGAATATCTGTTCGGAAGACGATTTGAGATCTAGAATTTTCTAAACATTTGTTGTAAAATTTCTTGCTTGCTCGTCTCTCCTAGGATTTTCGAACATCTAAAAAATGGTATAATTGCATATTTTTAACGGATTTTTACCCTAAAAAGGTCACCTAGAATTTTCGGGAGCCTTTTTTCTGGCTGAAATTTTCGAAAAGGTAAGTTTTGATCCCTACAAGACTGTTCTTTCAATTTGAAAAATTCAATTGAAATCTTGAGCTTTGTCATAATATAGGACCCTACTCTATTGACCATTAACCGAAACTGATATCCAGTTCCTCCATCTTAAAAAAATCCATGTAAGTCATAAACGTCTGAATCAAGCATGAATTTGTAAAAATATAGTTCCCCAGTTATAATATTAACAGTGAAATTTTTAATGATTTATAATTACAAAGAAACTTCGCTGACAATTAGCTCAATTGTATTGATTGTATGATCGATACTTGTGATCAGATACTGTCAAAGGAGTCGAGACTAGAAGCTACTAGAAACGAAATGAACCTTAGGTGTTTATGTACGGTAGTAAATTAGGTAAAAAAAACTGATTTCCCCTAATTTTGGTTCAACTCGTATTTCCTCGCGATCTTACACTTAGGCATTCCACGGCTTGGAGCGTGTTTCAAATGTAGTCAGCTACTGCCTTCCCGAAGTCAGTCGCGCTACTCACGCCCAGGAAGGAATACAGTTGACTCCCGATAACTCGAACCTCGCGCTATCTTGAACCAAAATCGATTCCCCCTGGATTTTCGTCATACATTTACTGTAATTTTACCCTCGGAAACTCGAATCTCCCGCTAACTCGAAGGAGTTTTTGTTTCCCCTCAGATCATTTCTATGTAATTTTACCCTCGATAACTCGAACCATGTTTTGATCCCTTAAAACCTTAAAAAGTCGGGGAAAACTGGCGTCCGAAATATTGAATTTTGAATTTCCCATTGACGTGTTGTAGGCATATTATAGTTTACTAGTGGAGGCTGGTGTTGTTTGTCACAAATCTTACGAGAAACAGCTTTACTTCTCAAAACAGTACAACGCATTCTCTAATTAGGCTATTTGTTACGTTAAATTCTGATTTATAATCATGAAGAATCTTTTAATTTTCACTTGACATTTCTACAAGTAAACGTGATTAAAATGGTTACTGTGCCGTAAAAACTGTTCCTTTCCTTACTCCCGGCTATTTTCTTCGAGCTCCCGATAACTCGAACGTTTCCCGATTTCCCTTGAAGGTTCGAGTTATCGGGAGTCCACTGTAAGGAGAAAGAAGTTATTGCCAACGAACAGCGTCGCGAAGACGCGAGGATGCGAGGTGACAGCCTAATAAAGCCGGTGTGCGAAAGTTTCAAGGCAGAATGAATCTCGAATCGATGTAATTTTTTAGTAATTGTTTGTATGCCTGATTCCCATATAAAAATGATGGTCATGCTCGTCGTCACTTTTAGCAGTAGAAATTTTGGTCTGACTTATGGTGTTCAGAAAGGAAAGCGATTATTCTTAACCCATAAAAAATTGCTGAGGGTTGTGCATAAAGATTAAGCTAAATAAAAGTAGCAAATGCCGTCATTGTGTTGGAGTATTGGGGTCAAATCCTGACTCGTCCCCAGTTCTCTCAGTCTCCTATTAATATTAACGAGAGAAGCGCGGTAAAGGGAAGTGCGGGGGATGATGGGAAGGAGGAAAGATACTTCATTTCCGCTTTCACCATCCCATCGTCCCCTTCGCACCAGTGTCTAATAGTCTCCCGCAACCGTTCCTTGACCGCTCACAAAATAATAAGAGACGACTGGGGACGAGTCAGTGGTGAAATCAAGCTGGAGCCACACCCAATTGAAGGGCTTAATTCCAATTTTCCAACTTACGGGCACGGTTTTTTTGATACGACAATTCCCTCCCCGGAAATCTATCTTTCTGTATCTACAGAGATATTCAGCTCTACTTTTCAAATTAAACGAAACAGCTTTCTTCTTCGGAAAGAAGTGCTGTTGTTATGTAAATCTTACTCTTAATCTCACAGTATCATCCTGGCTCAGAATTAAAACAATAGGTAGAGGCTGCTGACTGCTTTTACAATTCAAATGCAAGAACGCCAGCTAGTTGAAATACTCACTGCAACTAAGGTGCTGTTTATTTATCTCGAATCCATCAAACAATTTTTTAGGTAATAACTGGTCAAAAGGTGTCCCCTGATTTCTCTTTATCTAAATAATGTTCCCTTCAGCCGCCCACATGACTAGTCCTTTTAGGACCCACCCTGCCCCGCCTCATGCCTGCCGCCAGACTTATTATAAAGAAAGAATACAATGATTTTTTTCTATTTAGACATCCTGCAATAACGTTTTCGATAGAAAACCAATATATGCGTGCGCAAGAACACCAAATGCTTTGGTCAAAAGACGTTGTTGATTGAATTGTACTTTCGGTGGTATGTCAGTCACATAACTCTCCGGTAAATTTACTTTGTAGCACAACGGACGCCGAGCTAAACAACCTGGTTTGATGCATGCACCAGAGTAGCACACATTTTCCAAAGAAATATATGAAGGCTTAATCCAAAGTAAAATTTTACTCAGGGTCAAGAGCCATAATAGGACCAACTATGGCTCTTGTCGGGGTGTAAATTTTCAGCACACTTTTGAAAGATGAACGCTTTGGAAGATTCATTAAACACAGATCGATAGTAGACCTTCAGCAAACTCAAAATATGTACGCTTTACGAAGATTCAGCACACTTTTAAAAGATGAACGATTTACGAAGACAGAAAAGCAGACCTCAGCAAACGTTTGAAAGATGAACGCCCGAGGACACACGAATCACCGCGTGAGTTAGCGCGTCAAAATGAGGCAAAACGCGAGCAAGCGCCTCAAAGCGAGGCAATCGCCATCGACTCGACCGCTCAATTTTGGCCGCAAACAACAGGAAAAAAATCCTCTGGCACCCAGGGAAACCAAGATTATTATTGTTAAAAAAGGGTCTCCTAAATATTTCGGTAAAAATTCAAAACGTTCCGTAGAATCTTCTATTTAAGGTGCCGCTACTCCATGTTCTGGAACTTTCGACCGGGCCCATCAGGGTAGCTAACAGTTTCAGATGAGATTACCCAACTAAAACTTTCGAGACGACCAGAGTTTACCAAAGAAATCCGAACAGATAAATAGTATCTAGGGCAGTTACAAATTTACCACACAGGCTTCTAAAACATTCGGTCGTTGGGTGCCTCGATTCTAACGGTACCATCAGCTGAAAATATATCATTTGCTCTGACTTTAATGTTGACTTCAGTTCATTAATTTGTAGAAATATAAGCGCAGGAAAAAAGCATTGAATGATAAATTAAAGAATCAGAAAAAAGGCGGAAATAATGGGCGCAAGAAAGAACGGACTCTTTCGCTTGTCCGTTCTTTCTTGCGCTCATTTAATACTTACAAGCGCCTGCAACACAGTCAAAGGTCCCGAAGGGTAGTATAAAATTCAGAATGCACGCTATTTATTTTATGTTAAAGCCCATTTATTTAGTAATATAAAAAAGTTGCTCTAACATTGTTGTCACCTTGTGACAATAGTGAACATAATGTAAGCTCTAAATCCTACAACTTTCAAACAGATTTTCTGCGCAAACCTAAACTCCTGTCTCTGATAATCAAAATTTACTTCAGTTTGCTTACTGATTACCCCCGAAATATTACTCTGTTCATGATCATCTTTGAAAGTGAAAGAGAAACTCTGACCGTGCTGCTATTAAGCCTGTAGCGGAGGTAATTCTTCCACATAGATCCGGGATACTGAGTTCCAGCCTGTCTGAGCATCAGCAGATCCGTAACCAGCACAATTGCCGACCCAGAATCCCACGCGAACAGTACCTTTGTGGATTTTCTCACAGACTCCTTCAATGTGACGTACACGGTGCAAATTCTTTTTGCCGCTGTTTCCATATATCATGTAGACTATACCGTCAATGGCTGCTGGTGCTGAACACTCAGCACCGTTGAAAGTGAAATACCACCGTCTGCAGCAATGATGGCAGTTAGCGAGACGAAGATTTCCATTCCAGAAGACACGCAGTCCAGTGCTATCTGATGTTTTCTTGAAAATACAATCCTTTAAAATCGACAGAAGAAGAAAGATCTTAACTAGGTGAACCGAAATTAAACATGTGCGTTTAATTGATTCATGACAGTCAGGAAAAACCGACCCGAAAGCCGTGTATATCACTCGCTGTATCAGTAAGAAATTTCTCCCTGGAAACATTTTAACCATGGATCAACGAGCAAACTCATTTTTGCAAAGAGGATTGCTTGAACTCCTCTCACTCTTTACTGGGCTAGAGCTGCTTATTCTACTTTTGTAATGATTTTACCCTTAACTGTACTAGATAGCTTGGACCGTGGGAACAATTAAGTAGTATAGTCGGCCATGACGTATTTCACTCAAATTCAGACCAAAAGATATACATATATCTGAAACTGATCTGGTTTTTGGACCTTTTTCCTGCATTTTGTAGCATTCCGTGAATAGTATAGTTCGCACAAGTTTAGAAACACGCATCTTTTTCCCAAAGAACTTAACCAATGAGCGTTACACGTAATAAGGCAAATTTCAAAGTCAGACTTATTAGTTTGCTTTGGCTTGATTTATAAAAGCTAGCACAACCAACTCAGTCGTTACCTTTATCAATCCGGAGTCCCTGTCATCGTACATTTTCTTAAAAACGCATTGTTTCCAATTACGAGCAAACGATCCTCGAGCACCCTTGGGACCTGGGGGACCTTGACTTCCACGAGCACCTGTATCACCCTTGTTTCCAGGGGAACCAAAGGAACCTGAGGGTCCTTGAGGTCCCTTGAGGCCAGGAAGACCTTGCTTCCCACGAGCACCTGTATCACCCTTGTTTCCAGGGGAACCAGCTGAACCTGTGGGTCCTTGAGGTCCCTTGGGGCCAGGGGGACCTTGACTTCCACGAGCACCTGTATCACCCTTGTTTCCAGGGGAACCAGCTGAACCTGCTTCACCTTTGTCCCCATGTGGACCTTCTGGGCCTGCAGGTCCTTTAACGCCTTTGACGCCTGATGGTCCCGGTTTTCCACGAGCTCCTTCATCACCTTTGTTTCCTCGTGGGCCCATGGGTCCTTCAGGCCCATGATTACCGGGTGATCCCGCGACACCTGCTGGTCCGGCGGGTCCAGGGCTCCCGGGGATGCCTGGAATTCCTGGTGCACAGAAACACCCACCATTACCACACGAACCTTAAGGTGAAGTCTGTTGAGGAATACTCCAAATGAAAAATGTAAAAATTCATTCCGTTATAAATTCATGATCAATTGATTAAGTCAATCAATCAACCTCAGTCAAGCATCCTTAAATAAAAAAATCACCGTTCATTCATTCTACCTACCATTGACTGACTTTCACTTCTCATATATTAAAGCTATATATTACAATGCTTGCCAGTAAACAAACTCACCTTGTCACGTGGTCTGCTGCTGTTGTTGTCATTTGCAGAACACAAGTTAATCAGCAGTAAGAGCAGCCCGCATAACACAGTAACCAGCGGTATCTTCATAGAGGTTTGCATGATGAGGAAACCTGTGAAAACAGAAGAAGCCTATAATAAATATAATAAAATATAATAAAATATTTATATAGCGCTTATACTTTTCAGTTCTAAGCGCTCTAAGCCTCAAAATCATGGCCAAATAATAAAGGCATCGCTTTCAATGATTTGCTAACATTTTTGTTCAAAATGCAGGTAACAAGCAACGCAAATTGATGATCTGTGGCGAAGTTACTATGATTTGTTTAGGGGAGAAAAAAAATCAGTTTCATTCATCAATTTCAGGCACGCTTTTAGCATTACTTGAGAACATTATACCATGTCTTTGCAATTATCTGTCGGACTTCCACGGACGCTTAAAACTCTTCGACATTTCGTTGAAACGCTCGCTTATGATTTTAGCGCTTATGATAGAACGTTAGCGACACACACACACACAACAAAACAGGGCTAGTAGCAGTAAGCCTTACATTTAATATTTCGTGAAAAGAAACAGTTCAAATTGAAACCAGACTGAAAAGAACTCCAAGCAATCGTTTAATTAAACGAGTATTTTAGTTTGATTTGAAAGATTGTTGGAAACGTTGACTCAAGTCTTACCTTGCTTCTATGAACGACTGTAGTGATCCCAAGACGAACGATAAATTTTTTGACATTACCAAGGATGTTATGTCCTATTTTGACCAATTTTACATAAAAACGTGTTTTAGACAAGTTTGAAAGATTGTTAAATGTAAGTTACTAGAAGTATTCCTATTGGTTACATGTAAATCAGTCGGTCTTAATTGACCAATTGAAAGACGTCATGCACTCCTTTTGTTTTATTTAAGTGGCAAGTTAAAACGAGTTGGAAGGCTCCATGACGTTAAGCAATTATTTTGAAAACCGGCCAATGATAAGAACTGTTTTAAACGTCCTTTGAGATACAAGTTGAACCAAGTTTGAAGGGCACTGATGTGTTAATTTGACGAATGAAGACAATCATTCATGTTCTCTGCACATGTAATTTTTGGACAATTTTGCGTGCGACAGATTTGCCATTCAAAATCTTTATCAGTGTAACTTTATAGGCTATTCAGTAAAAACCTGCGACTAAGAAGCTACATTTTCCCAAATTAGCCAAAACAGGTTTACATAAATGGTAATTAGCACAAATTTAGGCGATTTCTGTTCTTAAATAGGTTCTTCTGATTTTCTGAAAGAAAAAATACATTGTAGCTAAGAGTATTTAGTTGTGTTCAGCTTATTCTTACATAAAATCACTGCATACCAATACATTCCAGTTGGATTGATAAGGCACCTATGTCTCCAAACGGGATCCTGCAGAATGTTGACTTTTTTATTTTCCAAGTGTACAAAATGTTTTTAAAACAGTATTTTTAAATAAGGATCTGTTTCAAATTTTAGGCTAAACAGGTTCTTGTCTAATTGGCCCAGGCAGTGAACTTCCCGAAAGATATCCTCGTTTCTTCCTCTTTTTTTAAATCTTACTTCTGACAATTTTGACTCCTTGAAGAAGCTCAGTCAATTCTGAAAAATACCCTTTAGATTTTTGGCACAACTGATGTATTGACTGATTAACATGCACAGTAGTTAGCTTTAAAACATACGGAAAATCAGAAGAAAAAAAATTCTCTGTAAAGTGTGCAAGCCCTTTTCAAGTCGAGAATTTTTAACTGAATTCACTCTCGAGAGTGACGCTAATACAGCGAGAGCCTAAATTATTATCAGACCGCGAGAGGCTTAATTTTTGGAGGATTTATCAGTTTTAGAAGAACGCGATTCCTAAATGTTCGTCTTTTAGCGAGTTTATTTCTAAAACATTTTCTAAAAAAAGTCGACTGAGATGTTTTTCAAAACCTCCACTGACACGGTTTATCATGAGACATTTAACTTACCTCTAAGTTTTCCAGTTGTACCACAGTTGTGACTGACTGAGAGTCAGGGAAAATAGGAAAATTGTGATTAATACAGAGGAACTTTAAAAGAATCCACGGTGAAGTAAAAATATACAAACCTACTCTGTTTTGGTTTTTAAGTCTTAATTCTTGTCTTGTCTTCGTTTTCCCGACTATTTTGTGATATTCATGAATCATCATTCTATGCTCGTAGGAACAAGTTAAGAGGACATTGTACCAATGTTCCAACGAGCAATGCTATTGGCTCTACTGTTTGTTTTGTCAGTCGGTGATTCATCCAATGAAATGGCATCTTTTACTGTGAGCCACAGCATACATGTAAGGTAATCATGGATCTATTACTTCCGGCTTGCAAAAAAAGAAGAAAATTTAAGAGTCTGTTTTTTATTTAGTGAATTAGTTTCTTATTTAACATTGATACTGTACTAGTAGTTGTCTCTTTACGACCAAAATCTTTAGGAGATTATTAAACGGAATATCTTTCTCAATTTTCATATGGCGTCACCAATTCAGAATTGGTTTGAGTCGCAAATTATTGAGTAAAAACACTTCATAACTATATGTAAACGAAATTAAAGTCATGGAACTTTTAAATCTTATTACGCGTTCGCTCTCACTCAAGATCTGCTTCAAAAGTCACACATAACCGAAATCTCTCTGTATGAACCCATCTGTTGAAGATTTTTCGTGCTCGATGATATACATTTTCTGTCCTTTTATTGGACGATTTTTCTTTCAAACTGATTTCTTCAGATTCTGACCCGTTCATTTTTCATCTTACTCGGTGACGTAACCTTTTTTTGGTTAAGAACGCGTAAATTTTGGGATGATGGTTTGAGTAAAACTGAGTGGAAAATTGACTTGAACATGTATAGATTTTATGATGCCTGGCCATTTTGTATCGATCACAATTAATTTCTAGTCCAGATCAGAATTTCCCTGCCCGTACGTCGAGTTTTAAAAACTGGGCTGTATTTAATAGTTCTTTTTAACACCACTTTTATTTTCTTTCTATTTTGTCTTTGCTTGGACGCATGGTCAACTTCTTGATTTATACTTTTGAAATAGAAGAATGCTATTATATAAAATTGTACATTTTTGTATTCCGAGGCTTAAAATTAAAAATGTAAAATCGAAATGGCATTGAAAGGAATCATCAACAGATGCGAATGCGGTTTCTATGCGATTGCATTGAGAAATCTGTAGTAAAAGTAGAACAGAGCCGACATTTTAGCCTCCGTCGACGTTTTAACATGATAAAACTATTGAAATCATACCTTCCAGTGATCCAGTTATCAAGCTTTCGTCTTCTAAGATGGGGCAACCGTGTAGCCCTTGACAAAGGGACGACAAGGAATTAACCTACATGCAACTTCTTGTTGAGCGAGATAAGGATTCTTCAAGCCATCTCGCTTGTTGTTGTTCCGAGCGATCAGTAAAGTACAGTAAAATCCCAATTTCTTGAACTCTCGGTGTTTTGAAATTCCCGAAATTTCCCTTCACCAGTGAAACACTATAATTTTACCCCCGATCTTTAAGCGTCCCGATAATTCGAACAAATTTGCTTTGCCATGTGTTGTTGGAAAAATGGGGATTCCACCGTAAAAAGCCATTTCCACTTTGTTTTCTTTGTATGTATAATAATTTTCTCGTCAGACCACGTTTAAAACGTACAAAGAAGGAGAGGGTCCAGAAGAGTGATTTCGACTGGGCTAGGGAAGGGAGGGTTGGGCGGTGAGAAGCAAAAGTGGGGTAACGGGTGGGGAGGGTGATGTGGGAATTTTTCTTTGTTTATTCGATTTCTGTTTTATAAAAGTTTTATCATATGCTGAAGAATGCCATTCTGAGAGTCCAAATTTGACGACTAGGCCTGAACTGGATTGTACATTAGCATATTTGGATTATTCAAAATGTGTTTTCTGTTATTGACGCCCGTGAAATGCGCTCTTCTACGCATTTCTCCTCAGTTACCGCAACTTTGTTTTCTCTTAACACGAAACACAAGTTCACGTAACTAATTAAAAACGATACTGACAATTTCAAACAGGGCCCCTTGTTTAACTTTAGACCAGTCAGTGTACTTAGGCAATGAATTGTCGTCTCTGCCTGTCACGAGTAAGCTGACGAGTGCTTCAGTGGGTCTATAGTATTCTCAATGTAAACGTAACCGGAGTTCTCGACTTAAATTAAAGCTGTCTAAAAAAATTCAAAACGCAATGCTGTACATGTGTTCAACGTCTTGCCCTTTACTGAGTTTTGAAAATTTCATCTTCTGAGATGGTCACGGATACAAGGCATGACTACAAAGTTTTCGCATTACACGCTAAAAAAATTACTCAATAAATCGGATGCGGAAGTCATTGTCATGGTCTGTTTGTTTGAAAATTGAGCGTGTTGCTTGTTTACTTTGAAGATCTTTGAAATACTGATGTAAAATTTGCATTCTAGTAACATACACTTAGGCAATACGTGATACGTTGCATAATAAATGGCACCTTTTGTCTGCTAGAAAAATAAAACTGTCTTATCGGAAATATTTCTCTTGCATACAGGATGTCTTCTCCCATCTTTGATACTAAAGCGTGGACCTCTGTTAGCCGACCAGGGCAGGTCTGGTCCCCGGGGGGGGCACTTGGGTATTTTTTGGGTGGGTATGTGCCGCCCGGGACTCCAAATTGGCACCCCGTTCTAGAAAAATTTTCCCCTAAAATTGATACCCCGTTGTAGAAATGGGCCAATTTTTTATACCCCGTTCTAGAATTCGCCCTAAAACTGGTACCCCGTTCTAGAAATGGGCCAATTTTTTATACTCTGTTCTAGGATGCAACAAGAGTACAACGGTTTGCTTGTTAACGCATTGAACCGTATTTTTAAAAGCAATCTGTCCTTGAACACTTTCAAATGGCTGCTTACAAAAGTGGAGCTTTCGGGCGTTCGAAATATTATACCCCGTTCTAGAAAACGCCTCTGAAATGGATACCCCGTTCTAAATCAGGAGCTTCAAAATCACGACCCGGTTGGGAGGCACATACCCGTATAGGTAATGTATGGGAGTACCCCCCCGGGGTCTGGACCAGTGCTTAAAATAAAGACTGTAGTTTCAATTTGAAAAATTCAATTAAAATAGCGTTGTTTTAATATAGGACCCTACTCTATTGACCATAAAACCGCCGAAACTGATATCCAATTCCTCCATCTAAAAAAATCCATGTAACTCTTACACGTCTGATGCAAGCAGGAGTCTGAGTGCAATGATTTAATTTGTAAAAGTTCCATAATAATCATTAACAGTGAAATTTTTAATGATTCACAACGAAACTTCGCTGACAATTAGCTCAATTGTATTGACTGTGTTATCGATACTTGTACTCAGACATTGTCAAAGGAGTCGAAACTAGAAGTTACTCAAACGAAATGAACCTTAGGTGTTTGTGTACGGCAGTAAATCAGGTTTAAAAAAACTGATTTCCTTTAATTTCGGTTCAATTCGTATTGCCTCGTGATCTTACACTTACTAGGCATTCCTCAGCTCAGTAGAGCGCGTTTCAAATGTTGTCAGCCACTGCCTTAATTGCCTGCCTTGCCGAACTCAGTCGCGGGCAGAACAGAATATGTAGAAATAAGTTATTTTAAAAGTTTACTGAACCGGTTTTTTTTTTTCGATTCGACAACAGCTACTTCATGCTGAAGTGTTGCGCTTTATAGAGTCGTTATAATAGTACGGTCATGCCAGCTTAGCAGGGAGGAGGCAAAGCGGTTTGAAATGGACTTGCACAATTTCACTTTGTCTAATGTATGCAGGATGTTCGAGGCACAGAAATTCTGATATAAAGGATGAACAAAAACTTTTTTTCTGGGTGTACTTATATTGAGGGACCAATAAAACGCAGCCCTTTGAGTCCAGTACCTTTCAGAGAGGGCTCTCGGGACACTAGGAAATGTCGCCACCCGGAAATATTTCTGGTTATAGTTTGGCTGCTCTTAATAGTTCTTGCCTGAAAAAGTCCTTGATCGACTATCTATTTGTATGGAGTATTATCTCTCGCGTAAATCTAAAGGCTAATCTAATGAGCTGTCTACCCTCTACAGGAACTCGAGAAAGGCTAAAATTTTCTGGATAAAAGTAACATTCCTCCATACGATTTTTTTAATCTGGAAGTTTGCGTTTTTCAGATTTTATTACCAAGATATTCCGCATTACGCGCGCTTGTTGTTTGAAGAGGTCTTCCAAAGATTTCGGTAAAAATTCAAAACGTTCCGTAGAATCTTCTATGTCCTCAAACTTGCGATCGGACCTATCAGTGTAGCAAACAGTTTTAGATGAGACGAAAAACCAATCTAAAAGTTTCAAGACGATTTAAGTTCCCCTAAGACATCCGAAAAGGTAGATATAGTCAGCTGTATAGTATTTAGGGAACCTCCAAATTTACAAAATTAGGTCGGTCGTTGAGTGCCCCGTTTTTAGCACCATCAGCTGAAGATTAAACTATAATCGCTGCTGTCTTCTGTATACTTAATTGTAAAATATAAGCACAGAAAAATAATCTTAAATGATAACCAGAGAATCAGGAGGAAGATAACAAAGGGAAAATAAAGGTCGAGAAGGGTAGTAAATTCATATTGCACGCAATTTATTTTATTTTATTTTGAAGCCCTTATATTTATTGAGATAACAAAAAATCGCTCAAACATTGTTGTCACCTTGTAACATGTAATGTAAGCTTCTGCTCTTGAAACCCTGCACTTTCAAAAGAGATTTAATGCGGAAACCTAAACCCCTGGCTCTAATAACCAAAATTTACTTCAATTTGCTTAGTATACTGCTTACCCCCGAAATATAAGTCTGTTCATGATTATCTTTGAAACTGAAAGAAAAACTGTGGCTCTGCTGTTATTAAGCCTGTGGGGGAGGTACTTCTTCCACGTATATCCGGGACACTGAGTTCCAGCCTGTGTAAGCATCAGCAGATCCGTAACCAACACAATTGCCTACCCAGAATCCCACGCGAACAGTACCCTTGTGGATTTTCTCGCAGACTCCTTCGATGTGACGTGGACGGTGTAAGTCCTTTTTCGCGCCATTTCCATGTACCATGTAGACTACACCGTCAATAGCACCTGGTGTTGAACACTCTGCACCGTTGAAAGTGAAATACCATCGCCTGCAGCATGCATGACAGTTGTAGAGACGAAGATTGCCACTCCAGAAGACACGCAACCCAGTAGTGTCTGATGCTTTCTTAAAAGTGCACTCCTTAAAAATCAACAAAGGAAGAAAGATCAGCGAGGTGAACTGAAATTAAACATCAGAGACAAACAATTACATGATCGTGTACAAAAACTGATTTGAAAGCTTTGGGTTTCACTTGCGGTAACTGAGGAATTTCTCCGTGGAAACATGTTAACCATGGATTAATTAAAACCAGTAAACTCATATTTCCATCAGGAGTTGAAACAATTCCCCTTCACCATTCATCTGACTCCTCGCTGGGCTATATCTGTGATAGTGTTACTGTGCTTTTTTAACTAATTTCACCATCAATACTACGGTCGACCGTTGCGAATCAAGGGAGTAGCGTGACCATTTTGACAAGTAGGCATACGGGTCCATACGCTTTTAAAAACTTTAAACAAAATAACGTTTTTGCTTTTTTAATACATAATTATTTCGGCAGTTTACAGGCTTCTTTACAATTATAGAACGTGATATCAAAAAAAGCTTTTAAAACGTACTTCTTTGAGCTGGTACTGGAATGTTTACCAGCACACTAGGCGAGGCGCCTTTTGTGCAGAGATTTGGAGTTTAAAAGTATCGGTTGGAAGAATTGCGGTGTGTGCATGTTTGTGTAATTTTTCTGCACGCTTATTTCTTTGCTGACTTTTGAGTTTTCCCCTTATTTCGATCATGAGCACGGGAAAGGAACAAACAATAATAGTCAGCATTTACTTATTTTCAGTTGTACTGAATCTCTTGATGTTTGTCGTTGGAAAAAAAATACGACATCTGTTCGCCAGGAGTAAATTTCCTGCAAAATTTAGCTTTTGAATGGGAAAATTTTCCAGATAAATCTTGAAAGGAATAATAATCAGTAAGGGTCGATTTTTTCCGTTTCTTGAATGCGCAATGTATTGTGGGATCGCCAGAAGGCAGATACTCTAAGGATGTTTCGAATTTATCACATTCCACTACTCAAAGTGTTGTATTTTACGATGCCCAATAACAACGATACAGACAGCGACAAATATGCCCAATACAAAGTCAAGTCACAAAGCTACAAATGGCTTTTACGTACAACAGAAAATCTTTTCAAAAAATTCTTTTTGGCAATTAGCGGAAAGGACGCAACGACCCTGCGAATTTCACTCAAATTCAGACAAAAACTATACGTATATCTTAAACTGATAAATTGGACCTTTTCCCTGCATTTGTATCATTCCATGAACCGCTCGCACAAGTTCCGAAACACGGATTTTTTTTTTTCTCAAATGATTCACCTCGAGTTTTTAAACCTGAAAATACACGACTGCAAGTGTTTTTAACGGCTTCAAAATCTCTGATACAGATCAACTCATTCTTGCACTAATATTTAAATTTGGGGTTTAGCCTTGTCTTTATCAGATATAAAGACACTCATTAAACATTAGTTTCTTTTGTTTTGTCTTTATGAATTAATAATGAGTTTTTAAATCGGAAAGACCAACTCAATTGTTACCTTTATCAATCCAGAGTCCCTTCCATCGTTCAGATTCTTAAAAACGCACTGTTTCCAATCACGGCCAAACGATCCTGGAGCACCCTTGGGACCTGGGGGACCTTGACTTCCACGAGCACCTGTATCACCCTTGTTTCCAGGGGAACCAGCTGAACCTGTTTCACCTTTGTCCCCACGTGGACCTGCTGGGCCTGCAGGTCCTTTAACTCCTGGTGCTCCCTGTCTTCCACGGTCTCCTTCATCGCCTTTCTTTCCCCGTGGGCCCATGGGTCCTTCAGGTCCATGATTGCCAGGTGATCCCACAACACCTGCTGGTCCCGCGGGTCCAGGGCTTCCTGGGATGCCTGGAATTCCTGGTGCACAGAAACACCCACCATGACCACAGGAACCATAAGGTGAAGTCTGTCGCGGAATATTTAAAAATTCATTCCGTTATAAATTCATGATCAATTGATTAAGTCAATCAATTAACCTCAGTCAAGCATCCTTAAATAAAAAATCACCGTTCATTCGTTCTACCTCACTAAGTTCTTTCAGGTTAAATAGTTCAAGTAGGATCAACTGAACTTCACTTCTCATATATTAAAGCTATATATTACAATGTTTGTTTAAAAACACACCTTGTCATGTGTTTTGCTGCTGTTGTTGTCATTTGCAGAACACAAGGTAATCAGCAGTAAGAGCAGCCCGCATAACACAGTAGCCAGCGGTATCTTCATAAAGGTTTGCATGATGAGGAAACCTGTAAAAACAGGAAAACGCTCAAAATTATGGCCAAATATTCTTTAAAAAAACATCGCTTTCAATGATTTGCTAACAATTTTTTTTTCAAAATGCGGATAACAAGCAACGCGAATTGATGATCTGTGGCGAAGTTACTATGATTTGTTTTGGAGAGAAAAAAAATCAGTTTCATTTATCAATTTCAGGCTAGCTTTAAGCATTACTTGAGAACATTACCACGTCCTTGCAATTATATGTCTGACTTACACGGACGCTTAAAACTCTTCGACATTTCGTTGAAACGCTCGCTTAAGATTTTAGCGCTTATGATAGAACGTTAGCGAATGCTAAGCAATATTCAAACAAAAAAAACACACAACAAAACAAGGCTAGTAGCAGCCTTACATTTAATCTTTCGTGAAAAGAAACAGTTTAAATTGAAACCAGACTAAAAAGAACTCCACGCAAGCAATCGTTTAATAAAACTGAATTATTTTAGTTTGATACCTAAGATTGTTGGAAACATTGATCAAGACCTACCTTGCTTGTATGAACGACTGTAGTGATCCCAAGACGAATGATAAATTTTTGACATTACCAAGGATTTTATGTCATATTTTGACCAATTTTACTTAAAAACGTGTTTGAGACAAGTTTGAAAGATTGTTAAATGTAAGTTACTAGAAGTATTCCTATTGGTTACATGTAAATCAGTCAGTCTTAACTGACCCTCAACTGAAAGGAGTCATGCTCTCTTGTTTTATTTAAGTTGCAAGTTAAAACGAGTTGGAAGGCTCCATGACGTTAAGCAATTATTTTGATAATTATAACTATAACAAAATTGTCATTGGAATTCCTTGTGTTTTAATTTAAAAAATAGCATTATATCACAAATTTTGTTAAAGTTATGATTAATTGGTAACAGAACTTCGTGTCGTCCAATTCGGTCTGTAATCATACTCGTGATTAAACAAATCGGACTCCCGCTACGCAGTCGTCCGATTTTGTATGACTACAGACCGAATTGGACTCCACCCAGTCCTGTTACCATTACAAACCGGCTAATGATAAGAACTGTTTTAAACTTCCTTTGAGATACAAGTTGATAAAAAATAAGATCCCGCAACAAAATTATTAAACCAAAACATTTTTCCCGCTAAAATTTACTCCAGAGTATTGAATATACTCTGACTAAAATTTATTACACAAATATACAGTCCTAAGAAATCGTGTCTGTTCATTTACAACTCGCCTCTTCAATTCAGAAACAAAACAGTATACAATGAATTGGTTCTACATAGTGTACGCATACTGTAGTACTGTTTGAAAATCTCTATTTCTATTACACCATGATTGCTCTTACCAAGAGCCATACAAGAACGAAAATATTATCAATGCTGGGTACTGGGTAATTTTTGAAAATTAATTCTTAGCAAGAAAAACCAATGTGTCCCAGTATGGCGAATGCCGTACGGCCGTTCTTCACGATATCTCATAGCTCGCTTACACACTACACAAAATCGTGACTTTCTTGAATCTATAAGCTTTAGTTTTTAATCCAATCTGTCAGCAAGTTCTCTGTTGCTCTTTATGTTGATAATTTAATTAAATACTTCGAATGTTTAACCCCACAATCAGTAAAATCTGACAAACGAGGGAAACTATTTTGAAATAACAAAGTTTAGAAGGAATAAAATCACGCTACACTCTTGCTTCACAACACCTAGTCGCCAAAAATTATTTTCCGCGAAACAGAAAAAAATGCCCAATCCGCAAAAATTTAATTTCATGCCACACGGTACACCCACCTAGCTTGTTTTGTATCGACCATCAATTATTATTATAGTTATCATTTATTTATAGTTTCAGTTCAAACAGTTTAATGAGACCCGTGGGTTGGGGTGGTGTCCGACGCGGGAATGCCGGTTTAGCAGGGTTACTCCTTCCTTTCATACGCTGTCAGCTGTCTGTTGTGGTAAACTCGTTTTCATACAATACATAATTTGTATCTAGTCTAGGTTTTATGGCAGCCCAGTATACACCTTCTGGTGTCTAGTTAAAAAAATAACAAAAATAACGCAACTGTGAATGACTAGCTGTCAAATAAGTCTGGCCGCGATGCACGTCGTCAGCTGGGGCACCCAAAGACCGTTTTCTGAGAAATGATCTGAAATGGGTCGTTACGCATCTTGGAGTGCTTTAAAAGCAATATAAATGAATAATTCGCATCGCTACAAAAATTTGATCTGTTCGGTTGTCCTAGGAGTGGTTTGAACCTCTCGAATTTTTTAGGGCTGTTTTTCGCCTTTCCCGAAAACAACAGCCTACAGTGAAAACTTTCCGAAAACGTAAGATTACCTGACGAGCTTTTCCCTTAGCCGAATTTTTTAGGGGTCCTTTCAAATTTTCTCCGAAAACTTTATCTATTGTGGGAATGTCTATCAGATAGCATCGAGCGAGTGCAGAAACGGGCGCTGCGCACCATCTTTCCTGTGCTGCACTACCAAGAGGCCTTAGCTACTACCGGCTGTGTATCACTCCACACAAAAAGAATGGAGCTGTGTAGCAAATTATTCACAAAGATAAAAGAGCTCAAGTCCCGTCTACGCCACGTTGTTCCACCGACTCGGTCGCAGGCGCACTGCCGCTCCCGTCGCAACAAAGACAGACCATCTCTTATAAGTTGCAAAACTGAACGCTTTAAACGAAGCTTTTTGCCGGCGATGTGCCTTTATGCTCATGGCATGTAATTTAGGAACTTATGGGAATGTATAACTTGATATATATTTCTAGTTTCTAGTTTTTTTTATCTAATTTATTGTATTATATCTTCTCATAATTGTAAGACCCAGTCCATTTTGAACACGATGTAATTAGTTTAAATTATTTTTTTTTATTAATATCTATATCTTTGTAAAATAATTTCGTAATTCGCTTATTTCTAAGCGCGACGACTTTATTAATAAACCAGATTTATTTTTTTATTTATATTTATAATTTTCTAGGGCGACGTAGAATGTATAGAAAATTCTAGGTGTAATAATAAGAATAATTATAATTAAAAAAATAAGAAGAACAAAAGAAAAGGCATTTAAGTGATTTTAAAGCCACTTTCAAACGTCTTGTACCCTGCCAAACTCAATTCGCACGGCACTTACTGAAAAATCTGAAATACGGCATGGCACTGACTGATTACAACGCACATTGAACGCAGTCAGCTAAGGCAGTTGGCAGAGTTTGGATCAGTTGGGATGGCCCAGGGCACAGCTCAGTGTTCTCTTCTTCAGTGTTCTGTTCTGTTTTTTGTGTTCGTTCCCAAGGGGTAAGGTGCTCTGGGTGCTAAGGTAATAGGAGAGGACAGCTGATGGGGGGGATCTGAAGAATAGGTCCAGTCGTAAAGATCAGAAAGATCAGTAGATTACGCGTTTTATAACAGTTCTTTAAACAATTTAAACAACCGTTTAAATCAGGTACTGTTTCGGCGTCAGTGTGTCCCTACGGGTAATTGCTTAAACAGAAATTTGGTAAGAAAACACTCAGAACACTGGAATAACCAAGATTCTGGAGCCTGGAGATTCCTCCAAGTATAGATAATAATTGACAATTAGGTGAATTATCAGCTGACGATTACAGTGAACTATCAGGCTGAATTATTCCTGTTATAACACGACTGACACGAGTGCGCGTTGGGCTGGTTGGGTATGAATCTGCTGATGAGTTGGCTATAATATAATGTGTCAGTGATGGGTTAGTATTATGAAAGAGAAAAAACATCTTTCCTCAGCTTTTTTTTTTTTCTAACAGTTGCAAGACTGCAGTGAGACTTCTGAGACTGATTATGTTTTTTCCTTGTTTGTCATATTCGTTTTTCAGTGAAAGTTAAGGAACACAACAATCCGAACAAAGGTTCGAAAGGTTCGGCAGGTGTATACAATTTCGCGACTGCAAAGCCGCAGTCAGTGAACGAGTGAACACTGAGTGAAGCAAGATGGGCAATTGAAAACAATGGATATTCAAGTTCGGGTGAAAATCGAATAAACAGAATAAAGTGGATATACTATAGTCACACTGTGTGGATAAAGCTAAGCCATTGGTTGGTCTGCCATTTTTCAACTTAACTTTTCTGTGGTCGCAAAGCGAATACCAAATCCAGCGATCTACTGTTTTTCACATGTACTGTTCAGACTGTTGCCTTTTATACTCATTGCATTTACTTTGCATTATGTTTTACCTGAGTGGAAAACCTAATTTTTCTCGTCAGGGGTACCCAACGACTTTTTTCTGTAAAATAACTGTTCGAAGGAGCAAATATTGCCTAGAAATTTCTAAAGCTTGTGAAAAGCTAAAACTTTCTGGATAACCGTTCCATTCCGCCGCTAAAATATTTGGACTTTTTCCAATAGCTCAACTACGATTTTCGGAGGTTGTGTTAGTCACATTCTAATACCAAGATATTACGATTGTTGTTAAAAAAAGGTCTCCTAAAACTTTCGACGTAAAGACAAAACGTCCCCTAAAACTTTATTAATGAAAGCAAGGCTCTTTCATGTCCTCGTACTTTCGACCGAACCCATAAGGGTAGCCAACACTTTCAGATAAGACGAAAAAGCCACCTAAAACTTTCGTGACCACCAAAGTTCGCGTAAGACATCCGAACAGATAAATAGTTTTTAGGGCAACTCCAAATTAACCAAACGGGCTTCTAAAGCACAGAGAAAACCATTTGAGACACTTCTGGCGTATTTGGAAACATTGGGTCTTTGGGTGCCCCTGATGGAAGATTATTTCTGCCTGAACCGCTTACCTGTTTTCAGCAGTCTGTGTTTTCAGCAACCCAGCTACACTTGACTGAAAAACACTGCTAGTTGTTTAAGTTTAAGTTTAAGTCATTCATTGAGCATCAACTTGACGTATTTTAGAAACCAAATATAATTAAGAGATCTTTCATTTCTTGTGTTAATACAGCTTTATCTAAAGGGACAATTTGTGAGAAATAGTCGCGAAGCGTTTTAATAATGAACATAACGTACGAGTATTGTTTTAACAGCCGCCGTTTGTCTGGAACGTTAACACCTGCTTCAGTGTTGGTGCTCGCCCATCCCCCGCGAGGGTTTTCTTCACTGGGAACTCTGGTGTAACTAATATTTCCAAATTCTAATACGATCCAGAAATGATAGACGAAGGACCACTTCATATAGCGCAGAGTCAACAACTACAGTCTGTAGTGAATGAAGAAAACGTACATAGGACGTTTGACAAGAAAATAACGTGTTAGAGCAATGTTTAAATCTTATCTGCACGCAGTTCAAATACGTGACTGAATTTCATTAGTGTATTTCTTTCGAACAGAGGCTACACAGCCGTTGCGTGATGACACTAAAAACGGCTGTGTAGCAGACTAAGGACGTGTAGACCCGTGATCAGCTCTTACTAATTTTTCCTCCCGTGTTCACGAGCCAGAACTGATTTATACCCTGTTTTATACGCGTAGAACAAACTGCCATCAACAAATAATAATTTCGGTAAAGTATGTTAAAATAACTCGAGTTGTTAGTTCAAGTGACATTTTTCTTGGCACTCAGTGTAGCTGCTTAAAGCCGTCCTCATTTACTCAAGAAGAAATGAAGACAATAAACCAACAAGGCTGTATTGCAAAGAAGAAAAGCTCACTCATCTAAGCAACTACGTACTCAACCCGAAAAAAATCAAGGGCACCCAGTGACCGAATGTTTTGAAATATGAGAGAAGTGTCTCAAATGGTTTTCTCTATGCTTTAGAGGCCTGTTTGGTTAATTTTGAGTTGCACTAAAAACTTCTTATCTGTTCAAATGTCTTAGGGGAACTTTAGTCGTCTCGAAAGCTTTAGGCGGCTTTTTCGTCTCATCCAAAATTTTCAGCCACCCTGATGGGGCCGGTCAAAAGTTCAAACGCATGGAGTTGTTGTACTTCATTAGAAGATTCTAGGGGACGTTTTGTCACTCTAAAGACCGAACATCTCAGGGGACGTTTTTTAACAATAATCGCAATATCTTGGTAATAAAATGTGAAAAACACAACCCTCCGAAAATCGTAGGTAAGTTCCTGAGTGGAAAAACTCGATCCGAATATCTTAAACAAACAGAACGGTTATCCAGAAATGTTAAGCCTTTCTAAACCTTTAGAAACTTTTAGGCAATATTTGCTCCCTCGAACAGTTATTTTACAGAAAAAAATTCGTTGGGTGCCCCTGCGTCGTATTCCTCGCACTGTTTTTCTTTTGTTTTCCTATAGTGGATATTTCGCCTTTGCTAGCTGCGCGATTCACCGCTCAAAGAGTTTAAATTTCTCCTTATTTTTTTGGTTTCTTGAAAGAGAGCGCGAATTCATCATACCTTTATGCGAAAACTATTTAGCAAGTAACAATTAAAGGCTTTTTTCTGCGGTTTGCATGGGTGTTTATCAGTTTTAAAACTTTTAGCCTTCAGGTAATAAAATAATGCTTCTTCACATTTTCATATTTTCTAGATGTTCCTGGACTTCGAAAAAGGAAGAAATTCCCTGTTTTTGTAATTATTTATTTAGTTTCTTATTTAACATTGATACTGCACTCTTGTTGTCTGTTTGTCTCTTTACGACCGGATGAAGAAATCTATAGGAGATTATTAAACGAAATACCTTTCTCAATTTTCATATGGCGCCACCAATCCAGAATTGGTTTGAGTCGCAAATTATTGAGTGAAAACACTTTTCATAACTAAATGTAAACGAAATGAAAGATCCGAGAGTCGTGGAACTTCTAAGTCTTATTACACGTTCGCTCTCACTCAAGACTGTTTCAAAAGTCACAGATAACCAGAAATCAGTCTCTGTAACAACCCATCTCTTGAAGATTTTTCGTGCTCGATGATATATATTTTCTATCCTTTCATTGAACGATTTTCCTTTTAATATTTCTTTAGATTCTGACCCGTTCATTTTTCGTCTTACTTGGCGACGTAACCATTTCTTGGTTAAGAATAATGATATGTATTGGGATGATGGTTTGAGTAAAACTGAGGAAAAAATACTACCAACACGTTTGGATTTTGTGACGCGTGGCTCATTTTGTATCGATCATTTTAATTTCTAGTCCCGATCAGAATTTCTCTGCCGGTATACGTCGAGTTTTGAAAACTGTGCTATATTTAATTGTTCTTTTTAACGACACTTTTATTTTTTTCTTGTTTTATCTTTGATTGGACAGATGGTCAACTTTAGTCTTGATTTACACGTTTGAAATATAGAACGCTATCAAATTGTACCTTTTTGTATTCCGAAGTTTAAAATTAAAAATGTAAAATCGAAATGACATTGAAAGGAATCAGAATCTGATGCGAATGCGGTTTCTACACGATTGCATTGAGAAATCTGTAGTAAGACTGGAACAGAGCAAACATTTATAGGCTCCGTCGACGTTTCAACATGCAAAAACTATTGGATACATACCTTCCAGTGATCCATTTATCAAGGTTTCGTCTTCTGGCGGAAAATTCAAGGGTCAATCGTGAGCAAAGGGACGGCAATGAATTAACCTACATGCAGCTTCTGGTTGAGCGAGACGTGGATTTTTCAAGCCATCTCGCATATTATTGTTCAGAGCAATCAGTGAAGTACAGTAGAATCACGATTTCTCGAACTCTCGGTTTTTTTTTCTTTTAAATTCCCGATATTTTGAACCAGTCCTAAATTCCCTTCACCAGTCAAACACAGTAGTTTTACCCCGGTTCTTCAAACGTCCCGATATTTCGAAGAAATTTGCTTGTTTTGTAAAGCAATTCTCACTTTGTTTGCTTCGCATGCATAATAATTTTCTCGTCAGACCACGTTTTACAAAAAAGTGATTTCGACTGGGGTAGGGAGGTGAGATGTGGCGGCGAGAAGCAAAGGTGGGGTAAGGTGCAGGGAGGGTGATGTGGGAATTTTACTGTGTTCGATTTCTATTTTATAGTAGCTTTATCATATGGTGAAGACGGGCACTCCGAGGGAATTCTAAGTGTTACGAGTAGACCTGACCTGGATTGTACATAGTATACTTGTTTTACTCAATATGTGTCAGTCTTCTTTTAATGACGCCAGTGAAATGCGCTCTTCTACGCATTTCTCTTCAGTTACCGCAACTTTGTTTTCTCTTAACGCAAAACACATTTCAAGTATAACCTAAGAACGATATCCTTTCAAACAGGACCCAGTCTAAAATTGTCGTCGTTTCTGCCTGTCGCGAGTGGCATGCTTCAATGGGTCTGTAGTATTAATTCCCAATATAAACGTGGCGAGTTCTCAATTTAAGCCTTCTAACAACATTCAAAACGCATATGGTGTTCACAGTCATGCCCTTTAGTTTTGTAAATTTTATCTTCTAAGAAAGCCAAAGATACTAGGAAAAAAAATGAAAGATGCGCGAGTTGGTAAAGCCTTCGTACAAAATTTTCGAATTTTACTAAAAAATTTACTCAAAAAATTGGATGCGGAAGTCATTGTCATGGTCTGTTTGTTTGAAAATTGAGCGTGTTATTTGTTTAAAATGAAGTAACGGTGTAAAATTTGCATATTTGTAACATACCCTTAAGCAAAACGTTGAATTCTAGAAAAATAAAATAGAATAAAATATCTGAAACTGCTTTAGTGGCAATATTGTTCATGCCTACATGGTGTCTACTTGTATCTTTGATAGTAAAGAAAAAAAGAACGTGCGTGGACCTCTGTTAGCAGACCAGGGTCTGGCTTAGTGCCCCAAAATATACTGTAGTTTCAATTCGAAAAATTCAATTTTCCAGAATGAAATAGCTTTGCCATAATATAGGACCCTCTTCTATTGACCATAAACCGAAACTAATCGATCCAGTTTCTAGTTATAATAAATGTCGTCTAATACAAGCAGGAGTCTCAAATTCTACAACGAAGTAAAAATTAAATCTTTACGCATAGCAGTTAATCAGGTAAGAAACTGATTTCCCTTAATTTGGTTCAATTTGTTTTGCCTCGCGATCTTACACTTAGGCATTCGTCGGCTTGGAGCGCGTTTCAAATGTAGTCATCTGCTGCGTTACCGAACTCAGTCGGGCTCACTGCCTACTATACTCACGCGCAGAACGTTTATTAGTGCGCTAATTGCTCTGCTACACTACTTGAATTCCACTTAAACGTCGTTCTATTGTCGTGTCAAACTCAATTATATACTACAAATGTATTAAAATGTTTAGAAAGTATTTTAAAGTTTATTGAACCGTTTTCTTTTTATTTCTTTGTTTTGTTTTCGATTCGTCAACGGCTACTGAAACTGTCGCGCTACCGTGGCGCTAGAGTCATATTCCGGCTTCGGTCGAGCCAGCTTAGCAGAGAGGAAGCAAAGACGTTTGAAACGGACTTGCAAAATTTCACTTTCTCCAATGTATGCAGGATTTTTGAGGAACAGAAACAGTCTGATATAAGGGATGAACAGAAATTTTTCTGCGTGTAGTTTTATTTAGGAACTAATAAAACGCAGCCCTTTGAGCCCAATACCTTTCAGAGAGGGCTCTCGGGACACTAGAAAATGTTGCCACCCGGAGATATTTCTGGTTCCAGTTTGGCTGATCTTTATACTTCTTCCCTGAAGAAGCCCTTGATCGACTTTCTATTTTTATGGAGTATTAACTCTCACGGAAATCTAAAGGCTGATCCAGTGCGTAAAAATGATGTCTTCCACCCTTCAAAGCTAAGGAGCAGAGCATGTCGCGCAAACTACGTAAACCCCCGATGGTACATTGTATATCATAACCCGTTCTTTTCCCCAGATTACTCCATTTAAATTAACTGCATCAAAATAAAAACAGATCAGCTGTAGTTAGTTTTTCAATAATCGTTTTTAGCCGAATTCCTATATGAAAATGACGGTGATTCTCGTCAGTAGAAATTTCAGAGTTTGGTCTGACTTATAGGGTGTTCAGAAAAGAAAGAGATTATTTTTAACCCAAAAAAAATTGCGTACGGTTGTGCATAATGATTTAGCTAAATAAAAGTAGCAAATGCCGTTATTGTGTTGGAGTTTTGGGGTCAAATCCTGACTCGTCACCAGAGGTCTCTCAGTCTCCTATTAAAATTATTAGAGAAGCATGGTAAAGGGAAGTGCGGGGGATAATGGGAAGGAGCAAAGACTTTCTTTTCTCCTCCACCTTCCCATCGTCCCCTTAGCACCAGTGCCGTAATAGTCTCCCGCGACCGCTCCTTGACTGAGTCAGTGGTCAAATCAAGCTGGACCCACACCCAGATTTGTTCTTCACTGAGGGGCTTAATTCAAATTTTCCAACGAGCACGGTATTTTTGGTGCGAAAATTCCCTTCCCGAATTTTTACCGCTCTGGATCTACTGAGATATTTAGCTCTACCTTTCAAATCAAACAAAACAGCTTTGTAGTCTTTGGCGATTAGTAATTTTACTATGTAAAGCTTGCTCTTGATCTCACAGTATCATCCTGGATCAGACGAATTAAAACAATAGGTAAAGGCTAGACTGCGTTTACAGGTAACTGAACTAAAAGTGCTAGAACGCCAACTATTTGAAACATTCACTGCAACTAAGGTGCTGTTTATTTATGTCAATTTTTGTAGATAATAATTAGTCAAAAGGTGTCTCCTGATTGCTCTTTAACTAAATAAAAATGTTTCCTTCAGCCGCCCACATGACTAGTCCTTTTAGGACCCCCCCGCCCGCCTCATGCATGCCGCCAGGCTTTTTATAAAGAAAGAATACAATGATTTGTTTCTCTTTAGACATCCTACAATAACGTTTTCAATCGAAAACCAATGCATGCGTGCGCAAGAACACCAAACGCTTTGGTCGAAAGACGTTCTTGATGGAATTGTACTTTCGGCGGTATGTAATCTTGAAAAGGTTCAGGCCCCAGTTGTTACAAAAGAGGGATAACGTTATCTACTGGATAAGTTTCTATTCAGTGGATGACATAGTTGGTTTTCCTAATACTTATTAGGGATTTGTAACTAAACAAATCTGACGTTTAAAATGTAAGGCAGTGGAGGAAATCCTTTCTCTTGGTCTGGCATCATTTCACAATGAAATCAAATGTTTATTTTTTTTTGGTGAGATTCGGATTTCCCTACTATGAGGAGTGAAGGGCGGCTGGCATTACTTTTATAAACTAAATACTTCCAATACATGTACTACATTACTTGCTAATGTATCTATCCAGAATAACTGCAAACTTATCGTAGGTTTCTAATGACCTACAGAGGAAATAACAGCGATAGCACGAGAGCTGTAATCAAGGTAATAACACACCCTCGTTGTATTTCCCCCTCACCCTTAGGGTCACCCTTATTCCCAGGGGACGAGGTTGCGTTAGAAAAGGGTGGAGTGGACGAGGATTCGTTAGGGAATAGTTGGGAGCAGTTAACCTCCTCTTCATACTCATTCCACCCGGGTGTGGCGATGTTAATAAGCACACCGTTGGGATCGTCCACCGCACAGCGCCTGTTGCCTCCCACCCAGCCTAGCGGGCGTGTCCAGGTTAGATTGCGATCTTGCAGGAACTGGCACCATCTAGAGACGAACAGAGATCGATAAAAGAAGGTTTTTGTTTTGATTGATTATGATTACCTGATATTGATGTACAACGAATCTCTCCTGCTAAGCCAACGACCACCCAAAATACGGTCAGATTACTACCAGTAATAGGGTGTTAAAGATCGAAAATGTTGTAAAACCCAACCCAAAGTGATTAGCTTAGCTAAATACAGTTAGCGACGAAGCACCAAAGAACCAATCAGACGCAAGTGCAATGCGTGATAAAACAGTACAGGTAGTAAATTTTCCGCCCTATTAATAGGCTGCAAAGCAGGCGTTTTTTTTTTTTTTAACGAAAGCGCGACCTAGAGGTACAGTGATCATGGCCGCCATCATAAAAGCAACTGGAAAACTAAGGTAGGAGGGGCGGGCAAGGACGAGGGCACTGCAAAATACGCCTGCTTTGCAAGCTACTCTATTAATGAATGAGAAAAATTTAATATTCCTCATATGTTGGTGTGAAGGGAATCCAAAGAAAAAATTCCAGACCGAAATCTGTGAGTAAAATCTCTTAATGAGAGTAAGAACCCCTGGTAAACAGAGTGAAAACTTCCGAAGTACACGACATATGAGCTAATCCGAGAGAAATCTAAAAAGCCTCGCACAACTTGTCTTACACTCAGTTAAAAAGCATTTTTCTAGATGTCCATTATCGAGATGAGTGTCTTTCAAAACTATACTCCTGGAAATCCTATACAAAACACGTGCTTGACTGACTATTCTAATCCAGTGCTCGCGTGCATTGAGATCTTAATTCTAACATCATATATTGCACAAGCTAAAGCGTAAAACAAAGTCTAATGTCTTTATAGACAAGCGTACCTGTCGACCTCAAGTGAAGTATTAAAGTTGAAGGTGTAAGACAGGCCGTGTCCGTCAAACTCTTCCAGCAAATGAGGAATGAAGGAGGCTGGGTTGTAGGTCATGTTTCGTGGATGGAATGGCCGAAACTCCACAGTGCCATTTGCGGCGATCAGCGTTATCACCCATCCAATCCAGTCCACTCCTCTTTCCACGGTCATGTTCAAGTTATTGCTGTACCAATTTTGTATCTCTAGCAAGTCATGCGAGGTGTAATAAAATGCCATACTGCTGACACCTGTTATTAACAAAGAAAAGACTGAAGTAAACGGTCTCCCTTGCCAAGCTTTTTCATTAGCCAATCAGAGTTAGAGGCTATCATGACGCGCCCTCATGCCTTCTGATTAATTCTGTTTATCTTCCTCCTCTTAAGCAGTCTATTTTTGTCCGCTAAATAAATCTCTTCGGTTTTGATTAGCAGCCGTAACATGGGCTCCTGTTTAAGTTAAGTTTAACGACACAATCAATTGACAACTGTACAACCCTTGTGATATTCCACAGGCTCTTCCCGTCTGTTCATTTGTAAGGATATCTCAAACTGGCAACTATATACAATTTACGATTTAGACTACTGCGCAGCAATTTTTTGTAGATATGTCTACCTCCGCTTCAAGTTCGTAAACAAGATTCGATTTCATACGAGATGTGCGCTAGTGTTCAAATGCAGAACAGTCATTTTCCCATCAACGCTAGTCTACAAGAAAAATGTGACGTAAAACAGAACCTGGGCGGCAGTAAGGCTCTAAAAAGTGATTAAATAAATGATGACGCAAGGATCGGCGCTTTGCAGTGCATCTCTCGTAAGAGCATAGAAGTAAGAGACTATTATCTTGTAGCCTTCAATGGATACTTTTTACCTGTAGGCTCGGCTGGAGTGTGATTCCAATGGGCCAAATTCAACGGTATCCCATTTGGATCTATGACGTAGCAGTGACGTTCAAACCAGGTCTCAGTTTTAATTGGCATTGCCAATGGATAACCTGCCTGTGTAAACGCCGCGCACGCAGCATCCACATCTCCCAGATTGTAAGTAAGGAACATGCCTTTGCCCGCGAAATTTTTGGCCAGCTGAGGTCTAGCGCATGCATGTTCTGCACCCTCCACGACAAAGTCAAGATAAGCCACACCTGTAATGAAAGAAGATTGGCAAATGAGTGGATCGCACACGATTGATCTGTGAGGCGCGTAGCAAAACCAAAAAACGCAAATTTAACTGTTTATTATCAAGATGGTCAGTCAATATATTTAAAATTGACCATTGAAAAAAAGTGTCACCATTAAAATTCTGGTTTAAGGACCGAAAGTACGTTTTATGTGGTTTTCATAACCATTCTTCTGTGTGTATGCCTTAGTTCAGTTTGATATTGATGGTGAAATTCTGCTTAGAGTAAGCCGGGCCGATCAAACGTGCAAGTATTGAGCAAAATCTTTCTGTTTTTGAAACACGAATAAGTAGATATTTTCTTAACGAGCTGCAATTATTCAACACGACAATTTCTCATCTGTGTTACCTCTGTTTATAATTTTGTGACCTTGGCCTTTATTACAGCCAGTCTGATAAAAATCTTAGCTAAGCACTGTAAGTAGTATTAAAAGTAGAGATTTTTCCACAACCTGGTCCAGGCGAAAAGGAGATAAATCCTGGGGTTTCCTTCACCACTTGAAATTTCAAGAACTTGGTGTAAAACTGTTTGGTTTCATTCAGCTTGCTAGTGCTCACTGTGATGTCAACATTCACAAGCCCTGAAAAAATAAAAAGCCGTTTCTCGTTTACCTATAAGACAGACACCTTTTAGACCTGCACAAGGCCAACACGTCCGGAAGTTAACTTTTTTTTTTTTTTTTGCTGGAGGAGAATCTATGATTGTTTCTACCCCCCCCCCGCCCTGGATGAGAAGTTAGAAGATTACAGGGTTTCCCTTAGCAGTACGTTGCCCATAACCAAGTACCCCCGGGTGAAGAGAGAAAAAATGGAGCAAAGTTATTGATGAAAGACTGAAAGGGACAAACGCGAAGCGAAGACTTGAACCCAGACTACACTGAAAATTAAAAGGAGCTGTTTCAGCCCCAAAGTGCCAATTCAAACCACTTCTGGAGCTATTCCAGCCCACGCTGGGGTCCAAATCAGCCCTGGATAATTGGACTTTATTGACCCTGATTTAAGGGAGCCAAATTAGACACAAAAATAGGACTGTATTTTACTCACCAAAACAACCTCATTTTTAGGGCTAAAACAGATCTTTCTGATTTACAGTGTACTCCAGATCCGTCGCTAAGTGTGTTTAATGTAAGGTTGAATGTGCGAGCAAGTGAGCAAGATGAAGCTAATCCTGTGTTCTGATTGGCGGTAAGATGTACCACATATGCATTACTGACCATGGCACTCGGGAGGTCAAGATAGCCGGATATAGTTCTTTTTTGAGTGTTTATGGAGCGAGAAGAAGTCGAGGTCAATAAAAACGTGAGGCCAATATCCAGTCACCTTGAAGGAATAAGCTTTGTCGATAAGGATTTATTATGGCCAAAAAGGAACCTTTTACCGCTCGTTTCAGGACCAGCGGGAGAAATTCCCAGCTTGTTCCACGCTCTAAGTTTAAAAGTTTCATGTGAGAACTTTAAAAAGACTCTGTTTCGTTTTTCTCAACCTCGTCCCCAGGGCTTTTCCCTTAAAAACTGGGTCGGGCGCCCCACCCATTTTTTAGGGTGAAGCCCTGGGGACGAGGTTGAGTTTTTCTAGTCAGCTGCCATATATAGAGATTGTTATTTCTCTGCCGACACACAGAATTGAAAGAAAAACGGCCTCTAGCTTTGTTTATGTATTTCCTCAATGCTAGAATAGAACGGTTATGCTCACTGACATATTACCTCCCTCCCCCTTCCCGATCATAATGAAATAATACAATCATAATCTTGACAAGGGCACTTGTCAGAAGCCAGATGGTGTACTTGGTGATAAAAACTTCTAAAACACGTGGTCCACGTCACCACCTGTCATTCAAACCAACCCAACATGTCCACAATAGCCAAACACACTGTGGTCTAAGTTGATTTCTCGCTCTTTCTCCGCTCGGAATACACTGTAAATAGCTGTGTGGGTTCTTAACTGACTCGTTTTTTCAGATAAATTACGTTTTGCATATAATGACTATAATAAACCCTTAGGTTATCCGTGCAACATGCCCTGGCGTGTATTGCTTCAGGGGCACCCAACGAGAATATAGTTCAAAACTACATAAAAATAGCATTGTTAAATGTATTTTAGTATTTAAACAGTAGATATTAGCATATTTTTATCCCCTAAAAATTTTTCATCTGTTCGGATTTCCTAGCTGAAAGTCTAGTGATCCGAACTGAAATTCTAGGTGATCTTTTTAGGGTAAAAATGGGCAATTATACCATTTTTTAGATGTTCGAAAATTCTAGGAGAGGCAGGCAAGCAAGAAATTTTACAACAAATGTTCCGAACATTCTAGATCTCAGATTGTCTTCCGAACAGATATTTTTCCGAAAATTGACGTTGGGTGCCCCTGTTGCTTATCATTTACCGACTCGAATTTAGCTAGTTGGGTGACTTTACCTTCTTTTAATTATTTATTAGTAATTGGACTAAGCATGTTTCTTTTAGGGGTACTACGATTTATACATATTTTTACAAATTAAGTCATACAAAAAGACCTAAATGTTATTAATGCTTTACGGATGAACAAAAGGAACAAGTGCAATTATGAAGTGCCATCGTGACATTTCTAGAAGCGTATTTCAAATAAGCAGAGAAAGCAACTTGAATTACATTCATAGAAGCTCGGTCGACCAAAACTTTCTCCAATCTATACAACATTTGGACCTGATCAAATAAATACTTTTGATTTACAGTTACTGCATAACCTCCATCAAATCCTGATACACGTCGCTACCCGTTTTTAACATCAATCATTCAACTCATGATCGGAGCCAAACGCTGATGAGTACTGAGCTACTGCTGCTACTAGCAATCTACCCTGCGAGCAGAGTCTCCTTCGATAGGAAGATCGAAGGAGACTCTGCTCGCAGGGTACTAGCAATCAAGTTTCTTTCAGCTCTACATGATGGCGCATTTAAAAGTCAGTCTCACGTCTTTATGGAACTAAAACTCCTGAGATCTTAATCTCTCCTTGTATTTGGTAACTTCTGGGGGAAATTCTGAGTGTCAAGGAACACGTGGAAGAAATAATAGGCGTCGGGGTGCCGGAAAGTATGAGTAACAGCAAGAAGAGACGGAGTATTCTATCCGCACTGATAACGTAACCGTTTTAGTTGGCTACAAATCATGAATATACCATGCCAGCTAGTGGGTGCTTTCACTATATATCATGTGAACGATCCTCGCCAGTGACTTTCATACATGTAATGCATCTGAAGTCTTCTGTCGAACTAAACTGTCGTTCAAGTTCCCTTTAAGTAAAGTCGTGTAAAATAGCCGCACCCTCAAAACCAATATCAGGGAGTCAGCAAAAGTCCAGAGTGTTGTTGGATAAACATTAATTAAATCAATTGAATTAAATAAGCTTACCCTCTGTTCTCCCCTGTGTGCTGTTAGGGCCTGTGCAAAAGACAAGAAAAGCTGTAAAAAGAAGCAAAGTGGACGTTTTCATTGTGCAAGTCAAGCTTAATTCTGTGAGTGCTTGCGACCTAGTTCGACTAGCTCATCAGCGACCTTTGTTAACTTGTTTATGGGAAAGACTTGTTTTGACTAAAACAGTTCTTAACAATGATCTCTGAATATCATTAGATGAAAAGTAATACGCCCTTTGCAGCAAGCCATTCGCGTGGTACATAACAAAACCGCCACGCTGGAGGGTCAAATTCGCACTGGGACAAGACAAACAAAAGACATACATAATTTGAAATGGTAATTGTCTTTGTTTGTCTTGTCCTAGTGCGACTTTTGCTCTCCAGCACGGCGGTTTTGTACCACGTGAATGGCTTGCTGCAAAGGGCCTATTGTTTCCCTTGATTCTTGGAAACCAAATCACATTCCTTCTAAGAATTAGTGCCTATTTTAGGAGACAGAGCCTGCGTTTTCTTCTGTCAGCGGTTATGTAATAATAATTGGTAGGTACTTCATATATGATTCCTAATAATTTGGCTCTTTTAGTCTCTTTTTGTCCTTTTTTAGACATGTAAGGTCATGACGAGTCTAGTAAGGTGTTTGTGAAACACCTCTATTAAACGACGGCAAAATGTTACAAGGTTTAACACTACCTTAACCATAACACGAAATGAGACTCCACCGTTGATTACAATCATTTCTGTATGGCGCGAAGAAAATTCCATTCTTTTTCTAATGTTACCGACATTGCACCATATTCCTGAATCTCCGATTAATACGACCAACGGCCAACCCCGCTCCCGGATATACCTCGTGGTGTAGACTGGGTACTGGAGCGAAGGACCTGGGATGGAGCGTCACACGCGGGGACTAAATGGCTTACTTGCATGAAGTACAAACCAACGTCGTGGTACGCTTTCGCATTTCGTTAATTTGTGCGTTTTATTTTTAGACGACCATTTACCATAGATCAGTTGCAGTTCGTAACAAAACTGTACAATTTGAGTTTTTCCTAATTTTGCACTCGTGCGAGTTCTGGCAAACAAACTTCAACAAGGAAAAACATGCGTTCCATGTGACCACTGTCTATTTTAATACCAACATGGCGGACGGAAGTTGCGATAGGGGCGATTTTGCTCAGGAAGAAACATCTTTGAGCAGCAACCAGGCTGTCTTTCCAGGTGAAGAAATTAAGCTAGAAGTTAAGCAAGAAGTATCAACTCCTATTCCTGGCTTTCCACCGTTGTTTCAGTTCGCGAAGGTGCAAACAGAAGCCTCTTCATGGACTTCCACTTCGTCGACAACAACAACTGCTACAAGTTGTGGAAGCTATGCAACGTTAGACACAGAGACTAACGAGCAGCCAACAAGTTCAGAAACAGTTACTGCTGTTGAGTCAAGCTCTATGGATGGATTGGGGTTGTCAAGCATTAGTGAAGCTTCTGATGTTGCTGCGAAAATGCAAGAAGAATCGTCTTTGGGCGACGACAAAGTTAACGAGGAGGGTGACAAAGATGATGGTAAAGATGGTGAGGTGGCAAACGACGAACCAGATGAAGAAGAGATTGAATCTGATCCTTATTTTTACATTAAACGGGATGAATTTACTTCAGAGATCTACAAAATTGGACTGCAAAATTTACCAAGGAAGTGTGGCTACAAGGTAAGTCACTGCATGTACACATAGAATGCGTGAAAAGAGGAAAAGGATCAAAATAATCTCTGAATAAGATACCAAGATGGATGATATTGAAGTCAACCCTTAATAAGAGCATCAAAAGGATTTCATTGGTAAAAAAGGCGCATTGAGATTTTTGAATCCACCATACGTGTACAGTGTATGTAAGTGTGCTATTTAACAATTAATGAATGAGGCTGAGTATCTTATGAAGAACATTATGGAGACTGAGGAGGGTGTTATCCGCTCTGAGATCTCCTTAATTCTTCATATGATACGAAAGCCGAATTCAATAACTGTTTTATTATTCATTCAAAATAATTCCTAGTTTAAAAGCAAAGCTAAAATATCCTTACCTCCATCGATGTTAAGTTCACCTTTGATAGTGCATGTTTAGGGTTGTTCAGCTCCTCAAATATTCTCCAAATAACAGATGTCACCCTTCAAGTTGTGTTCTTGCTGTTCTTGCCATGTTTTTAGCTATAATTTCGCCTAGTTCTTGCTCCTGAAACAAGTGAAATGTCCGCCATTTTTTGTTTTCACAACCAAAACAACTCAACCTCATCCCCAGGTCTTCTCGGTTAACAGTGCATTAACCTGCAAGAACGCTGTATTTTTGACGTCATTTCCTCGTTAAACACAAAATTCTTCCAAATTTGGTCATCAGTAACTGGTTATGGTGACTTATGCGTGTGCCTTTAGCCAGTCAGAATCGGGGAAATATTTTGAATGAATACAGTCGAACCTCTCTAATACGGACACCGAAGGGACAGAACAAAGTGTCCGTATTAGAGAGGTGTCCTTTGTATAGAGGTCATGAATATTACGTCACTTTAAAGGCTCCATTGATGGTATTAAGTGTTCTTTAAGTCAAAATTGGCCCAAAAAAGGCTTTGAGGTGCATTTGAATTGTTTAATGGACAGTGCAAATCATTACAATACAAGCTGTACAATTCCAAAAACATATGGCAAACTATAATACAGTTTCCGAACAGTAACATAATAGAACAGTAACAAGTGTAGCGAACACTAACATACAGGAGAGCATTTAATGAAAGTTCTTTGTTATTGATTCATTTTGCGTTAAAGAAGTCTGTAATGTTCTTCTGAACAGCATTCACTAGTCATTTTTTGACATACAACGACTGAGCTTTTGAAATAATCTTGCATAACTCATCAGCCAAATTTGATTCACCTTGTGCAGTAAAAAAATCAGAAACATGGTTAAGTTCTGAGCAAGCCTCACTATATGACTTCACTTTTAGCGGCTTTGGTGCTTGAAGATCATCCAGCTCCGAGATCTCTTCATCGTCAATGTCTGCGCCTTCATTGTCACCATTTGAGTCTGATGACAAACTTGATAGGAACCTTTCCTCCCAGTTTTCACTTAACTCTTGACAGACTGGAAGAAGACTTTCGTTTGCAATAGCTTCGTGTGCAGACACAGCAGTGTCACACATGACTCGTTCAGTAACATCTCAACCTGAGAAACCTCATCTTCCAGGTCTGCAAATGGGTCCTTGTCATTTGGGGGTTCTACAGCTTCAACTACATTTCTCTCTTTGTCTAGTACTCCCGCATTAGCGAAACACTTGATTATGGTGGATGACTCTATGGCTTCCCAGGCCTGTCCTATCCATCTTATAACACATTTTCTTGCAAAGCCAGGGACCAATGGAGTTGTCAACGTATGTGGGAAGGCAGTCAATCGGGGCGGAAGATTAGGCATGGAGATCCCATGTGAATATATTTTCACTGGACCGCACAAACTCATTCAGCATTTGGAGAAGTGCTTGGATCTTACAGAAACCCAGCTGTCCGTAAAGATAGTCTTTCAAGTGAAAATGTCGAAAAGAAAAGAGGTAGAAAAAGGAAAGCATTAACTGGAGAGTCTTCAAAGAATAAGAAATCTTGATGATAAATGGCAATGACATGTCGATAGTATAATTTTTACCGATTGAAAACATGATACTGTTATTGTATGAACAATGAGACAATTGATTACACTCTGATATGTAAACAGGAAATTGTGTTGAATAAGAACTGTCGTCATTGGAGTGTCTGTAATAAAGAGGTTCAGTTTGTATGAATTTTCTCTCTGGGGCCGAGATTTCGTGTCCATTGTCCGTATTATAGAGGGTCCGTATTATAGAGGTTATTTTTACAAAGAATGTATGGGCATTTTCCCGGGACCAAGTGAACTGTCCGTATTAGAGAGGTGTCCGTATTAGAGAGGTGTCCGTAAGGAGAGGTTCGACTGTAATATTATTTTCTTATTTGTCTCCCCTGGCATAAATACTGTAGCTGTTATCTCAGATGGGGTTTTTAATGATTTACAACACAAATTGTGGCAGGAACTAGCCATAAACCACGTTTTCCTCTCCACTGGAAAACAATAAGACATGGCTGCTACTATGTATGTTGCCATACATGTAAGTCACTGAAAAATGTGACCCTTATGTGTTATACAAAGCACACGTAAAACACGGGTTTACCGTTGAAAGTGGTCTACTGGTCTAGTATAGAATGACCAAATTTGGTGACTTGTCTGGCACATACCATTCAGAACTTACAGTTTGCATTTGTACATACTTATATGTACTTATATTGTTCTTACTCAGCAATTCAAGAAAATGATTGCTAACCGGCTCAACGTGAGACCAGTGAAGGTGAAATTGCCTCCAGGAGCAACCCATGCTTATGTGACTTTCAGGTACAGTGTACCTTTAATATTAATGTACCATATATGTAGTAGTAGAAACAATACTTTGTGTGCACAGCGCATGAAATTAGCTTTTATTTTGCAGGAGTCAGGTAGTTCCCAAATACATGTGTATTTCAAAGTAATAACCAAATTCAAAAAGTTGCAATATTATTGTTACCCTTGTAGAGGCAACACTTTCTCAGGTTAAATCAGTATTTTAACCCTAGGCCACCATAGTGAGAACCCATGCAAAAAGTTAACCCTGCACTGTCCAGGTGTAATGGTTTGAATATATGTACTTGTTTTACCTGGGAATGGATTTTATCTAAGACCACTATAGCCACTAGGTTTTTAAATTAATAACAAAATAGATGGTTTTACGTGGGGCTTGTTTGATTGACCATAGAAATCACTTGCTCTGGCATTCATTGCATAGCAATATCTAGAATTCTGCTCAAAATAAAATTAATTTTCTGATCATGATGAATGCGGTATTCTAGTGGGCCATAAAATCACAATATAAGATTGAGTGCACCCTTAGACTAGCTCCAGCTCTAGCATTAAGAGTTTTTTTAATCCAAATGATGCTAGTTTATAAGCTGGCATCTCAAATGTGTTAACCAGGAGGGTTAATATCACAAAGATTAATGGTAAGTGCTACGTGACTTGTGTAATATTGAACATCTCCCTTATGGACCACCTTTTAATGTTGGCACTTTTCTATTACAGACTGCCTTCTCATGATCCAAAAGATACCAGAATAATGTCATACAGCTTCTAGTACAGCTGTAGCTTGGATGACAGGCATTTGTGATAATGACAACAAGCATTACACGGCTACAATTTTCTGAACTAAAATTTATTATTCTTTACTCCATTCAGGAATGAAGAGGAAAGGCGGGTGAGATGCTCTTTGTATTCTTCTGCAGTGTACTGTCTGTATTCTACTCATATCACTGTAATTGTAAAATTGTAAATATCTTATTATCCACTCCCCTCAGGGCTTTTCAGGGATAATTTACAACACTGTTTGGGGGACTTTGCCAGACTGCTTAAGGTGCAGTTTACAAGTAGTGAAGGAATGAGTAATGATGCCCCCATACATGAGTGTGAAAGTGAGATAGGCCACTACACCGGGCACTACGTGCCCTACACTTTACGAAGAGTGTGTGGGTTCTTTAACGTCCCACAGATTTAATACATGTGCAAGGGCTTGTGAGACGGGGCCTACGGTTTATCGTCCTTATCCGAGAAGACTAGAGAGTCTAGCCGTTTGCAGATATTATTACAAAGGCAGCACTTTCTCCTCAGTTATTTAAAGACCCTGAGTGTTGGTCCGGCTGGGGTTTGAACCCGCGACCTCCCGCTCAGTAGACCGGCGCTCTCCCAACTGAGCTAACCAGGCGGCGGTTAAAAAAAAAACTGTGTAGTAAATTGATTTAATGCAAGACAACTTTAATGTGAGTTCTTTCTTTCAGTTGGCTATCAGATCATTATCAGGACACAAGTGGAAAGGAAAAGTGCTTTCTGCTAAGGTACATGTATAGTATATTATCAAGATGTGATATGGTAGCTATTAAGTTATCAAGAAGTGGTCATTATACAAGGCAAACTGAACTGAAAATTAATTGATTCACTCAGTTTTCTAACCCTAATCATTCAACTTCAGAGTTGTTTGGTGTTTGGTGGCCATTTGGTTTTCTGCAAAATTCTCTTTAGTGCAAAAAAATTCCTTTAATTAGCCACCACTGAAATTATTGTTTGAGGTTTAGCAGTGAAGCATGCGTCGGCAACCAGCCAAAATCACCATCAAGTCTAAGCAGAAGTTTACATGTGGTTTGAAATAAACCTAATAATGTGGGTGAGGAAAGGTGCCTTTTTCATGGCTGAAATTCTTTCCCTGGTTTTTCAAAATGAACTGAAATGCCTTTTTCAGGAACCCCCCCAAAACTTAAGATTTTGTAGTGGCAGCAGGGGTTTCATTAAAAATTGAAGTAGCCAGCAGGTTTGAATAGAGTAACCAACCGTAATTTTTCAAATCCCTCAAATGCGATTTTCAGTGTTCTGCAGACTAAACTGAGGACAAGATAGGGTGTTTTTCATTCAAGAAAATGTAATTTTCATTCAACTTTCGATTTATCAGTCACACAACCAATTCCTGCCAGCAATGAACAAAATGATGAAAACTAAAAGTCTCCACATACTTTTGCCCGTGAGCAAATTCTGTGTAAATCTACAGTATAAAAAAACTTGTGAAACATTGACTGAAATCTAGTGTTCGTGTGACTAAAGCATCCCGTAAAATCAGTGGTCCTTTATGAAAATACATGATAATTATGTTTTTTTTTCAGATGTTATGCCCCCCTCTTAATCCTACCCAGTTATGCTGACATGTCTTTTGATCTATGCTGCAATTAGATGCTATCTAGCCTTTTAAAATTTTTTTTTTGGAAATCCCTGTCTGTATCAAGTTACAGCATTTATTCATGTGAATTGCACAGTCTGGTATAAAATATATTATTTGTTGTCAAACAATATTCCTTGCAAGGTTTTCAGACCAGACAATTTTAATTCATCTGTTCATTTTTTTTTCTAGACTGCTCAGCCGCTACCTGATCCACTTGCTGTTCAAAGAGCTGAAGGAATGGCAAGAAAAAGGATGATTCAAGGTTAGCACAAGAGTTAAGCTTATGTGCTGTAATAATATATCAGCGTGCATAAAATAATGTTGCTCTCTCTTTGTTAAAGATGTCAATTCATTCTTGATCACTTCTGTGGCTTTTAATTCTCATTACCCTTTCCCATAACATTGATGCTCCTCAAGTTTCTACAAATTCCGATGTAGAGACCAAAAAAATAATATTATAGTGATCCATCTTTTAGTGTTGCAACAGCTAAATTCTGGAACATATTATCAGTGGACTGGATCTTCACAAAAGCATTTTCAATAGATTTTTTTTTGACAAAATAAGTCATTTTAATCTTCAAGTTCCCTCCCCTTCCCTTTCTGTAGAGCAAAAGAGGGGGAGATGCCCTGGTCTGTTCACGTGTGTGTGATAGTTAATCTAAAACACTACAAATTAAAGGCTTTATGAAGGGAAGGAGTTTTACATGTAGTTTCAGGAGAGTGTAAAGTGTCAAAAGCCTCAATGAAAAAACCGTTTTTTCACATTTTTCAGGTCATTGTATTGTTGGTAATTGATCCCTTAGACTCTGAAAATACCTTGTATCTTGACTACCAAAATGACTGCCCTCCATTGTCATGGTCAAAAGGAAAGATGCCAGAAACTTTGTGAAGATCAATGGTCTTAGTTGACAGAATCATAATTACCTGCATAAGTTGAATGGAAAGGCTGATCAGTATAGAGGATTTTAGGGTTAATTATTTTACAGGATTGGAAAAAAAAATTATTATTCAAGCTCTGCTTTGTTACACTAACAGATGCTGCTCGTTCAAACATTGATGCCAAGAGGATTAAAGTAGATGATAATGATGAGGGTGAAGAACTTGCTATTTCTGTCAGGTAAAATTTACTTCTTCTGATGGATTCTGTTGCTGAAGCTGCCATTAAAACTTGTCAGCATGCTGTCAATGCCAATTTTATACCTGCCTCAAATTTGGGGAAAACCTTCAAAGTACTTTGTAATTAAATATGAGCTAAAAGAAAGCAGTGCAATAATGCATGGTTCAATTTGACCTGTTACTCCCGCGGCATATCCCCAGGGATTTGTAATTTTTCCCTTTCTTGGTGTCATATTCCCCACCCCTGGGCACGCAAAAAGTGACAATTTCCCGCCCCTGAGCATCTGATCGACCTCGTATATGTTGCAGGTAATTTTTTTTCTTAGGTAAATTTAATTTTTCACTAGGTACAATTTTTTACCCCAGGTAATATTGCACCACAATAGGGCAATTTAAACAAAGAAAAATAAGGCATGTCCTAATAATTTTAAAAGATACCTTCAAATACAGACTTTAATTTATTTTGATAGGTTATTCCTCTCCAACCACTCTCCAACAAATTCCTGCGTTTGCCCTTTAAAATACGTAGTCTTGAAGTTCTCAGCCATCGTGCAAACTGCTATTTGCCCCACCCCCTACCCCTGGGACAGGGCCTGTTCAAACAGTTCTCTATCCCCTGGGCCGAAGGGCTGTAATTGTCCTGGGAGTTGCTCGAGGGTGGGGGTGGGGGGGTTGGGGTATGGTAACAGGTAAAATTGAACACACTACAGGCACTATGAAAGTATTGTTTTTCAAGTGAAGAGGTGATGTCTGTGTATATGTCAGTTTGGAAAGTCCAAACTCCATTTTTAATTTTTTCTGTTCCCAGGTTGAACCATGTTGTCACTCCATTGTGGAACCAGCCTTACAGTCAACAGATGGAAGTAAGTAAACTCCAATAAGCTGGGTGTATGTTACACTGTACTGGTGTTTTCAAACCTGTACATAGCAAAATGATGATACATACATACATGTATTACAATAAATAAATATTACATATGTGTATTACAGTAAATAAATATTACATACATGTAATTTATTTATGTTTATTGTGCCTTAATTAATACTCATTTTTACTTTCAAAAGTTAGTTCGCGATAATCTGATTAAAACTGTGAAAGGTTGAAAATCTGATTAAAGCTGATTATCATCAACAAGTGCAAAACGTTTCCATGTGCATGTCTTGTGCAGACATATTAACTAACTCTGCAGTGTTTTTTTATGATACACATGTACATGAATAGTGTCTGAATTCTGTTTCAAAATTAAACATCCATTAATAGTATGTACCACGGAAGACAGTCATGTCAATCTGTGTAGTAGGTGTCCATTTCATACCAGGAATCAACCCCAGGTGTCAGTTTTAGGGGTATGTCAGTCTTGAAGATGTCTCTTGTTAAGGGATAGTTGACTTCAACACTAAATCTATTATTAGTTCTGATGAAAGTTCTAACATACATGTAAGAAAGGTTTTTGGCTGACAAAAATGAACTTGCACTGTTTTTGCCTTTTACAAATGTAGATGAAGAAGAAAAATATGGTGGAAATTTTAAAAAAGCTCACTAAGAAGCTAAAAGCCATAATGGTGCTGAAGGTGATTAGATATGATAACATTATTTCAATTACGCATTTGTAATTAAAAATCATTGTAGTTATCAGCTTTGTTTGATCGCAAAAGGATGCAATTTATTTTATGGTTTTTATACAAGGTATGTTTTAATAAATTGAAGACATCTACACTGACTGTATACATGCACATGTATGTCCGACCAAGTCTTGCTTAAGTACAGTCGAACCTCCACTCGCGACCACCTCTCCACAAAGGCCACTTTTTCTGTGGACAGTCTTTACACTGAACATTGACTCTTATTTAAGCCTCTTTCCATATGCCACTTTCTTCTGTCCCCAAGGTTGGCTGTTGTAGAGAGGTTCAACTGTACCATTAGGTAGATCTATGTTGCACTTCAAAGTGAAATTCATATTTATTAACCAGTTTCAAACTAGTTTGATTCTCAATTTCCTTTGTCACCTAGCCTTAATTATTTATGATCAAAAATAATCAGGGCTAGTAACCTAAGGAAACTACAGTAAGACTCCAACTGTTTGAAACCTTTTAAACCCGAATTTCATTTTAGTGTACATATACAACATCTACTCCTTCGAGGGGATAGTCTTTCTTATTAGGTCTGTCCAGTTGCCATGTCTGACAACATGTAGGATTTCATCAAACCGACTGTACTTTGTCAGAGTGAGAAACATAACAGACTATTAATTTTTTGAAATGAATACAGCTCTATAATGTCTTTCAAGTTGAAAGCAAACATTATAATCTTTGAATGGCATAATATTATTAATTTATTTAAGACTTCATGTAATGTAGATCTGTTCATGCTTACTTCAATCCTAAGGTTTTGGCTATTAGGGATAGGACAAGTGTCCACTTCATATTGGGTGTTTTCTTTGAAATTATCTCTCATGCAGTGGTCGACTTTGCTTATTCTTTGAAGTTGTACTTATCATGTCTTTTTCATTCCTTAGAACAACTGGGTTGAAGAAGAAAGGTAAGTGGGAATCAAAGAACCACTACATTGGAAGCAGATCTTAATTTGAGTAATTTTAAGGTGCATTCTTCATTATATATTTTTTTTGCAGCTGAAAATACTGTAAATGTGATTACATGTATTTTGTTGTTTTTAATTCTTTTTCTAGTGCCAAGAGAGATGGGCTTTGTTGCGAACTGCTTGATTGTGTTGAATCAGTGAGTATTTATTTAAAATAATGATCTTGTGTCTGTTTTGATATAGCTGTAAAAAGGCAAAGGATTGCAAAAACTGCAAGCAGTAATTTTTATTTCTGTTTTTGTGTCATGAGCACACAACAAAAAAACTGCTTACATCATAGAAAATAAAAGCAAGTCAGTAATTTCCTTAAATCTTCCATTCTTTTAATCCAAGAGTAAAATTTATTACAGATTGAACTAAATTTCTTAGAAAATAATCTGCTTGTGAGCCAAAAACTAATAATAAGAGTAGTTTGAGTAGTTTTGTTGATCAAGCAAAAGTAATTGTTACTTGCAAACCCCTTGAAGATGAACAAGGAACTGAAGCTGAATAATCCTCATTGTACTTACCAGTGTCCTTGTACAATAATACTGTCATCATTTTGGAAGTAACCAGCCTATGAGGAATACACTTGTGAACAGTTCACAATTATTGGATGAGACTGATGATGATCTAAAGAATTACGCATGTCAACCTGCTAATGCAACCTCATACCCAGGGTTTCTCGGTCATGGTCCCTTTTTCTGGCTACTGCACAGATGTATATACTGTACCATTGATGTCATTGTCACCAGTTGCAAAATTACAATGCAGGGTGTTCATTAGGCATCGGAGATCAGAGAATTCTCCTTTTACTACACAGAAGTTTCTTTTTAACTTTCCATAGCCTATGACCATTAATTAGATGTGGAGCCTCTTTCAAAATGTTCTCCTGTAACGTTACACCTTTCTCCTGCTACTAGAATTCTTAATGAAAACCCTGCAAATGTCTTCCTTATTTGGTCAATGTTAGCTGGTTATACTGAATTAGCCGGGGAAATTAAGCCAGTCAGAAACAGAGAAATATTTTGAATGAATTCAATAATAATTAACTTTGTCAACCCCAAAGTAATTGACATGGGGTTGCTGCATTCTCCATCCTCAGCTGTTACTTTGTACAGCTGTTGTTACAGACATTTCAAAGGTCCTTAAGTACAGTTGTACATGAGGCTTAAACCTTCCTTCTCTACAATGAAGTTCAATTAAAAATGTGATGGGCAAAACTCTGCATGAAGTCCGACCTCATCCCATCATTAATTTTGCTTTGAAATATTTCAGCCTGTTCTTGACGGCTATCGAAATAAGTGTGAGTTCACAATTGCTGAAGGCCCTGATGAAGGTAGGTTAAGTGTGCGTTCAACAGCTCACGAACCTCCAAAATGCTCATGTACATAAAGAGCTAACTGTATAATGGGTGACAGGGCTGTTTTTCAAGTGAAGGATTTGTTCAAGAGTGATGTCAAAACTGTATGTACACACTGATTTTGACTTTATTTATATACCTGTAAAGATTGATGCCATCTTTACAGCTTCAGTTGGTAATATCTCCTTCAGTTGCACATGTACGAGATCTTAAATTATTTTTTTTTAAAGCACCAAAGGCCTCATTAGTATAATTCATATTCAGCATTGCCCTTAATTCATAGTATTTCTGTTTTTTTTTTTTAAATATGATATTATTGGGAGAAAAGGATGCCTTTTTGAGAGAAATTTCAGAGAAGATAAATTTTTTGATCAATTAGCATAATTCCCAGCAAAGTGGATCTCCCAACAGTTGATCCATCCTGCAAAAAGTAATGCCATTTGCAAGTTGATCTTAAATGCAAACTCCACAAAACAAAAAAATGTCTACTCCTGCATGGTATTTCCACAGGGATTCCACACAATATTGCACATATTTGCACAGTTCTTTAGAAGGTGTATGGTTACATCAAAACCACTGACTTTAAGCCATTTTCTTTCTCTTTTTTGCGGCGAGCATGGGTGGTGCATTGGTGAGAGCTCTTGCCTTGCACCAATATGGGCGTGGTTCAGATCCTGGTTTGTGGGTTGAGTTTGTTGTTGATT